>BSBK01006202.1:97500-577500 GCA_027943335.1 Chamaecyparis obtusa | reverse complement strand
ACATGAGTAGTACCAACTTATGCCCTTCACCCATTAAGGCTCTCTTCCCTCCCAAGCATGATTTTGGTCTTGCACACCCCAAGAAAACAATGCAACAAAGAAAGGAGGATACACATACATGCAAAGACAAGAAGCCATGAATTTTTACATAAAGAACTATCATTCACACAACATAGGAAAAGGTAAAAATATACACATAGCAATAAGGACAAGAGAATTCAAGATCCAACCTTGATCCAAGCTATTGGCAAGAGGGTTGAGATGAGCTTTCTCCAACTATTCTCCTCCTTTGCTATGCAACAACCAAAACTTTCCAAAAGTCCAAAACAAGATTCACAATCTCTAACAAACTCTCTAGTCTCCAAAAATTGGAGAGTGGACAATTACCTGCCAATTTTCCCTCCATCGCCTTAAGAAGACAAACCCTAAACCTTTCAAACAAAAGAGGGAAATTCAAATTCAAAATTCAAAATGAGGAGTGGGCTAGACATGCCTCTTCAAATTTCGTCACTTTTTAAAGGAGCATTGTTTGGAAGGGTAAAACTAGTGAAAATGCATCATAATGGTCAAAATTTGACCCCAAACATATGGCACCACTATGGGGTAGCCTATTTTTAACCTCCACTATCATAAATGATCATTAAAAGACACTCAAAAGACCACCTAAAGATTGAATCCGAAAATGAAAGAGATTCCCACTCATGGCCCCTAGAAAGAGAGACCACTCACACACATTAAACACTTGGGCATGCCAACTCACATGACATGTGTCAATTGACACCACAAATAAATCACATTACAACACAATACACATGGCATGCAAAGTGGACTAAAAAATAAAATAAAATAAACATAATCACTAAATACATTCATGCATCACTTTACAACAATTGCACATTACAATGAGGTTATTTTCTCCCCTTGGAGATGACCTTGGCTTAACATGATTTCAACAATTATCCATCTTTGATTTCCCCCAAAAATTCCATGGTCTTACCTGCACACTTGACCAAATATTAGTAGCTCATGAAAAGTTATCTATCATATATATGTGTGTGCGTGTGTGTGTGTAAATAGAATACATCTAAAAATCACAATCTTACATCATAAATTTCTAACTACATTACATAATAATTCTCATCCTTTTCAACATTTCATTTCTAAAGCATATAAAGTCAAGAATAAAATGATACATGTTAATTCACCTAACATAATAATCATGATCATTTCTCACAAATTTTGCTAACTTGAATGTAACATCAAAGTATCATACATAAATCAAAGATTTAACAATTACTACGCTCATAAACTAATAAATATCATGAAAGTAAAAGTCCTATATCATCGTCACATAATCAAACTCTAGTACCTCATATAGTCCAACTGCATCCACACTTTACCACAAGAAAATCACCTACTTCCAATAATACATTTCTAAATTTCAAATCAAGCTATTTCAAGAACATAAATATATCAATTAACCTAATTTATTAACCATGATTATCTCACGTAAACTCTTCTTGTACAAACATGAAATTATGGCATAATATTCTAAATTAAATAATTGATCCATACTGTAAGTTGAGACCGAATAATCCAGTGTGAAAATAAGTCCTAAATTATTTACAAGCTACATTTCAAATGATTCTCTTTTCTTGCATTGTTATAACATGAATGCGTTCTATGTGAAATCCCCCATTCAACATTAGGATCTAATAATCACTTTTCTATTAATACATGTCTCAACATGAAATAAATTCAAATAGTCCTTTATGTAAGCATTCATATCCAAATAGAAACATTTCAACATTTAGTAGCGGTACACTCACACCTTTCCTACTACATTTCTTCTAGAGATTACATACACATGAGAAACAATATTTAATTACATTAGAATATATATATATATATATATATATATATATATATATATATATATATATATATATATATATATATATATATATATATATATATATATATATATATATATATATTATCCTTTTATTATTTAAACTACCTTATTCCAATACAATTTCTATAAAACATGAACTCAATAGTATTACCACAAAGATCAGTTGAATTTAATTAATCTTATTTTAAACATAGAGCATCCTAGGATTTTGAGTGTATAAGTAACATGAAAAGAGTACATCACAAATGGTGATCAAACCTCTATCTACCAGGACACAAATTATAATGCAATAACATAAATTTCTAATTATTGAGTCTATTATGCACAAATATAATACCAAGATAGAATCTCTTAAAACACCTGACATGACTTCCAAAGATAAACTCTTGATAAACATAAGAAAAATCTAGGCAAAGAGCATTTCATGATGCCATCAACCATAATGTAGGTAACAATCACTGCATCCACATGAATGACTCATCCCTACTCTAAGAGTCTCCAGAATGTGATTCAAGACCATATCCTATGTCTGCTAGTTCACGTAGAACATCGATACACACTCCAAAATAATCCCCCTGGCAGATTTTCCCTCACATGGGGCCAACATGACCTTACCCTTCAAGAATGATAGTTGAAACCACACCATAAGGATATTCGTGCAAAGGGGTAAATGAGGGAGGCACTACATTATCCCCCCCAAGGACTAGGCTTACTCCTAGAAGTTGATAAGACAAACTGAAGAGGATGCTACATGCGCGCAGACCAGATTTCCTAGGAATACCTCAAAACAAGTCACCCTCTAGATGTCCCTCAATAAATAACATAGATTCCACACAAGGAAAACAACTTTATGATAGAATAGAAAGATAAATTCATAACCCAAAGAGTTTTACACCACCAAACCTAGGGCCATCAAGGTGCACCACAAGGATCGGATCTCCAAGCTGTCTAAGTTGAACCTAACAATATATCAAACCATGCTAAGAAGAGGAACTTCCCAAGCTTCCAAATCACATTAAAGGGGTCTAGGAAGGTCCTCGAGCATACATGCTAAATCAATCATAGAAAGAAAAGTTTGTATGCCCTCACTAAAGCCATAAAAGAAATTAAACTCAAGTGGCATTACCTTACTAATTTGTATCATTACCAAATGAGGTCTCCTCAACCTTCAACTATTGGCTCGAGTCACAATCCCCTAATAGCCTCCCTTGGCATGGCCTTATCAATATATGTTTCCAAACAAGAATTGGCTCTTACACAAGGATAACTTTCGATCTAAACTCTAGATATCATCGAATCCCAATATTCTCCTTCTGGGCTATGGACCTACACCACCACTATACTAAATACAAGGGTGCATCATAGTATTTCCTTTCTGGTGTCCCCCCCTTAGTACATACTACCAAGGATCCTCAATAACTAGGTAGAGTCACAAACATAAGACTAGCTAGCAAGTTAAAAACATTTGGAATAGTCACCAAGAATCAAGAGAAAAGTAAATCCTAATAAGATATCTATTTATTTAAATAGTGAATTCAAGAAAGTCATGAGCTCATTATAACAATAAAAAAAGTGTTTCATAAATCAAGAAAGATAGTTTGGTGACTATTTCTAGATATAAGAAATAACCAAAATATATTGGCCCTCACAACATGAGGAAAATTCCTCTACAAAAGATAGATGAAATGAAAGGAATATAAATAAACCAAGGAGCCATCCACAAAATATTACTACAAAATTCAGCCATGTAAGAGGGAGGAATCACCACAAGACACTGAGAACACTGTTTCCAAAGAAAACCTTTGAGATCAACACCACCAAATATGATCCTTAATAGAAGCATCACTACAATACTAATAGCCAAAATAATATCCTAATCCTAATAAACTTATCTCTCACCCTGTTGCTGCAACCTCTCTAATGGGGTAAAAGGAGTTAGATGATTTCTTACAATCACCCCCACAAAAGAAGAGAGGACTACTAAAAAATGAAACATGAACCTTAGACTCTAGGAAGGGGTTCTCTAAGTGCTCTAGAAAAAAAGTTAGAACTCCCATGAGTTTCTTCCCAAATCTAGGGTACGCACAACTTACATCACCACATTGGAATAGATTTTTGCAATAAAGTATCATTCAAGGGTGTGGTCGAAATCTCCACACAATACAATGGGAGGAAAAATTTGTCTACATAAATGACATTTACAACGAGTGGTGGTGTAAATTATTGCTCACCCTATTCATAATTTGTTGCATAAAAGGGATAAACTCAATAAGGTTTTGCACCTCAAATCAACAATACAACCTTCCACAAAAGAAAAAGACATCAGTGGACAAGCCAATACCAAAAACTATCCTAACTCTCTCACGAGTCATGACACTAAGGTCCTAACCACAACATACTCAATACAAATTCATGGTGTCATAATGATATAAACAAACAATGTACTGTATGCTGCAAGGAGAAAGTTAACAGGCTCTTATACCAAGCATGGACACCACTCTTGTTCTGACCACACATGGTCATGCTAGAAAGAGAACCACTAAAGGCTACCAAGAGCATCAAAGAATTCTAACAACATACACCAACCACCATGTTGTGCCTAGTGACATTACTACTGTTGTTTCCAAGCTCACCACACTACCAAACATAAAAGGGTTGCAAGAAGCTTGACTATACGGGTAGAAGCAAAAAGTTGGGTGCCAATTCCGCAGAAGTCCGCGGCTTGAAAATTTGTGCCGCTTGAAATGGGCAACCATTTTTTAAAAACAGGTGCCCGTTTTAGGCTCGGACATCCGATCTGAAATTCAAAAAATGGGTACCCATTTTTCCAGAAACGGGCACCCGTTTGTTGAAAAATGGGTACCCATTTCTAAAAAAAAATTTAAATTTTTTTTTAATTTAAAATGTTTTTTTAAACACATTTTTTAAAATTTATGAAATGGGTGGCCGTTTTTTGAATTTAAATAACGAGTGCCCGTTTCTTAAAATATGCACACGGGAGTTTTCACTCGGCCTCAATTTTTGGTTTGGGATAGGTTTGGTGAGACCAAGCCTATGTCTTAGCCTCCAAAATTTTGGCTAAGGCATTGGAATAAAAAGTTTAAGGCTTACCATAATTTTTTGAAGCCCTTCTGGATCGATTTTTTTGACAAAACAAAAACCCATTAAAGATCTCACTATCACGATTCTAAAAATATAAATTTCATAATAATATGGTTATTTTTACTATTTTTACATTATTTATTAGTTGATAGTGGTACATAAACGTAAAATAGTGAGACTCACTAAAACTTTAATAACTTTTTAATTTTTAAGTATTTTTAAAAATAAATTATATGTCATCAATCTAGATTCAATTCTTTTGAATTTTAAAATTTTTTTTTTTGAAAAAAAATAAAATTATATTAAATTATGGTGGCCGTACACGAGAGGTTTGAAAAATAAGCTTTATTGTTAATTAAAAATTAATAAAAAATAATTTACAAAACAAAAAAATAAGAAAAAATATTCTCATCAATATTCTATGTCTTAGGTATCTTCCCTAAAAAGGATTTAAAAAAATTTATTTATTTGTGTCAAACTATGGTGGCCGTACACGGATGTGGTATGGTCCTGAAACAGGCATTTTGAAAAAGTGGTTTTCAAATATGCCTATCAAAATATAATTTATACAATGTGGGAATTAAAATAAATTATATATTTGAAAAGTAGACTCCAAGTACTACAATTTCTATTAGTGAATTTTTTCGAGATTCAATCTCTAAGTGACTCAAATTTTGAGATCAATTCAGATAAATTTTGAAAAATAGGAAAAACACTTCCACTTTTTGCAAAAAATTGGCACCCAACTTCTTGCAGCCACCCATACATAGTTCCGAACATCATAGGAAGCACTCCTTCCTAAACCACAAGGTACTTGGGTCAGTTTTCTCGAAAGCCCAAGTTGAAACACAAGCACACCCAAGCTATAGGTCGACTACAGGCTCACAACATTTAAAACATGGGAGTTTACACCAAAGTGATTGTAGTGGAAATGCATGGCCTTAGTCAAGTGCCTATCTTAGAGGCAGTTATGATATTTCATTTCTAGTTTAGGAGCCATTTAGAAAGGGGGAAATCTCAATTTCCTTCTAGTATCCTCAAGCTCCCTACTCCACCTCCTCATGCGTCGAGGAGCATATCAAAAGACCCCCCTCATGTCTAAGCACCTGCCACACTCAAAATACAACCTTAAAATCCAAATACAAATGGAAAACACAATGGCTTAAGGTTCCAAGAATTGAAAATGTTCTCTAATACCAAAATGTCATGCCCAAAATTAGGGAAAAACACACACAACAATTTTTTTTCAAGACACTAACTACAAGGTTGCATACTAAGGTGCATAGAAATATGAGTAGCAAAATGCCAACCAATACACTTAACTCACAAGGGGTTCATGGCACGCATTGGCTTGCCGACATCCCCTATACACTAGGTTCACTAGTTAGATGAAACTCCTAACTAGGGTTAATCATAAAGTGAATACGAGGGTAAAATCGCCAAATCAAATAGCTCAAAAATAAGACAATAATGCTTCATTAAATAATTTAATATTAAAATTCCCTTAGTTTTTTATTTATTTATAATAAAACTAATGTTTGAAGTTCATACAGTAATCCAACTTAGTGATTTAAACATTTAAATAATGTTATAATTATTAATTTAACAACTATTATTTGAGATTAATATCTTACATGGGTCCCACCTAGGGATTATAAGATTATTAACCTCCCTAAATAATTATTAAAAAAATATTCAAGAGAAATAATAGGGCATTAAATTATAAGGATCAATAATCCATAATTAAATCAATAATTTTCATTCAATAATATTAAAACATAACAGTACAAGATCCATTGTCACAAATCTCAATTAATTAATATAATATAATAAATGTCTATAAATTAATACTCATAATTTATAATTTTGAAATAAAAATCTAAATAACACCTCATTTCAAATCCTCAATAATAGGGAGTCTTGAAAATCTAAAAGGTAGATGTAATTAGTAAAAAGAAATTCAATATCTCAAATCCCAACAAATCAATAAAATAAAATAAAAGACCATAAATCACTCCCATGATTTAAAATTTTGAGGATAATTTTAAAATAATATTGAATAACCAAGATCATTTCAAAATCTCAATAAAAAGGGAATCTTGGGATTTCTAAAAGGAAAACTAAATAATAAATTTAAAAAAATCAACATTCACACAAGAGGGAAAGTCAAACATTAAAAGCTAATATTATATTTAAATTTTATCTCTCCATATTTTAACAATGCATTTAAAAAAAAAAACTAATAAAATTTTTGGCTCCATAGCCCAACCAAACTCTAATTCAAAATTAGGGTTTGGGCCAAAATATAAACATGCCCCAAAACCCTAATCTCTCTTGGCTTTTCTTTTTTTTCTTGTTGAGTTTGCAGGTTGGCCAAGGTTGAGGAGATGAGAAAAAAAATAGGATGAGTATACACCCAAGTATGCATGGATGTATATATGCACTCTAGTGTGTATATACTTTCATATATACTTCTATATATACAACAAATAAGAGGTCTACACCAAGGTAAAAGACTAGTCTTCTCAAGAAAAATCAGCAAGGTAATAAAATCTATATCATTCTTTAACATCTCTATTTTTATTTTAATACTCAGCTTGAATAGAGTATTTTGTCTTAAATAAAGTTTTAGCAGCATTCTCTGTTACACAAAGTTGCCTACAGAATGGATTCAATCAAAATAATTGCTTTGTATGCTAGTCATATAGTATAGGGTTATTTCTCTGTTGCATTATCAAATGTTTAATCTCTATTATATCGGAGAACAAATAAATCTATGTTGTGCAACAAAGTTTGAGCAAGGCTGTCCATTCCAGACTGTTGCATGTATATTTTTTTATATTAAATCTAGCTCTTTGTTCTAAGCTAATCTACCTAGAGGAAAAGCTAAGGGTTAGATCAAATATTACTGGCATTTATACCACTATTTAATCTATTAAATAAGTAGTCCCAATAGTTATATATTACATTACTGGATTGTATACTAATTAAGATTAAAATTAATATTTTCTTTATTTTCTACTATGACATAATTCCTTTTTAAAATTTTTGATTTTATTTTTTAAAGAATTTCCTTTAATGTTATAGGAAAAGCTTCATAATTTATATGTACATATATTATTATATACATATAATATAATACATATATATAATAATAACATATATATGTATTATACTGAATGGTTAATTTTTATGGCAATTAATTAACGTAATATTTTTAGTATATAATATTATATATAGTTCTTTTAAAACATGAGATTATTAGATGAAAGGAATACATCTATGGTTATATATTTATATAGATATATTATTATATTAAGAATATTATTATACATATGTGTGTGTGTGTGTGCGGGTGTGTGTGTATTCATATACATATAAAGAAATGCTATAGAACATACATTTATATTCTATATTATAATTATTCATTTTTCCTTACTCTATGCATATACATAATTTAACATGAAATTTAAGAGTTGAATAAATCACATTCATATACATAGAGGATTTGGACAATTAAAAGAGATTGGAAGTTTCTTCTACACTTAGAATATATGGACATTTTATTTCTTTTCCTTTCAATTTAAGGTAGAGATGATTTAACTAACTCTAGACACATTTTAGGCTAGCAATTAAAAGAAATAATAAATATCTTCTTTTAAAAGGACTAGCAACTATGAATATAGACATTTATTTTATTGAAAACATTACATACAATGAAAGTAAATCCATTTTTTTTTGCACAAACATGACATTTACATTTCTTTCATCCAACTTTAAAGATCATTACTAACATTTCTTTTCTACATAAAAGAAAAACATTACATCTCTCTCTTATTCATCTTAATACAAGAGATTGAGGAAAATAAATGACCAACTAACTATTACAAGCATTTCATATGCTAGGCGTTCTTACATAGCCTCTTGATTAAATGAATTTCACAAAAGGGCACAAAGCTAGACACCTAACTAACATATAGGAGATATATTCAAATTTTTCATCTAGCTCCATGAAATTCAGCACGTTATGTCTTTCAAAATCTGCAAAATAAAACAAACAGACCATGGAGGCTCACCTCCCAACCTAGGCCATTTCATGGCCACCCCTGAGCTAGGGGAAACAAGTATCGATATGGGGTTACATGCACTCAAAAAGCACATAAATAAATTGAAAACCAGCAACATACATGAACATCAAATTTCCTTTCCCAAGGCTAAGCACAAAATAAGTCACCTTGGACCCATAGCGAGGGTGAAGGTGGAAGCTACCCAAAAAGGAGAATGCCAAAGTACAAGAAATAATCCAGCCTTCAACAAGGTGTAAAATCTGCTCATAACACCTTCACAAGGTCAATGATACAACCAAAAACCCTTCACATTCCACACAAGTTCAACTCCCTTATGTCCCCCAATAATAAAATACACAAGATGGCAACATGGATGCCCATACATCCATGCCTTATCCCATTCATCCTTGAGGAAGGACTCTACACTAGATGAGTAGTCCCAAGTTATGCCATTCACCCATCAAGGCTCTCTTCCCCCCAATGGTGAGTTTGGCCTTGCACACCCCAAGAAAACAATGAAACAAAGAAAGTAAGATACACATACATGCAAAGACAAGAAGCCATGAATTTTTACATAAAGAACTATCATTCACACAACATAGGAAAAGGTAAAAATATACACATAGAAATAAGAACAAGAGAATTCAAGATCCAACCTTGATCCAAGCTATTGGCAAGAGGGTTGAGATGAGATTTCTCCAACTAGTCTCCTCCTTTTCTATGCAACAACCAAAACCTTCCAAAAGTCCAAAACAAGATTCACAATCTCTCACAAACTCTCTAGTCTCCAAAAATTGGAGAGTGGACAATTACCCACCAATTTTCCCTCCATCTCCTTAAGAAGACAAACCCTAAACCTTTCAAACAAAAGAGGGAAATTCAAATTCCAAATTCAAAATGAGGAGTGGGCTAGACATGCCTGTTCCAATTTCGTCACTTTTTAAAGGAGCATCTTTTGGAAGGGTAAAAATAGTCAAAATGCATCATAATGGTCAAAATTTGACCCCCAACATATGGCACCACTATGGGGTAGCCTATTTTTAACCTCCACTATCATAAATGGTCATTAAAAGATACTCAAAAGACCACCTAAAGATTGAATCCGAAAATGAAATAGATTCCCACTCATGGCCCCTAAAAATAGAGACCACTCACACACATTAAACAGTTGGGCATGCCAACTCACATGACATGTGTCAATTGACACCATAAATAAATCACATTACAACACAATACACATGGCATGCCAAGTGGACTAAAAAATAAAATAAAATAAACATAATCACTAAATACATTCATGCATCACTATACAACAATTGCACATTACACCGAGGTTATTTTCTCCCCTTGGAGATAACCTTGGCTTAACATGATTTCAAAAATTATCGATGTTTGATTTCCCCCAAAAATTCCATTGTCTTACCTGCACACTTGACCAAATATCAGTAGCTCATGAAAAGTCATATATATATATATATATATATATATATATATATATATATATATATATATATATATATATATATATATATATATATACATATATATCAAAATATCACAATCTTACATCATAAATTTCTAATTGCATTACATAATAATTCTCATCATTTTCAACATTGCATTTCTAAAGCATATAAAGTCAAGAATAAAATGATACATGTTAATTCACCTAACATAATACTCATGATCATTTCTCACAAATTTCCATAACATGAATGTAACATCAAAGTATTATACATAAAGCAAAGATTTAACAATTACTATGCTCATGACCTAATAAATAGCATGAAAGTAAAAGTCCTCTATCATCGTCACATAATCAAACTCTAGTACCTCATATAGTCCAACTACATCCACACTTTACCACAAGAAAATTACCTACTTCCAATAATACATTTCTAAATTTCAAATCAAGCTATTTCAAGAACATAAATATATCAATTAACCTAATTTATTAACCATGATTATCTCACATAAACTCTTCTTGTACAAACATGAAATTATGGCATAATATTCTAAATTAAATAATTGATCCATACCGTAAGTCGAGACCTAATAATCTAGCATGAAAATAAGTCCTAAATTATTTACAAGCTACATTTCAAATGATTCTCTTTTCTTGCATTGTTATAACATCAATTCATTCTATGTGAAATCCCCCATTCAACATCAGGATCTAATAATCAGATTTCTATTAATACATGTCTCAACATGAAATAAATTCAAATAGTCCTTTATGTAAGCATTCATATCCAAATAGAAACATTTCAACATTCAACAATGGTACACTCACACCTTTCCTACTACATTTCTTCTAGAGATTACATACACATGGGAAACAATATTTAATTACATTAGAAATATATATATATATATATATATATATATATATATATATATATATATATATATATATATATATATATATATATATATATATATATATATATATATATATATATAACCCTTTTATTATTTAAACTACCTTATTCCAATACAATTTCTATAAAATACGCACTCGATAGTATTATCACAAAGATCAGTTGAATTTAATTAATCTTAGTGTAAACATAGAGCATCCTAGGATTTTGAGTGTATAAGTAACATTAAAAGAGTACATCACAAATGGTGTGTTAGTGTTTGAACCTGCAGATTAGTCAATTACTCAAATAATCCCAATGGCTATAACCTAGCAAGTTACAAACTAGTAAGGTATTAAGGTCAAGACCTTCTTCACTTTGAGTAATATATACTCAGGTGGGTATACCTCTATCACTTCAATGTTCAACTGAGCTCTGAATTGAGAACGTGCTCCTTCACTGCTTTGTTACTGCCTTCAAAATTCAACTCAATAAGTTGCTAAAACTCTGAGTATAACCCAAATTATCCTGATACACAACAGCATGATATGGACTATATAAACAACAACATGAAACAATGGTTTAAGGATATTCATCCTTCTTCCTTTTAGAGTTAAACTCAGGGAAGGGTTAACCTCATTTATTGCTTCTTCAAAGCATTGAAATACATATTTATGAACTTGTCATAAAATGACTCAAGTCTAGAAATTATGCATGTAAAGTAAAATTTTAGTCAATTATATCTTGGATGGTAAACCAATGTAAATGGATCTAAAACCAGTCCCTTATCTGCTGGGCATCAGAGTCAAACTCTACCTTCACATATATCTATTAAAACAAATACAATGAAACTCAAATGATATGCCTAACATATCATTGTTCCCATTCCTACACCTATCATCAAATCCACATATAGATATTTAATTCCTAGAGACCTCCCCTAAGATTTTACTCTTTCCTTGAAAGAAACTTAAGCTCAACCCCTACATTCACCTTGTGAAAGATGTACTTAAACTACCTTACAATCTAAATACATAAGGAAACTAAAACACTCCACATATAAAGACAATCAAATGATAGTAACAAAGCTCCAGTGTATTGTATTAATTGATCAAATGCATTGATACAGTCTTTCTTCCTTAGAGAAAAATAGGTTTGATATTTCAGAACCTCCTCCTTACAAAAATTTCCCAACCTCTATCTTCAATAATAACTGACTATTTATACTAATCAACCATCCTGGAATCCTCTAAAGGATGCAACAAGCTTTGGATGGCTGATAGAAATTTGCACTAGAAAACAAAAGAAAATAAAAACAGAAAGATATTTGATAAAGACAGCAAGGCATATTTTTTCAATTCTAAACAACTTCTGTAGCTGGCACCTTTGTTTGTAGATATTTTCAGAGCAGTTACCAAGTTTTTTATATGAATGATGACTGCCATTACAAGCTAATTTACATCATTCTCTATTTGAACATGCTCTCCCTCAAATTCTGGATCAGGTGCCAAGTGCAATCTATTCTTCTTCCTCCTCTATCAGCTGGATAACCGATTTTTTCTTCTTCTTTGTTATTAGCTTTTCCCAAGCTGCCACATCATCATCAGATGGCCAGTCGTAACTCTGTAGCTCCTGTAATAAGTTGACTTGCCATTCCCATGTAGAATCAGTCACATTTTTAACTTCTGTTGTAAACTTAATACAGTCACTTTAAACTTTGAATAAATTATCAATTATATTTTTAGTTCTTTCCACATCCAAAGCCTTATTATCTTTTAGGAAGGCATCTTGCTTGATTACCAACTGACCCATTGACAACTTCCAATCTTCCAGCTTGACCACATTTCCATTGTCATCATATACCGGGGGCAAATACTTGCTGTAGTCTTTATCAAACATGGCTAACCTAGCCTTTACTTGGTTTGACTTTCCTTTGAAAAACTTTGACGCAACACTTATTAGGCCAATCCTTTCAAATACATCAGTCACTACTTTTGGGATATCAGGCCTATGTTCTTGTAAACTGTCAAGTTTATCAAACAACAAATTCCTCCCAGACCAAATACTATAGAGTGGCTCCAAGGTGGCTAAATAGTCATTCACCTTTTGATTGGTCTGATGTAATAGGCTGACTGATTTATGAACTGCATCCATCTTGTCCTTTATTTTGTCTTGCCTGTACTGCACTATTTTGGCTATAGTGTCTAGGGATGCATCCAATTTCACCTTTTCCAAGTCTTCAGCAGGTCCCTCAGGTGCTTCCAAATTTATCTGAACAGGTACCTCAACTTGCAAAGGAGGAGGAGGAATTATTTTTGAGGCTTCTTCAAGTTTGACCTTTATTTCTGCCAGCTCATCTTCCAATTGTTTGATCTTCATCATTTTCAAATCTCTGTCCTTGGCTACCATGCTTGAACTTTCAAATAATTTAGCATATCTTTCTGACAGCTGAGCTGTCTTGGCGTCATTCAGATTAGCCCAATGAGTTACTGCCTTGGAGACTTCAAGGTCTGTTGTATTTTGTACAGTCCATATAATCTTATTCCCCTCCATCTTATCCTCTATACTCAATAGAGATGGCTTTTGGGTTTTGGGGGCCATAGACCACATTGCAACAGCTTGGGACTTAGGGTCATAGCCACTTCCTCTTATCATGTCACCAATGTGAACCTCATATGATAGGCTACCCTCTGGTTGCTTTCTCAATTGATCAATGAGGAATGCAGAAGTCAGATCCCATCCTGGGGTTAACAACATTCCACTTGATTTAACCAATTCTCTGGCTTCGTCCACTGTTATAGGATCAAGGCTAGGATCATATGAAGCAAGAGCTCTCAAAGTTTCTTCACTTGGCTCCATACCTTCAGGCAGAGCTTTCTTTACTTCTTGCTGCTTGTTCCAAATGAGAAAACTCTTGAACTCATTAGTCTTAATAAATTGATCATCCCTCAAGAATTCCTCCTGATAGACCTCTCTGATATCCTTCTCCAACCACAAGGACTTTTCTCTGCTTTCTTTCTCAATGGCCATTTTCTTGCATGCTCTTATTGCTTTCCTCAATTGATGATGATATGGCCTATCACCTGGTACAAGAGCAAATGATCTGTCAATTTCCTTTCTTTGTTTTTCATGCCTTGAAGGTTCACCTTCCTCAAGCCTCTGTTTCTTTAATGGTGGCTCTGAGATATCCTTTATTTCTGGTTGATCTTGAGTGAGATCAACAACTGGTGGTCCCTCAACCTGTGGAGGAGTATCTTCTTCTTGTGACTCATCAGTGAATTCTTCCTCATCAGAAGATGAATAATCTTTTTTTTTCTTCTTCTATGGCTTATTCTGATCAATCAGGCTTTCCAATTGATTCACCAAGGTATCATATTTTTCAATCATCCCATCAATCTTCTTCAAATAAGGAAGATCGGGGAAAAATCCATCAAAAGGAATCTGAGATGCTTTCAATTGTTTGGACAAATCTACTAAATCAAAGAATCTGTACCATCTCCTCTTAACCTCATCTTCATCTAAAATGTTTCTAATCACATCTTCTTCATCTAAACCCTCATGCTCCTTGATCACACCAATGTTTGGGATGTAAGTCATCCTGGCAATCTTGATGAAGCCCTCAGGATCTATGTGCCTACAAGCACCAGTAACCATTTTGAATTGTTGTAGCCATGCAGTAATTTGAGGAAAAGCCCTCTTTCCTATCAGGAAGTCACCTATCCTGAATTTCCTGGGTGTGAATGTACCCTTTCTGTGAGGGGCCAGAAGCTCTCTATCTGTACACATCAATTGCCAAACAAATTCCAAACAAGCCACTCTCGAAGGCACATACTTCGGTAATAAATGTGGGGGTTGGGGACAACCATAAACTCTGATAATTATGGAATTATCTCCTAAGTAGAAGTCACCCCAATTATGATTTCCATCCCACTTATCCACATACTGCAGTGGTCTTAAAAGCCTAAGGACTCTAGGAGATAGCCTGGCGACATTTATGCCTAGCATCCTGATAATTGGAAAGACAATGAAATTCTAAAAAACACAAAAATCTGCTTCATTGGAGGTAGAATTCCATATTCTCACCCACAACTGCACTAGATTTTGCTGATCCTTGAAAGTGAACCTTGGTTTTAACATGTTTAAATCAAAACTATTGATGTTGAAAAATAGAATCAAATGCATTAATAAAGAATAATGCATGAACTCAATAGGACTTTTACTTTCTTTGATAGACATCAGCCCTTGATGTATCCTATCAATCACATACTGAATGTAATCATAGTCAGTGTTTACCAAGGAATTTTGAATATCCAAGATAATCATCAGCAAGTCAGCTGGTAAAAACTCTGCATCCCCATCAATTCCCAAAACTCTACATAACGCATAGCCAGTATATCTCATATAATGATGGAGGGATTTGAACTGGTATGGGGCATTCATGTTAGCAGGAAGGGGGGCTATATATTTATCCTGTTTTGGCATATGTCTAACCAACTGGTCTTTTACTGACCCTATATTGCTTCTGTATCTTGCCTTTTCTTTGTTCAAATCAATCTCAGTTGAAGAGGACGTGTATAGACCAAAAGCTTTCATAAAAGATCCCCTATCAAGAGTAACTAAGGGTGATTGGTCTTCTTTTCTAATTTTCCTTGAGATAGGGTCATAATTTCTGGCTAGGGCAACAATTAAATCAACATCTAGGAAAACATCAGGGACAACCATTTTTCCCAATCCTAACACCCAACCAGTACAGACAGGAACATGCTTATTTTTATTGCTGTAAAAGAAGTTGAAAATAGTGTAACCTAAGAATTCTGGAGTGATTGGGTCTCTACACCATCCCAAAAGATCTTCAAACACGTCATCAACAGCCCTCTTGTTCTGACTGGAGCCGGGCAACAGTTTCAAGAATTCATCTGAAAAATTTGGTTTATTCTTGTCCTCACCAATTTTGGACTTAGCCTCACTACTAGAAGATGCTGCACTCTTCTTAGGTTGACTCATCCTTGCTACAGAAACACCTTCAATTCTCTGTATCTCAAATGCTTTATGCTCAAAAATTCTTTAGACAAATAGAAACTCTTAACAACTGAGACTGAACAAATAAACAATGAGCTTCAACTTATTTATCGATATGAATCCAAGGTGTGCAACTACCATAATTAATGCAAATCTCCTTAATTGATCCCATATTCAATTTTATGTACCCTCAGATTTCAAATTTCAAGCTCGCCATGTCCGGATGTTGACAGATAGATTAAACTACTTGAAAACGAGGTGAAGAGGCAATGATCATGATTCTGTACTTTAAAACTGTTTGCATCATGCGATCTTTCTTCTTGAAGCTGATTTGATGGCTTACTGGTTTCATGTCCAGATCGACAAAGTACTTTATCTATGTGGCAACGGTTCCTTTTCTTTTCCCTTTATGACCTTTTCCATCTGAGCCCATTTAGCGAACCGGCGACTATTGGCTTCTCTTGGTCGCTGAATATAATGCTAACCCTAGCTAGCAACCGGAGAACTGGCAACCACTGGCTTCGCAAATTCTCTGAATCCTTGTTTAATCCTGGTTCAAATTTGGAGAACTAGCGACTACTAGCTTCGTGGGTTCTCAGAATCCTATCCTTAACCACCCATGCATTTCACGAATCAGCGAACAAAGGGCTCCCACTTAAACAGTTAACTGCAATTACCATTTGGTGAACTAGCGAACAAAGCCACCTCCCATTCTCTTAATATTATGACTGACGGTCAATTTTCTTGGAGATCTAGCGAACAAAGGGTACATGCATTCGCTTAAAGATATACTTAACCGCTTGATTGTCTGGAGAATTGGTGAACCCCTTTAATCTGTGATTCGCTGAATCTTTCCTTAATCATCACTTTATACTAGGATTCCAAATTGACCGTTGATCTTCATCAATCGATGGCTATCGCTAGTTCTCTGAATAACAAAAACCTTAACCATTTAATTCTGAGAATCAGCGAACAAAGAGCATTTGCTAGTTCTCCAAATACTCCATATCATTGAAAATTTCATTTCGAGAATAAGCGACTGAGACCTTAAAACTTATCATCCATTGATTCACTTATTCGCCAGATTGTTTTAACCTTTATCCTTTTATTAAGAGAACTGGCGACCACTGGCTTCGCTGAATCGCTAAATTGTTTAGTATGTCACCAACTTATTCTGAGAATAAGCGAATGTGAGAAAACTTATCTCCACTGAAATCTTTTGGGCAAACCATCAGAACTGCCAAATTTAGAGGATAGCACTATAAGTATTTAGTCGCTCATTCGCCAGATCAAATATGCAGGACCCACAGATATTTTGAGATTAAAACAGGGCTGTTGATTGTGAAAACAATCCATGGTATTCGCTAATTCTCTAGTTGACACAACCCTTGACCGCCAGATTCTGAGAATAAGTGAACAAAGTGTTCACTGAATCGCTAGATTGTTTCACAAGACCGCCAAAGATTGTGAGAACTGGAGATAACCCTCATTCGCTAGTTCTCGGAAAGGAGAATGAAACCGCCGAAGCACTTGGAGACTTAGCGAACAAAGTAATCAAAAAGCGTGGCTTTAATGCATTCGCCAATTCGCTGGATGTTTGGGATAACCGTTGGAAGATCTAGAGAACTGGTGACTGATATTAATAGTGAACATGAATTTGACTCATTCGCTGAATCGCCAGATTGTTTTGAAATTTGATAAGACACTTCCCGATTCGGTGAACACTTGGGGAAAATAAGCATATGCACAAATAGCAACTTAAGTGACTTAAAGGTAACCAAGAAAAAGAAACAAGAGGGCCACATGAAGTTTAGAAATGAATTGGAAACATTTTGAAAGACAAGACCTAGGGTAAGGGTTTTTCTGAACATGTCAAAAACTATTTTCACGACACTTTACAAACCCTAGTCCAGGTATAACACTCTCATGGAGACTTAAACCAGGATTTGGACACAAACCTCAAAATTTTTTTAGGATACCCAATAGTGGCTCTATCTGAGGATGCTTGATTGTAAGATCATAGCAAGAAACCATGAATCTATGGGAGGCAAACCACAAAACCTGAACCTAAAACAAGAAGCAAACACACCTATACATATAATACAAGCCTACTGTGCATGGAAAAAGAACTTTCAACTGAAGAAAAATTTCAAAAATTGTCCATGCACTGGCAATTCTTCCTCTTCACCATCCATACCTTGCAAAAAATAAGAATCTTTTCCATGAATCTGACAAATAATGAAGGGACCCATCCATAAGGACTCAAATTTTTTATGCTTCCCTTTGTCTTCATATCTAGCATTCCACTACAGAACCATGTCACCAGGCTGAAATTTTCTCACATTATCCCTTTTATCAAAAAGATATTTCATTTTTTGCTGCAGTTTTATATTATTTTTCTGCCCTTCCCTTCTTATCTCATCCAACTCAATCAGCTGAACCATCCTATCTTGCAGTGGGTCACTGATTTCAATATCTTCCTCTTGCATAAACTTGTAGATGGGAAGGAGATTATTAATTGGCAATCTTGTCTTTGCACCATATACCATTTCAAAGGGGGACTTCCCTGTGGCTTTTTTCTCAAAAATTCTATCAGCCCATAGTGCTAACTTTAACTTCTCATGCCAACTTCTTTTATTCTTTTCCAAGGTCTTCTTCAAGATTTGCAAAATGCTCTTATTGCTAGACTCAGCTTGTCCATTGGCCTGTGGGTGATATGGGCTTGAATAAGACAAGATAACTCCCATTTCATCACAAAGATTAGTAATTTCTTGAGACCTAAAACTCATTGCATTGTCTACAACCAATTTAATTGGGACACCAAATCTTGTGATTATGTTGTTCATCAGGAAATCAATTACCACAGCACTTGTTGCTCCTCTAGTGGGAATAGCTTCTATCCACTTGGTAAAGTAATCAGTAGCCACCAAAATGTGACTACGTCTTCCACTGGACTTTTCAGAGAACTCTCCAATAAAATCCATACCCCACATTGCAAAAGGGGCTTCTGCAACAACTGGATTTAATAATAATGCACCTGAAAATTTTAGTTTCTTTGAGAACCTTTGACAGGGTTCACACTTTCTAACATAAGAGTGAGTGTCTTTAAACAATACAGGCCAATAATATCCTGCCCTCAAAATTTTATGAGCTGTTGACCGAGCAGAATAATGCCCTCCACACATTCCAGAATGCATTTCTTTTAGCACCTTCTCTGATTGGTGTTCATCCAAACAAAAGAGTAAAATGCCATCATTGTCTTTCCAGTACAAATCACCTTGAATGAGGACATATCTTTGAGCCTATAATCTCAAGCTTCTTCTCTGATTATCATTCAATTCAGGTGGACATTTAGCATTTTTAATAAAATAAACAACATCCTTGTACCAGGGTTGCATCTCAATACTAGCAACTGTATTAACATTAGCAGCAACATTGTTTATCTGGACAAGGTCCATGTTTTCCTCAGTCATTAACTTGGCAAGTCCCAATCCTCTTACCAATTTGGTAATATGAATCTCAAGGTCAAACTCTTGAATCCTATTTATCCATCTACATCTCTTCCCTGTGACTTCACTCTGTGTCAAGATATCCTTTACTGCAGCATGAGGTACATAAGCATTAACCTTTGCACAAACCAAATATGGTCTGAAAGCCTTGACTGCTTTCACAAGTGCATAAGCTTGCTTTTCCATTATTTCATAATTTAATTTAGTAGATTGCAAAGACTAGCTGAAAAAAGTGATAGGATGTTCATATCCTTCTTGATCTTTCTGCAGAAGGACAGCTGCAATAGTATGAAAAGATGCAAAAGAAAATAGAGAAAAAGGTTTTAAATAGTTAGGTGATACCAAAACAGGAGCTTCTTGAATTGTTTGTTTAATTTTTTCAAAAACCTACTGAGCTTCCAAGCTCCATTCAAATTTCATTCCCTTTTAAAGGAACTTTACTATTGGCTTGACCAACTCTGCAAAGTTAGCAATAAATCTTCTCACAAAATTTATCTGCCCCAAAAATGATTGTACACCCTTTATATTCCTTGGTGGAGGGACCTTTTTGATGGCCTCCACTCTTTCAGGATCAATCCTGACTCCTTCTTTTGATACTATGTGTCCCAGTAGCTTTCCTTCTGTCACTGCAAATTGACATTTCTTGGGATTCAAGGACACACCAAACTCTAAGGCCTTGAGAAAAATCTTTTCTAAATGAGAACAATGATCATCAGCCCTTTTGGAAAAAGAAGTGAGATCAGCTTATATACTACCATTAAGACATTAATCATTTCTTTGAAAGCAACATCCATGGCTCTCTGAAAAGTTGCTCCAGCATTTTTTAGACCAAAAGGCATGTGAACATATACATAAGTTCCCCAAGGAGTTGTAAAGGTTGTCTTGAATTGCTCTGATTCCTTGACTAGCACTTGGTTATACCCTGAGAAACCATCCATCATTGACAGGAGTTCACATCCAGTCACCCTATGCAGCATGGCCTCCATATTAGGCAATCCATAATTATCCTTGAGTGATGCCACATTTAGGTTCCTAAAATCAACACAAAGCCGGATGTCACCATTCTTCTTCCTGATTGGTACAAGGTTTGAAACCCAAGTTGAGTGCCTAATTGGTTCAATAATACCAGCATCCCTCAGTTTTGTCAACTCAACTTGCATTTTGGTGGCCAGTAAAGGATTAATGGGTCTCTGCTTTTGTCTAAAGGGTGTGGTTTCCTCCTTTAGAGGAACTTCATGCTGAAATAAATCAGCCCTATAAGCTTTGAGGTCATCATATGACCAAGCAAACACATGTTTGTACCTTTTCAAAAGTCTAATCAAGTTGCCTCTGATCTCCCTATTCAGTTTCTTTCCAATGTATACCATTTGTGGGGAATTTTCTGATCCTAGGTTTATCTCCTCTAAGTCTTCCAATTTTGTATTAGACTTTTGGGACAGAAAACCATCATTTATTTTAAACATTCCCTCCAGTTCTACTAGTCCTTTGGGTATATGATTATAAGGCAATTAAACTATTTCATTTCCCATGATGCATTCTTTTCCTTCAAAGCATTCCTGTAACTCATTAAAATCTATTTGTTGACCCTCATATTGATCCAGGCCTTGAAGGAATCTAAGGATATCAAGATCATCCTCAAAAACTTGCCAATTGTACACATTGTCAGGAACTGCAGGCCTAGTTTTAGTTTCCAACATGGAAACACCAGAGAGGGTGATATCATTGTTTTTCAAAGCAACATTAGCAAGAAAATCTGCCATGATGTTATTTGACCTCTCTACCCAGAGCAAATTAAAAGCTTCAAAAAATTCTAATCTATCCCAGACAGCATGCTTATACAACTTGAGTTTCTCATCCTTGGAGGCATATTGGGATCTTACTTGGGCTACAATCAATTGGGAATCACCATGGAATTTTAAACATTTAATACCATGCTTTATGGCTACATCTAATCCCAAGATCAGGGCCTCATATTCAGCAGTATTATTTGTACAACTAAAAGTCAACAAAAAGGAATACTTGAAAGTATTACCTGATGGGGAAATGAAAACAACACCAGCTCCTGATCCTTCTTTGGAGCATCCACCATCAAAAAACATTTGCCACAAGCTATCTTGTTGCATCATCAACTCATCCACAATCGGGTCTGTGTTTTTCAACTGAGGTATCACTTCTTCAATCACAAAATTGTTCATATCAATATCTACAAAACAATTAAGGGCTTCCAGAGCAACCATTTCCACCATAACTAAGGAATGGGGCTCCCTGTACAACTTTACTTCAATCTCATTCACTGGAATAGTGGCATAAGATAAATCTAGTTCCAACTTTCCACCCACTGCTGCAGCCCATTGTCTTGACAATAACATGCCATAGTGAGGCTCTGTATCCGCAACAACTACATCCATTTTGTATGTAGCTTCTGGGAATGCAGAAATTTTTACCTCAGTTCCAACCAAAGTCCCCACAACAAGCACTGCCCTATTATCCATTGCATAACACCTGCCATTAGAAGTGTCAACTTGCAATCCTAATTCTTTCATTACATGATATGGCATCACAGTTGTGGCAGCACCAGAGTCTATCATACAATTTTTTAGCAATAAATCATTCACAATTAGAGTGACATAAAATGGATTGATGGAAGAAGGTTCTTGTGTTACAATTGTCCCAACACATACATTTGAGATGGGAATAGGCTTTTTTATGGAACTCCCTTCCTCTTGTTTGGTAGGCGCAAATCTCTGCTCATTTATAAGAGCCAAGGCTGCTGTCTTGTGCTCTTCTATTTTCAACATTTCAAGCAGAGGGATGGACACTTTCATCTGAGACAACGCATGTCTCATATCAAATGCAGGGGAATCAGCAGGAGAATCAGATTGATCCTTTGTCCTACCAATTTTCTTCTTCATCTTGTCAACACTAGCTTCCTCCCTTTTCTTCTTTTCATCCACAAGTTCTTGATCCTTGCCATCTATAACATTGGGTTTTGGGAAACCCTTATCTTGAGGACTACCTTTGATGAATATTGATCTAGGAATTCCCTGTTCACTATCCACCTTTCTGTTCCTCAAATTGTATGAGGATCTTGCTTGTGTTATGGCAGCCACAGTTAAGTTTTTGATTTCCTCTTCACTGGGCTTCCTCCATTGCTTCTCATCTGATCTAGATCCTACCATATGAGTTTTATAATCATTGTTATCAAATTCTTCAGGATCAGATTGAGTAAATATTTGTTGCTCATAATCAGAGAAAATCTTTCTCTTATGATCAACATCTGGGCAGCTTGCTTCATCATCTGAGGACACAAAATCCTCTATTGGGTCTATAGTAAACATGTTAATGGTAGGCTTTTCAGATTCTTCATAATCTCCTGCACATAAGTTATCAGCCCCTTCTCCTAAGGCTTGGGCCACAACACACTGGAAAGGTGAATGAGGCATATTACAAGCTACACACCAAGGAATGTTTTCTACATTGTGTGTTGTATTTTTCTTTAAGGGATCTGGGGTATCTCTCCCCTTTTGTAATTCATTGCTGTCGAGAACAGGTCTCCCATCCTTCCAATTAGTTTTGTAAGGCATGTCTCTCAAATTAGGGGCCTTGTCCTGCCTTTGATAAGGGGGTCTTGCATCTTGAAAGTTTCTACCACCTTTATCAAATCTTATTGGGAACTCCTTGTTAGCACCCGGTCCTTTATCCATCCTATCCTCCTCTTTAAAAGGCCTTGCATGTTGTGGTCTGGTCTCTTTCCACAATTTACCCTCATCCCTCTTGTACATTTGGCTAGATGCCTTTCGGTTACTCTCAATATTTATGGCCAATTTAAATGCATCCCTAAGGGTGCGGGGATTTTTGTCCCTTAGGAGATAAGACATTTTACCATCCATGGAATTGAAATATGTTGTCATACAAACTGCATCATCCAACCTCAATACCTGGAACAATTTATACATAGCCTTTTGAAATCAGCTATTGAACTCTGACATGCTCTCATTATAATTTTTCTTGATATTATTGAATTCATTGAGCATGTAACTAGAATTCACATGTTCAGCATACTACTCTTTAAAACTCCTGACAAATTCATCCCATGAAGCAATACTATTCTCAGGTAACCCTCTGTACCAATCCCTAGCATCTTCAATCAATGATTGAACAAAAAGTTTCATAATGACATCTTCATGTTCGATCTCATAGTCATTAACTTTATCTGTGAAAAACTTCAAATGCTCTTTACAAGTAATAACATTATTCCCAATGAATAATGGGATCTTCTTCCTGATTTCATTAGGAACAGCATTGGGTTGACCAGGAATACCATCAAAAAATAGGGGCCTATACCTATCCAAATGAACTGGTCTTCTTGGGATATTAAGTTGATTTGAAGGGGTTGTTGGAGCATTTTGACATGGCACATTTCCCACTGTACCTCCAGCTATAAAGGGAACTTGACTAGGAAATTATCTAGATGGATATTATCCAGAGTGAAGGGCTTGAGTATTTGGAATTGAAATGTTAGGCTGACTGGATGAAGTTGTTCCTATGGTAATAGGGACAGAACTACTAGTAGATGTATTCATGTTAGCATGTAGAAAGGCAATCTTCCTCTTCATTTCATCTGTAGCAGCCTCTAACTCAAGTTTCTCAAGTTGCATAGCCAAATCCTCCTTTGCTTTCCTAGCTCTGCCTAAATCTGTACTCGCTTGAGTAGGCACATCAGGAATGGGCACAACCTTCTTCGGTTCATTTATAACAACACCCACCACCTTTTGTTTTCCCTTATCAGGGATTTCCTTGGGGGCAATTTTAATCTCCTTGTTTTTTTGGATTTCAGAGGGATTCAATTGTCTTAAAACATGGCCTGTTCCCTCAAATTCACTTTGCTGGGGCCTGGTATCCTGAGCTTGCTTCCTCAAAGCTTTCATATCACCAAACAAGTCTTTATCCAAACCTTGTACATCCTGGTTTAGATCACTAACATGGGTCTCATTTCTCTTGGTTCTCTAGAGGAGTTCTTCCCTTTCCAGAAGCAATTCACGAAGCTATTGTTCCCTTACCTTCATTCTATTAGCAATTTCTGCTAATTGTTCACATTCCTTTTCTCTCAATGCAATCACTTCCTCTCTTAACTTCTTAGAATCATATGAAGCTATTTCAGCGGTAGAGGTTTCATCTGGTTGTTCAAGGGTTTCTCTAGTAGGGAAAAAACCTACTTCTGTGACTACTTCTTTCTGCATATAGACCTCTGGTGTGACCCTTTTGACATGCTCAGGATCATCAGAAGATGAAGAAGTTTCATGAGGAAGTGGAACACAAAATCTTTCTTGAGAAGGAGCCTGGGAACTAGCATTATTTTGGCCTCTCCTAGACCATTTCTTTCTGCTTGGTGTGTGGAGTTCATCACCTATATTATCTTCTGGATGATCCTTATAGTAAGACCTAGTGTTCCTTGGTCGACTCATGGTAAATGACAACAATTTTACAAAATTTTACAACTATTAGCAACTGGTAACACAGATTTCTTTAGAGTCACCACCCACTACTCAAGCGGGAATCAAAAGTTATTTCTACTGGTCTACAAACATACAATAGACAAGATTTGCACTAACCTATTGCAAGCTATCAAAATAACTCCCCAGTAGAGTCACCAATTTTGTTAGTGTTTGAACCTGCAGATTAGTCAATTACTCAAATAATCCCAATGGCTATAACCTAGCAAGTTACAAACTACTAAGGTATTAAGGTTAAGACCTTCTTCACTTTGAGTAATATATACTCAGGCGGGTATACCTCTATCAATTCAATGTTCAACTGAGCTCTGAATTGAGAACGTGCTCCTTCACTGCTTTGTTACTACCTTCAAAATTCAACTCAATAAGTTGCTAAAACTCTGAGTATAACCCAAATTATCCTGATACACAACAGCATGATATGGACTATATAAACAGCAACATGAAACAATGGTTTAAGGATATTCATCCTTCTTCCTTTTAGAGTTAAACTCAGGGAAGGGTTAACCTCATTTATTGCTTCTTCAAAGCATTGAAATACATATTTATGAACTTGTCATAAAATGACTCAAGTCTGGAAATTATGCATATAAAGTAAAATTTTAGTCAATTATATCTTGGATGGTAAATCAATGTAAATGGATCTAAAACCAGTCCCTTATCCGCTGGGCATCAGAGTCGAACTCTACCTTCACATATATCTATTAAAACAAATACAATGAAACTCAAATGATATGCCTAACATATCATTGTTCCCATTCCTACATCTGTCATCAAATCCACATATAGATATTTAATTCCTAGAGACCTCCCCTAAGATTTTACTCTTTCCTTGAAAGAAACTTAAGCTCAACCCCTACATTCACCTTGTGAAAGATGTACTTAAACTGCCTTACAATCTAAATACATAAGGAAACTAAAACACTCCACATATAAAGACAAGCAAATAATAGTAATAAAGCTCTAGTGTATTGTATTAATTGATCAAATGCATTGATATAGTCTTTCTTCCTTAGAGAAAAATAGGTTTGATATTTCAGAACCTCCTCCTTACAAAAATTTTCCAACCTCTATCTTCAATAATAACTGACTATTTATACTAATCAACCATCCTGGAATCCTCGAAAGGATGCAACAAGCTTCGGATGGCTGATAGAAATTTGCACTAGAAAACAAAAGAAAATACAAACAGAAAGATATTTGATAAAGACAGCAAGGCATATTTTTTCAATTCTAAACAACTTCTGTAGCTGGCACCTTTGTTTGTAGATATTTTCAGAGCAGTTACCAAGTTTTTTATATGAATGATGACCACCATTACAAGCTAATTTACATCATTCTCTGTTTGAACATGCTCTCCCTCAAATTTTGGATCAGGTGCCAAGTGCAATCTATTCTTCTTCCTCCTCTATCAGCTGGATAACCAGTTTTTTCTTCTTCTTTGTTATTAGCTTTTCTCAAGCTGCCACATCATCATCAGATGGCCAGTCGTAACTCTGCAGCTCCTGTAATAAGTTGACTTGCCGTTCCCATGTAGAATCAGTCACATTTTTAACTTCTGCTGTAAACTTAATACAGTCACTTTCAACTTTGAATAAATTATCAATTATATTGTTAGTTCTTTCCACATCCAAAGCCTTATTATCTTTTAGGAAGGTGTCTTGCTTGATTACCAACTGACCCATTGACAACTTCCAATCTTCCAGCTTGACCACATTTCCATTGTCATCATATACCGGGGGCAAATGCTTGCTGTAGTCTTTATCAAACATGGCTAACCTAGCCTTTACTTGGTTTGACTTTCCTTTGAAAAACTTTGACGCAGCACTTATTAGGCCAATCCTTTCAAATACATCAGTCACTACTTTTGGGATATCAGGCCTGTGTTCTTGTAAACTATCAAGTTTATCAAACAACAAATTCCTCCCAGACCAAATACTATAGAGTGGCTCCAAGGTGGCTAAATAGTCATTCACCTTTTGATTGTTCTGATGTAATAGGCTGACAGATTTATGAACTGCATCCATCTTGTCCTTTATTTTGTCTTGCCTGTACTGCACTATTTTGGCTATAGTGTCCAGGGATGCATCCAATTTCACCTTTTCCAAGTCTTTAGCAGGTCCCTCAGGTGCTTCCAAATTTATCTGAACAGGTACCTCAACTTGTAAAGGAGGAGGAGGAATTATTTTTGAGGCTTCTTCAAGTTTGACCTTTATTTCTGCCAGCTCATCTTCCAATTGTTTGATCTTCATCATTTTCAAATCTCTGTCCTTGGCTACCATGCTTGAACTTTCAAACAATTTAGCATATCTTTCTGACAGCTGAGTTGTCTTGGCTTCATTCAGATTAGCCCAATGAGTTACTACCTTGGAGACTTCAAGGTCTGTTGTATTTTGTACAGTCCATATAATCTTATTCCCCTCCATCTTATCCTCTATACTCAATAGAGATGGCTTTTTGGTTTTGGGGGCCATAGACCACATTGCAACAGCTTGGGACTTAGGGTCATAGCCACTTCCTCTTATCATGTCACCAATGTGAACCTCATATGATAGGCTACCCTCTGGTTGCTTTCTCAATTGATCAATGAGGAATGCAGAAGTCAGATCCCATCCTGGGGTTCACAACATTCCACTTGATTTAACCAATTCTCTGGCTTCGTCCACTGTTATAGGATCAAGGCTAGGATCATATGAAGCAAGAGCTCTCAAAGTTTCTTCACTTGGCTCCATACCTTCAGACAGAGCTTTCTTTACTTCTTGCTACTTGTTCCAAATGAGAAAACTCTTGAACTCATTAGTCTTAATAAATTGATCATCCCTCAAGAATTCCTCCTGATAGACCTCTTTGATATCCTTCTCCAACCACAAGGACTTTTCTCTACTTTCTTGCTCAATGGCCATTTTCTTGCCTGCTCTTATTGCTTTCCTCAATTGATGATGATATGGCCTATCACCTGGTACAAGAGCAGATGCTTTGTCAATTTCTTTTCTTTGTTTTTCATGCCTTGAAGGTTCACCTTCCTCAAGCCTCTATTTCTTCAATGGTGGCTCTGAGATATCCTTTATTTCTGGTTGATCTTGAGTGAGATCAACAACTAGTGGTCCCTCAACCTGTGGAGGAGTATCTTCTTCTTGTGACTCATCAGTGAATTCTTCCTCATCAGAAGATGAATAATCTTTCTTTTTCTTCTTCTCTGGCTTATTCTGATCAATCAGGCTTTCCAATTGATTCGCCAAGGTATCATATTTTTCAATCATCCCATCAATCTTCTTCAAATAAGGAAGATCAGGGAAAAAACCATCAAAAGGAATCTGAGATGCTTTCAATTGTTTGGACAAATCTACTAAATCAAAGAATCTGTACCATCTCCTCTTAACCTCATCTTCATCTAAAATGTTTCTAATCACATCTTCTTCATCTAAACCCTCATGCTCCTTGATCACACCAATGTTTGGGATGTAAGTCATCCTGGCAATCTTGATGAAGCCCTCAGGATCTATGTGCCTACAAGCACCAGTAACCATTTTGAATTGTTGTAGCCATGCACTAATTTGAGGAAAAGCCCTCTTTCCTATTAGGAAGTCACCTATCCTGAATTGCCTGGGTGTAAATGTACCCTTTCTGTGAGGGGCTAGAAGCTCTCTATCTATACACATCAATTGCCAAACAAATTCCAAACAAGCCACTCTCGAAGGCACATACTTTAGTAATAAATGTGGGGGTTGGGGACAACCATAAACTCTGATAATTTTGGAATTATCTCCTAAGTAGAAGTCACCCCAATTATGATTTCCATCCCACTTATCCACATACTGCAGTGGTCTTAAAAGCCTAAGGACTCTAGAAGATAGCCTTGTGACATTTATGTCTAGCATCCTGATAATTGGAAAGACAATGAAATTCTGAAAAACACAAAAATTTGGTTCATTGGAGGTAGAATTCCATATTCTCACCCACAACTACACTGGATTTTGCTGATCCTTGAAAGTGAACCTTGGTTTTAACATGTTTAAATCAAAACTATTGATGTTGAAAAATAGAATCAAATGCATTAATAAAGAATAATGCATGAACTCAATAGGAATTTTACTTTCTTTGACAGACATCAGCCCTTGATGTATCCTATCAATCACATACTGAATGTAATCATAGTCAGTGTTTACCAAGGAATTTTGAATATCCAAGATAATCATCAGCAAGTCAGCTGGTAAAAACTCTGCATCCCCATCAATTCCCAAAACTCTACATAACGCATAGCCAGTATATCTCATATAATGATGGAGGGATTTGAACTGGTATGGGGCATTCATGTTAGCAGGAAGGGGGGCTATATATTTATCCTGTTTTGGCATATGTCTAACCAACTGGTCTTTTACTGACCCTATATTGCTTCTGTATCTTGCCTTTTCTTTGTTCAAATCAATCTCAGTTGAAGAGGATGTGTATAGACCAAAAGCTTTCATAAAAGATCCCCTATCAAGAGTAACTAAGGGTGATTGGTCTTCTTTTCTAATTGTCCTTGAGATAGGGTCATAATTTCTGGCTAGGGCAACAATTAAATCAACATCTAGGAAAACATTAGGGACAACCATTTTTCCCAATCCTAACACCCAACCATTACAGACAGGAACATGCTTATTTTTATTGCTGTAAAAGAAGTTGAAAATAGTGTAACCTGAGAATTCCGGAGTGATTGGGTCTCTACACCATCCCAAAAGATATTCAAACACGTCATCAATAGCCCTCTTGTTCTGACTGGAGCCCGGCAACAATTTCAAGAATTCATCTAAAAAATTTGGTTTATTCTTGTCCTCACCAATTTTGGACTTGGCCTCACTACTAGAAGATGCTACACTCTTCTCAGGTTGACTCATCCTTGCTACAGAAACACCTTCAATTCTCTGTATCTCAAATGCTTTATGCTCGGAAATTCTTTAGACAAACAGAAACTCTTAACAACTGAGACTGAACAAATAAACAATGAGCTTCAACTTATTTATCAATAGGAATCCAAGGTGTGCAACTACCATAATTAATGAAAATCTCCTTAATTGATCCCATATTCAATTTTATGTACCCTCAGATTTCAAATTTTGAGCTCGCCATGTCCGGATGTTGACAGATAGATTAAACTACTTGAAAATGAGGTGAAGAGGCAATGATCATGATTCTGTACTTTAAAACTGTTTGCATCATGTGATCTTTCTTCTTGAAGCTGATTTGATGGCTTACTGGTTTCATGTCCAGATTGACAAAATACTTTATCTATGTGGCAACGGTTCCTTTTCTTTTCCCTTTATGACCTTTTCCATCTGAGCCCATTTAGCGAACCGGTGACTATTGGCTTCTCTTGGTCGCTGAATATAATGCTAACCCTAGCTAGCAACCGGAGAACTGGTGACCACTAGCTTCACGAGTTCTCTAAATCCTTGTTTAATCCTGGTTTAAATTTGGAGAACTAGCGACTACTAGCTTTGCGGGTTCTCAGAATCCTATCCTGAACCACCCATGCATTTCACGAATCAGCAAACAAAGGGCTCCCACTTAAACAGTTAACTGCAATTACCATTTGGCGAACTAGCGAACAAAGCCACCTCCCATTCTCTTAATATTATGACTGACGGTCAATTTTCTTAGAGATCTAGTGAACAAAGGGTTCGCGCATTCGCTTAAAGATATACTTAACCGCTTGATTGTCTGGAGAACTGGTGAACCCCTTTAATCTCTGATTCACTGAATCTTTCCTTAATCATCACTTTATACTAGGATTCCAGATTGACCGTTGATCTTCATCAATCGATGGCTATCGCTAGTTCTCTGAATAACAAAAACCTTAACCATTTAATTCTGAGAATCAGCGAACAAAGAGCATTCACTAGTTCTCCAAATACTCCATATCATTGAAAATTTCATTTCGAGAATAAGCGACTGAGACCTTAAAACTTATCATCCATTGATTCACTTATTCGCCAGATTGTTTTAACCTTTATCCTTTTATTAAGAGAACTGGCGACCACTAGCTTCACTGAATCGCTAAATTGTTTAGTATGTCACCAACTTATTCTGAGAATAAGCGAATGTGAGAAAACTTATCTCCACTGAAATCTTTTGGGCAAACCATCAGAACCGCCAAATTTAGAGGATAGCACTATAAGTATTTAGTCGCTCATTCGCCAGATCAAATATGAAGGACCCACAGATATTTTGAGATTAAAACAGGGCCGTTGATCATGAAAACAATCCACGGTATTCGCTAATTCTCTAGTTGACACGACCCTTGACCACCAGATTCTGAGAATAAGCGAACAAAGTGTTCGCTGAATCGCTAGATTGTTTCACAAGACCGCCAAAGATTGCGAGAACTGGAGATAACCCTCATTCGCTAGTTCTCGGAAAGGAGAATGAAACCGCCGAAGCACTTGGAGACTTAGCAAACAAAGTAATCAAAAAGCGTGGCTTTAATGCATTCGCCAATTCACTGGATGTTTGGGATAACCATTGGAAGATCTAGAGAACTGGCGACTGATATTAATAGTGAACATGAATTTGACTCATTCGCTGAATCGCCAGATTGTTTTGAAATTTGATAAGACACTTCCCGATTTGGCGAACACTTGGGGCAAATAAGCATATGCACAAATAGCAACTTAAGTGACTTAAAGGTAACCAAGAAAAAGAAACAAGAGGGCCACATGAAGTTTAGAAACGAATTGGAAACATTTTGAAAGACAAGACCTAGGGTAAGGGTTTTTCTGAACATGTGAAAAACCATTTTCACAACACTTTACGAACCCTAGTCCAGGTATAACACTCGCATGGAGACTTAAACCAGGATTTGGACACAAACCTCAAAAAAATTTTAGGATACCCAAATGGTTATCAATCCTCTATCTACCAAGACACAAATCATAATGCAACAACATAAATTTCTAATTACTGAGTCTATTATGCAGAAAGATAATACCAAGATACAATCTCTTAAAACACCTGACATGACTTCCAAAGATAAACTATTGATAAACAGAAGGAAAATCTAGGCAAAGAGCATCTCATGATGCCATTGACCATAATGTGGGTAACAATCACTGCATCCACATGAATGACTCATCCCTACTCTAAGGGTCTCCAAAATGTGATTCAAGACCATATCCTATGTCTCCTAGTTCACGTAGAACATCGATACACACTCCAAAATAATCCCCCTAGTAGATTTTCCCTGACATGGGGCCAATATGACCTTACCCTTCAAGAATGATAGTTGAAACCACACCATAAGGATATTCGTGCAAAGGGGTAAATGAGGGAGGCACTACAGTCTTTAGGTAAGACCTAGTATTCCTTCTTTGGTCAGTCATTTTAGATAAAGTATAAATCACTAGTTTTGAAACCTCCCAGAGTTGCCACCCTCTAGGGAAAAATGTTATCAAAAAAAAACTTGAGTAAAACTAGACTAGACAAAAGGATCTTTCATAAAATTTATTGGATAAAATTCAACAAAAGTGTAACAATCCCTAGAAGAGTAGCCAATTTTGTTGTCAATTTTTCTTGTAGATAATTTTATGAAAAACAATGCCCTTTACTTTCTATACCTAAGTCTAACCTACAAGGAAAAGAACAACATTTTTGAGGAGAAGAATCCTCCTTCAACTTTGAGCTCCATAGACTTAGGCAGGTGTACCATATTGGTTTGCTAAATCTTAGCAAACCAAATAGTGGATAGATGCCTTAAAACATAGATTTGATCATGTTCCTTACAAAACATATAAATGAAATATTTTATTTGATTTTTAAAAGATTGTGTCTTCGACCAGTGCTATTATCCAAGGGCACAAAGTCTAGATGAATACACATCCACTAAACCATACTAATGAGAGGAAATTAAAAAAACATGAAAGTGATCTATGCCTTACATAGAACTCCCAACAATATATAACAAGGTCATCAAGTTCACAAACCTCCCCAAACCCTTAGAAATAATCCCTAGGATTTATACATTCCTTGAAATCATCCTGTAACTATCTCATAATCTTCCTTACAGATTGGTGAACAAGAAGTGGCTTACAAATCCTAGGTCACAAGAAACTTAAGGAAACTCACAAAGAAAATCAAAAACTAAAAGGGATTAAAAAATAACACCTTTAATAACATTCCAAGCTTCAAATGTATTCAAGAAGAACAAAGCTTCATTAAACAATAGCCACAAAATCTTAGAGAAAGACTGTACTTATATTTCCAACTAGTTTTTTCTACAAAAGAAGAACAGTTCCTAGAAATAAAAGACCCTCCAAAATGACCTTGTGAATCCTTTTATGAAAACAAGGATATCTACAAGCTTGGGGTCATTTAGGGAAAAATTAGGGAAACACAATAGTTACCTCAACAACCAACTACACGTCCAATAACTATAGAAAAGATATGCCATATTACCAAGAGCAATCAGGTCCAAAATGATCTTCACTTTAGGCAAAACCCTAACTAACACACAACAAGGACATGAAATGCATTAATGAAAATCCTCTATGCCTTTGATTGGATAATAAATTGCAGGACTATTTCACCCACTTCTCCATTGCATGGAAACCTTTAACATAAAAGTATCACTTTAAAATCATGTTTGGCGGCCCTAAAAATTAAAAATGGTAGATTGACCACCCTGCATTTATTCATCAATTCTTTATTGTAGTTTCTCCTTTACACTCTATTAGATTGGATCATATCAAGGTAAAAAAATTGATCTGCATGGTTCAATCAATTTCCACCTGCTTCGGCCCTAAAACAAAACAAAATTTGATTTGGTTTTTCATCTTTGGCTCACCAACTTCAATCCTGTTTTGAAAAACCTTTTTAAGAAATTCAAAAATCTGGCCACACTGGTTAATCAATAATTTAAAACATGGTTGTTGATCTTTATCTCTCCCAGCACATCATGTGGCTCATATAAATCAGTAGAACGGTCAACAAGAGGTTTGAAAAATGTTTTCTATATCATCACCCTTAGCAACCAATCAGAAGTGGGCACAGTGGATCTATTTGGCAACAAGGACCCACTTCTTTATGAAATTCACCGGCAAAATATTGGACAGTTATCACAATCACGTGATGAATATTATTTGAGCACCTTTTGATAACAATAACACGACCACCGTTCGGTGAAAATAGACTTTCTAGAACCTTAACAAAACTTTATCCTTCGGTGCCACTGATGTCACCCTTTGCTTACTAGAAGATCTAACGGTTAGCATGATCCCACGAAGGGTAATCTTTGATCAAATTTTAATGAAGGCATTATGCTAACCATATGATTAAAAAAGATCTGATAGATTCTTAATTTATTTTCAGTCAGGCCCAAGAAAACCCAAACTGTTAGATTAATTTTGATCTGCACAACCTTTACCATTTTTGCTAAGCCACAAGAAATTCTCACTAAATGTTATAGACCTTTGTGACCTAGCGACTGACACATATCTCATAATCTCCAAATGCTTGTCTTGACCATGGTTCCATCATGAGATTTAGCAACTAAGGCATTCTCAGGGTTGTTAGATCTTGTACTTAACTCAGAGAAGATCTTAAGATTCAGTGATAGCCTTTGATCTTTACCATCATCAACAGTTGTCGCTTAATCTCCAAATCTTATAAGACTTAATATGACTTTACAAGATTAGGAGATAGTTGAAACTGCTAAGTCTTTACCCTTTTTCTAGATCTTGAGATGTTGGAAGACTTAGTCGTGACTTTATGATATTGGAAGATAGTTGAAGCTACTAAGTCTTTACCCTTTTGTCAAATCTCCAAATGTTAGAAGAATTAGTCATGACTTTACAAGATTGGGAGATAACTACTTTTCCAAGTCACGAAATGAAAATAACTAACTATTTATCCTCACGAGACTTGGAGAAAACCATCAACCATCAAGTCTTTACTTTTTCACCCAATCTCTAAATTTCTCACACTTAACAACCAACCTTATGAGACTTGGAGATATAATGAAAACAACCATTTGTAGAAAAAAAAAACAAAAAAAAATGGCTTAAGTGAAATGAAAATGAAATGAAGAAATATAAATGTGATAGGGTTTTATGGACTTAAACAAAATTTTTGAAACCTTTTGCATTGACAAAACCCTATTTCTTCACCTTGACACAAGATATAGAAAATTCTTCTAATTTTTTGGCATGATAGAAAAATGAACCAAGACAATTAACATTCATTGAATGTCATAATAATAAATAAAGAATGTTAAGCCCCACTCAGTTAAGAGATTTATCTATATAAATTATTAGAGTGCAACAGTAAATGATCTGATTCAAATACAACTTCCTCTGCAAATTTTCAAATCTATGCTAAGCTCAAAATACCTCTAGCAAATAGAATATGTTTATTTCCTTGTATACTACAACTTTGTTCTACTCGGTTGATTCACTTCTCTGACACTCAGTGTTGTCTATAGAATTACTTATTTATCTCTTTTAACATGTCTGACCAACTTTGCATGAATGCAATCTTCTCATGCACATTCCACAATTATGAATCTCTTGTCTCATTTTATAGACATAATAAACCATTTTCTCCTCATCCATAGATTTTTCCTCTTAATCTTCACCATTGATTTTTCCAGTTGAGCCTTCCTCAAAACTTGTACCTCAAACACATTTCATTCTCCATCATCTAACCATTGTTGAATTTTGTTAGCCATTTGATCTTAATAACAAACTTTATCTTTAACCTCAAAATAATCCATTGTTTGTCTAGCTCATCATCTTTAGTCGATAAAATTTTTACCTCAAACACATTTCATTCTCCATCATCTGATCATCCTTGAATTTTGTCAACCATTTGATCTTCATAATAAACTTTATCTTTAACCTCAAAATAATCCATTGTTTGTCCAGCTCATCATCTTTAGTCGATAATCATATGTTCGATATTATTTCTTTCACTCGATCAATACCATGATGTTTCAGTGACTTATAACTCGGTTAACATTGTACTTTGTATACACTACACTTTCTTGGTGCATACTATTGTCAACTTTGTGTATAGTAGGTTCTTCATTTACTGACCCCATAAATGTGTACATTCTTGATCTTCAATTCATAACAAAATTATGTAATACAATCAAATCACTAAGATAATGTCATAGATTCATAAATAAGTTACCCAATGAATACCATGTCCATATCTTTCTAATATATCTTGTCTTTATGTTAATATCTCATTCCTTCACAATTATTTTCTTCTTCAGATGTTTGTAACTATCATGATAAGTACAGTCAAAATTAGTTGACATCAATGACAATATAATAACAAATTTAATGTGTCACATATACATTTTTAGCTAGGTGATTACCTTCACATTTCATTCTCTGAGTAATTTCAATCATTTTAAATCTATCAATCTCTCCCTTTCAAGTATTCAATCAGTTGTAGTATAACAATCTCTCCCTTTCTGATAGGGAGGTCTTTTGCTAACTAGTCCTACTCACCTTAGGACTTACTCTAGGCCTTTTCTTGACCTATTATAGGGTTTCCTTAGACCCTATTTTCTAAGAGATTCTTGTCAATCTCCTCCTCTCCACTAGACCTCACTACCAAGAAGTATTACTCTTCCTTGTCCTTAATTCCCATCATATGAACTCAACTATGGAATTCATCCTCTCACCCAAATAATTTCTACTATAATGAAAATATGAAAGAAGACTCTTTTTATGTTTTTTTTGACCAAATTTGAGGTGTTCCACCATTCATCTTCCTTACCCCACAAGTTGATCTCCAAAAACTAGACTTAAAGCCTATTAGGTCCTTGTAGATCTCCCAACTCACCTTTTGGGGTATATCTTCGAAACTTCCCAAACAAGTTTTCAAAAAAATTACAACCCTATGAGATCACAAAACCTAGGAATACAAGTTCCTTTCTCATAAACATGCATTTTTCCAAGTTGATTACCAACTTGTGCTGATGGAGTCTTCTTAGTACCTATTCCACATGATCAAGATGGTCTTCCTTGCTATGACTAAATATTGGTATGTCATCAAGGTAAACAACAACAAATTTTCCAATAAAACTATGAATATCTCATTCATAAGCCTCATAAAAGTGCTAGGGGCATTGCTTAAACCAAAGGGCATTACTAACCATTCAAAAAAACCTTTAGTAGTCTTGAATGCTATTTTTAATTCATCTCCAAGCTTGATTCTGATTTGATGGTAACTAGACTTTAAGTCTATCTTGGTGAAGTAGCAAGCACCTCCTATTTGATCCAATTGGTCCTCAATGCTTGGCATGGGAAATCTATACCTTATTGTGATTTTGTTTAGGGCCTTGGTATCAGTGCATAACCTCCATTTTCCATCCTTTTTAGGGGCCAAGACTAAGGGTACAACACAAGGACTGAGACTCTTTTGGATGAGTCCTATTTCCAACAATTCAGTGACCTATTTTGCAATCTTTGCATGCTGCAATGGTGTCATTTTGTATGGTGCCTTATTAGGTAGGGATGAACCTGGTATGAGGTCTATTTGATGAATAATGTCCCTAATGGGAGGGAGGCTAGAGGGCAGGTCACTAATAGTGACATCTTGTACTTTTGCAGTAGCTTTAGGACTTCATTTGGTATGGGCTCCTCTTGACTAGACCTGATGTTATCTTTGGGTTTTTAAACTAGGACAAATGGTTCAATATTAGATTCTTTCAAGGTTTTCAACATCTCCTTTTCTCCCATGATAATCAAAATGGGTTCTTTCTCAATTTTTCTATCCGGCAATGGCTTCATAGTGAAGGTCTTCCCATCTTTGGTGATGGAGTAGGTGTTCTTCCTACAATGGTGGGTTACATCAACATCAAATTGCCAGGGCCTGCCTAGAAGGATGAGTTGTATCCATCTCAAAAACATCACAAAGGACCTTGTCCTTGAAGTCAGCAATAGAAAACTCTATCCAAGCTTGTTATGTGACTAGAGTTTGTTGGCCTTTGGTTAACCATGAAACATGATAGGGGCAAGGGTGTGGTTTCTTAGGAAAGTTTAATTTTTGAACCATTTCACAAGACACAAGATTTTTAGTTGAACCAAAATCAATAAGAAGATTGCATACCTTTCCATGACACTTGATCTTTGTCCTAAAGAGATTCTTTCTTTTTGGAGGCTCTTGGGTTTGTGGTACTTGAAGGAAGACCTGCCTCATCATTAGAAACACTCCCTCTTCTGGTTCCAAGTCTCTAGCATTAGCATTGTCTTCTTGCTTATCTTCTTGGACAAGTTGTTCTCTCCTCCCACCTTGGTTATTGATTCTCTTCTCAAGGCATCTTCCTGCATGATGTCCCAATTGGTTGCAATAAAAATACTTCAATGGTCCATTACCTCTTCCTGAATTTGTCCTTCCTCTATTGAAAGGTCTTCTTCCTCTATAGTTTCCTCTTGAGTTAGAGTCACTATTTTCCTTGTCTCCTTGATCAAGGGTCTTGCTACTACTACCACTACTTTTTCCCTTGTTCCAAGAGTTGTTTTTACCTCTAAAAATCTTCCCACTATCATTTCTCTTTCCTTTGCCAAAATCCTACTTTCTCTTCCATTTTTCCTCTACCTTAAGTACCAATTGATAGCACCTATTGACTATGATAGGGTAGTGTAGACTTAACTCTTCTTTCATGGATACTTTCAAGCCATTCATGTACCTTGCTATCTTTTCTTCCTCATCTTCAGCCATATTGGTCTTCATGCACAATTTGAAGAACTCCTCGGTGTATGAGCCTACATCCATGTCTTTTTGTTTCAGACTTTGCTTCCTCCTATGGAGCTATACCCCATAGTCCTCAGTTACATATGTATCTTTGATCAATGCTATCATTCTATTCCATGAATTGATCATGTTCTTCCCATTCTTCACCCTCTCTATTTGGATGAAGTTCCACCAAGTTAGGGCTACTCCCTTCAACTTGGATCTTGCTACCTTTACCCTCTATTTTTTAGGGATATCTTCACATTCAAAGAATGTTGTCAATGCCTCTATCCAATCCAAGGCTAGATTAGCATTCATCTTGCCATTGAAAATTGACAAATCTATCTTCTCCTCCATGGTTCTTATTCCCATGGACTTCAAGGCATCTAGGAATGGTCTTTGGTCTACAGGGATATGCTAATTGGGACCATCCTCCTCCTCTTCACTCCCTTCTTCATTTTTAGAATCATCCTTGTCCTTGTCATCAAGCTTCTTCTCAAGTTCCTGAAGCCTCTTAGTTAAGGCCTTATTTGTAGCCTTTTGCTCTCTAACAATCTTTTCTAACTCACTGTTTGTAACTCTTGTAGGGATCTCCTCATTCTCAAGATCAGGCATAGCTTTGATACCACTTGATGCAGCAGTGGTCAGCAGAAGCCTCCAATAGTGAGCAATTTAGTGAGTTTGAATCCCTCAACACCCAAGGTGAAGGTTCTAGTGCTGAAATACTTATCACAAGTATCAATAAGGACTTTATTTAAGGTTATCACAACCCTACAAGACAATATCACCTAATCACTAGGCTTGTCAAAGTCCCAAGCACTAAGAAGCAAGACTTCACTAAGAGATCTCCTAGGGAAATAAGTACTCAATCCCCATGAAATGGATACTAAGAACAAGGGTAGCCTACCAAACACAAAATTGGCATATTTAGGTCTCATTTTAATATTTCCAATGGTTCTTTCACCATTGAACAACTCACAAGGTTATGCTGCTGCACAATCCTAGGATTCTGCTTGTAGCCCTTCCTAGAAGGAAAACTAAACATAAAGAAAAATACTCCCAAATAAAGCAATGGATAGGTTAGGGATTCTGATACCCTTTTGGGGTTTACTAAACATGTCTAAACACCAAAGAGTGGAGATGAGTGGAGGTCACTACTATTGCAATATTAGACCGGGCTAATAGGCCTAATTAGGGCTCCAAATGCACTACAAGTGATTTCCCTCCTATGCCAAAACACAACCCAAGTATCAGGCATGTGTGGAAATGTGAAAAAGATTAGAATCCAAGTTTTTAGGTCTTGGAGAATCCCCAACCATAATCTAGGATGAATATCCTAGTTACTTGACTGGTGCACACATAGAGATGTACACCTAGGGTCTGGTGGAAAATCCACTCCTCTACAAATCCACTCTTCTAACCTGCATAATATGAAATTACATTGGAAAAAATTGTATTCCACCAAGGGGCATCAATTTCCCATGGTAGAATGTGCCAAAACAATCAGACCCTATTAGAAACCTTGCTTTTAGGTCTCAATTCTAGGCGCCTTCACTAAAAGTCAGATATCTTCCAACCTGGGTTGAATCAACACATGAGACCAACTGCAATAGAAAGAAGATTCAAAGGTTAAACCTTTGGGATCACTATCTCATGCCCTCACATTTGTACCTATCTATATAGTGGCTTGGATGACAAAAATCTACAGAGAAATGATGGTTTTTGTATTGATAATTGCCAAATTACATATGGTTATCCTATCACCCACCTATAAGGGCTTATATAGGATACTCCCAATGGTTACATGAGTGGTTTGAACCAAGTAGACATTTGGGATAGTTAATTACAAGGTTTTGACAACTTTTAGAAGTTGCTCAAAGGTTGCATGACAACTTTTTGAGCAACTTTGACAATTTTGCATTTTTTTGCAAATCTAATGACCAAAATTGGTCCTAACCTTAGCCAATGATCCAACATGGATCAAAGACCTCAAAAATATAATGACCATAGCTAGCCAAGGGCTTATAATTGTTCCAATCTTGGAGTTAGGCCTTACAGCTTTATCTAGGTGCCTGATAAGAAACTCTAAGACTCTAGATGTGTTTAGGATCCTTAGTGGTGTTGTTTGATGATTGAAGAGTAGGTGCTCCTTCACCACTTTAGCTTGCATATTCACGTAGTGTCATATCTAAGCTAAACTGTAGGCTAAATGTATCATCTTAAAATAGAAGCACTTCCATCTTGATAGGTTTAGCACCCTATTTTAGTACATTTATCATGATAGACTTACATTTAGGATGTATTTTGCACTTATCTTCTTCATTTTAGGTGAAATTAGGGTTAGGATCCTGAGGATTCTCCTAAATTTCCCTTTTTCCCATGGCTCTATTTTCTATGTAGGACTTAGAAATAAGTCCTCTTGGCCTTCATCATAGTCATCATAGGATTTTATGCTTATCCTTGGTATTCTGTCTTGTTTTGATATCATTTCTAGGTCTCTCGGCATCCCCGGGACCTCATGTCCTGGTTCTGATTGAATTTGTGCCCAGAGTCAAATTAAAGGTTTATCTTGACTAGGTCAGGATCAATCTCAAACTTGACTAGGTTAGGTTCAAACTCAAACCTAACTAGGTTAGTCCCAACCTTGATTTTTCCCCCTTCTTTCAAGTCTTCAAAATCATTTATTTTCGGGTATTGAGCTTTTGGGATATTTTTTTTCCCACCTCCGGGTCAGCCATTTTGGGTTTTGGGATGGTAAACCCTCTAATTGATTTTAATCTAGGTATATTTTTTAAAGGTTAGGACCTAATTGGGATTTAATTCTCCAAGGTGGCCCCTCTAGAGGATTGTGCCCTAGTTCACTATAACAGGAGGCCTTCCTCTCTCATTTTCTCATTCACAATCAAGCAATTGACATCCATTATTCACATCTCTCCATCAAGTTTTGTGAGAACCAAGTATGATCAAGCATTCTCATGATCAAGTGCTCTCAAGGAGTCAATTTCATGAACAAGAAGATTTCAAGCAAGCAATGAATAGTGAAGGTGCAAGATAGCAAGATGATGATATAGAAGATCAAGCCATTGTTGACATCAAGCATCTTTATGAACTCATATTTGGAGCAAGAGAGATCCTTTCTTCCTTGAGCCACCATTATCAACTTTCAAGCTTTCAACCATGGAGTAAAAATTACAGATTGTGAGTTTGGTAGAATTACTTTAGCCTTGGGGACTTGGTATGCTTTTCTATCTCATTCAAATCTATGCATTGTTGTTTCATAAATATTCATGCTAGGGTTTTCATCTAGAGGATTAGATCTTGGCATTACACTTTCAATACATACACACACACATTCTATTTCAATCGGCTATTCATGGAGGTGGAGACCACCAAAATGGTGGTTTGACTAAGGCAAAACCCTATATAGCCACCCTGAAACCCCCCTTTTTTAGATATCTACAGTCATTGTTTCAGGAATCAGAGGATAGATTTGAGTACACTTTTCACTAAACTTTTGGGATCTACGAACAAAATCAGAATCGGGCTTTAGAATAAAAATGTGGTATTTGACCTTTTATGAGGGTCAAACTCGACCTGCTACTGGAAAGATGAAAATTTTCTAGGTTTTCTCCATCTTGGCTTTCTAATCATAGATCTGGTTGCAGAATCCTTCAAAACCTCACACAGACTTCAGAAAATAGGTATTTCTAAATCAATTTCACAATGAGGTATGTATCTTGACCTAATTAATTTTCAAGTATTTCCAGATTTACTTATGTCTTTTCAACTTCAAATCTATTACAAATGAAAAGGTGTTGAATGTTAGGTACATTACTAAAGCTTCCATTTTCCCCCTATTCAAATACAAAAGCCAACAAGAATACAACAGATCAAAAGGAAAGGAAATTCAAAATCTCTGCTCCTTTCACTCCTTCACTTTGCACTCCTTGTCACTCAAATATCTTGCAACTCTACTTTGGAAGAATGAGCCAAAGGCTCTACCTTTATACAAACTATCCTCAGATCATGTGTGCCCAGATTTAGGTCCGCACCCAAAAGTAACGACACACAAAATCAATGCAACACATCACCATTAACTTCATTGTTGCTCCAATGGTCGAATCCTTAATGGCTCAATTACATCACTGATGCAATGCAATGTGCTTCAGATGTTACCGCTAATGTCACCCTGCTAATGCTACCAGCTTACAAATGAAGTCAGCTCACCTAGAGCATTCCTCCAACTATCTGTTGTGCATATTTAATTCTCCAAGGCACAAATCCAGTCGGCCCAAGTGTAACACTTAACCAGCTCACAAATAATTCAAGTCACACTCAAATGCCCCATTGAATTTAGGTTTTGATACCTAGCTTTGGGAAAGTTGGTATCAGAGCTACTTCTACGATGGGTTTTGATACCCAACTTTGGGAAAGTTGGTATTAGAGCTGATCTAGTTTGGTGTTGACCTATTTTTTGCTACAAATTTGATCCTTGGTGGTGCATTATATTCCATGCAAAATTTTGGAGAAAGTTTCTCGACATGGATGGGCTTTTATAGAATCAGATCAGTTCCATTTTATACTTGTGTGGTCTGGAGTTGGAGCAGTCAACTTGGAGAGATGAATAGTGGCAATGATTTATGTTCGGCATGGAGATCTTGGATTGATTCGATGACTGATTGCATTGGGGTAGAGCAGAGGAACAAGATTAAGTGTCATGGGGTTAGAGTCTTCACCTATGTGGCACTACCTCTAGACGTCAAAGAATAGCTTACAAATAAATCTAGTATGGACTACGCCTTCTTATACAAGCACAGATAAGACTTATGTGGAATCTAAGTCAGATCGCTCTAGAATTACAACATAGGTTTCCAATGGACTTAGCTCAAAGATTTCTCATCCAACAAGCCACCTAAAGAACTAAGCTAGAGAACTTCCCAACCTATGAGATGCCCTCAAGATGTGGACCTACATCCAAGGGTGGACTTCTGACCTACATGAACTGATCTCAAGAAAACCTCCTATGTACCCACATCCAATGCAGATCAAAGTCACACATAGTTCTAACATTAGCTCATTGTACCACTAGCTTGCAAATATTCCCAAATCTATCCTAGCCAAGTCCCTGACTTCCCATTCCTAGACTTTATCAATTTCACCTCGGATCATGTCCCGATAAGAACCTACACCACTCTACACAAAGCAAGCCATACTACCCTAGGTAGTCCATATTACACCTCGGCTTGACTCCAAGTCTTTCCTACACCACAACTATGAGTAACTACCCCACAACATAATCCTAACAACTATGAATGTGTAGATCATCTCACAGCCATAAGTATTCTCCTCAGATCCATCCCAGATGAAATCCTACACCTCAACTATGTGCACCCAATACACAACATAGCCCCATGATTCCTCAAGTCAGATAACATAATGCATCGACATAAATCTAAATCCTTTTTGATCGAGACATAGCAACTAATGTCACACCCACCTAGACTGACTTGAGATCCAATCCAACACACATGTTAACTAACTGATTCCAAGTTCATCATTAGCTCTGATCTGATCCGCATAGCTCTAAGCCATACCTCAAAACAATGACTTCCTTATCCAACAAGCTTACCTGATCTGTACTCAAGAGAATAGCTCAGCTTGAAATAACTATGCAAGAACCCATGCATAGCATTTCATCTAACACAGTATCAAGTCATGCATCCAACATATCCATGAAGAGCTCACAAATCTTTCATAACCAACATTCTCAAGTAATGCATCCTCAAGTCATTGGGCACTCAAGGATCGAAAGATGAAGAGATGACCCAGGGGCAGAAAACACGCTCTAGAATCTGTTGGTTGGAAATCTCATTTTTTGTTTTTTGCCCTGAATTTATGGATGATCTTGAAAAAATTGCAGTCTTTAGGGTTTGTTAGGTCTAATTGCCTTTGAAAATTTGAAAAACCCTAGTTTTGGTCATCAGCGTTATAATCTCCTATTACTTTATTAGATGACTTAAGACACAAAATAAGCATGTGCACTTCTATTTTCCTCTTAGTCACTAAGTCTCCTTAAGGTTTAGGAATATTCCCTTTTGTTTAGCAAATGTCCGAAAGCCTTTGTCACCCAATCTCATGAGCTTTTCAGAATATTCCTTATTTTTTAATGACTTAGTGTTTCCCTTTTAGTCTCCAGATCTCACAGTATTTTCTTGACATCTAGCAACTACTGTATCAGATTTATCACTAAGGGAATATAGTCACGTGATCTCCAGATTGAATTTACCTATGGTCAGGCAATCTCGAGATGTTTTATTAAAATGGTCTTTTGTTCAGTAATTATGAGTTCTCCTTTTAGTTGCTGAATCTTTGGATGTTACAACAGTCTTCTTTGATGGTTGTCTCCAGATCTCATGATGCTCTCATGGTTAGTCTTTCCTTTCAATGATTGAGAGTTCCTTTGGTCACATTATCTCTAGATGTTGGTGGCTATCTCTTGCATGGTTAGTTTTTTTGCAACACAGTTGTGTCCAGATCTCTGAATACATTGATTAAATGACAAAGGATTGTTAGATTTAATGAGAACCATTGATGGTTTTTGATCATGTGGATGGTGCTTGATCTCTAGTTTTAACTCAAAGTTAAGAAATGTTCTTGCGACTTGGAGAATGCCTCAGTCGTGTGTTCTTAGAACTAAACCCCAGTTAAGTGAAAGATTGTGAGATTTAGCGAGAATTCTTTGTTGCCAAGTCTCCAAATTTGCTCGAGGTCAAGTGAGGGTTAATGAAATGGTTAGGACCTAGTGGTTATGATTTTATTCAGTGATATGGTGACTATTTGGTCATGTGATCTCAAGTTGCTGACGGTTAAGTAGAGAACCTCCAACGATTCAGTGACACAGTTATCTTTGGGTCACTGAATCAAGAGATGAGTTGTGAAAATCTCTCGTGACTTAATGTGGGCCGTAAGATGAAATGAGGAGTGAGATCAATGGCAGTCGTGTATTCTCAAATAAGAAGTCAAATAGTCAAAGTTTTATGAGATTATGAGACTTCAAGTTTGTTTCCAGATCTCCAGGTTGAGTGATCGCTGAAAGTTTTTAAGAATGAATATGTTGTCGTGACTATGATTTTAACTATAGTCACTAGATCTCTAGATGGCCAGGTCACCAAATCTCAAAATAAAGTCTGAAAAGTCAAAAATGTTTCGCAACTATGAGAATCCCTTTTAGTCACCAGATCTTTGAATACTTTTCTAAGGTGCCAATATTATAAAATGACTATGCATCTTTTCCTTCAGTCACTAGATCTCAGAATGTTTAAATTTAAAATTTTTGAGCTACGGCTAGTAAATTAAAACCTTGTGCATGCTAAAGTAATGGTGGAAGTGACCTTTTGATGGATGGAGATGTCAGATGTGGTGGTGCATTCAATACTGCAGGTTAAAATAGTTAGAGGTGGCTCATTTTAGAGTTACGAAGCTTATTGAAGAAGTACAAAGCGCTAGGTTTTTTGTGCTTTCCAGACTTATAGTGTGATTAGTGAATTTGCAGAGGAATTTTTAGAGCTATAGTCAGGATGAGTTAGGTGACAACAAGCGGAGCTTCTACCAGTCGGGGGTCAAAAGAGAAAGTAAAGGAAACTTTTTCAAATGAATTTCTCACTCTCTTGCCTGGTTCTTCCCAAAACAAGGTCACTGATGACATTTTTGTCGATGACTTAGCTTACTATAGGGATGCTAGAACTCTAGAAATCATAGGCATGTTCCTGTTTACATATTTTTACAAGAACCGTGATAGTGTAATACTAGTTTCAAACCCTTAGACTTTAGGGTTGGCCAAATTGATTATTTCGAAGGTTTTTCTAGGTGTGGACTTGCTCCTCATGCTATCTTAGAGATATGATCCTCTCTCAAAGACCATTAGAAAAGAGGATGGTTCACCCTTGATAACCCTAGACTGGAATTCTTTCATGAATGCTTTCGGGATTCAGTTTCCAATGGCCACAAAAATCAACATACAAGCTTTAGCAAATAGACATGTTAGAGAGGCTACTCTGGTCTCTAGGGAGATTAAGATTCATATGTCTAAGGAGAATAAAAACTATATTGCACCTATGGCCAGATCGATTCCGTATGCCAACAAAGACCTAAATTTTTACATGAAATACATTGCATATGGGGTATGCCAGGTTTTGGGAATTGATGCAGGTCCTGAGAGGATTACATCTGATATTTTGATGTTAGTGATGGATTCACAGAGCCGTATGGTGAGTAGAGGGTATGAATTTATTGCTTATATCATAAACAAGATGCATGAGGGTTTGTTGTCCTTAAAGAATTTCACCTCTAGTTCTCAACCCAGATTCATGTACTACTCCCTACTAATGCACCTAATTGTGTATCACAATTATGGTCTAATAAATTTGAATGATCTCAAACCACAAATGATGTGGAATGGACAGCCTAACCCAGTACAGTTCTGGTTAGGAGTGTGGAGCCCTCATGCTCTAGGCGAGATTTTAGTGCCTTTGAAAATTGGATTTTGTACCCCATTCTCCAGAGTTTGGGTGTAAATTGTAAAAGATTATCCACCAAGGGCCTGCAGCTGATGAGACCCCAATAGTTTATTAATAATTGGACCAAGGGTCACAATTGGGGAGACATTTACTATGAGACAAGCTATACAATGATTAGGGTTTATGGATACCCTCAGCCTCCTCATCTACTTCCATTTTATGTACCACCAAGAGTTGCATTTCTAGAGTTTTTCTGGCAACTCATGTTGACAAAAAGAGAACACTTGGCTTCCAACAAGAAAGGGACTCTCACTCCTCAGTACTTCAGGGTGCATTATATTACAATTGGAAATGGAGCATTTAGTAAAGTAAATGATTGGTTAGAAAAATATAGGATGTTTGCAGCACCACATAGGTATGTAGACACAGAAGGTTTCATGGCTGGTACAAGGAAATACTACATGCCTACCATTCCTTTCAATAAGCTACATGAAGAGTATCTTGAAGAGGATGTGATTAGAAACATCATTGAGGATGATGAGGTGGAGAAAAGAATTAGGCAATTGGATCAGTTACACATAATTGAGAAGGAGTTTAAAGGAAAAGGATTGGTATTTGGGGGTTTCTTTCCCACTTTACCTTACCTCCAAAGACTTGAGCAGATGATGGCTCAATTTGACACACTTGTTGAATCCATGAAGGATCAAATTGATGATGCTAATCAGGGAAAAAAGGCCCATTTAGAATCAGAATGTGATGAGGATAGTGATGGTGGCTACCCCATAAATAGTCCACCCACTATGGAACAACCAATGGCCGAAGGGCCTGGCGAAGAGAAAGAAAATGTAGATCTTGCTGAATTGTCTAGTTTTGAGGATACTATTGAGCCTCAAAAGAAAAAGAAAAAGTTGTTAACTGGTGAACCTTCAAAGAGGAGGAAGAAAGATAGAGTAAGTGCCCTCTACATGGGAAATAGCTTTCATCACCATGAAATTAGGAAAGCAGTCAGAGAGGCTAAAAGGCAACAAAGGTATGAAACAGAAGATGTAGAGTTGCCTCTGGCTTTAGGCCAGGATGAAAGATTAATTGAACAAGGTTCATTCATGAAGGATGATAGTTTTGTGAATTCTGAGGAATTCAAAAGTTTTTTACTATGGCATAAGCAACAATAGGTGGCTTCAAGTGTACAAATAACTGAGGAGGGTCAAGTGCCAAATGAGGCACTGAAACAATTAAAAGAATATGACCCTGAGGAAGAAAACCTTACTCCATATGAGGCCAAGGAATTAGTAAGAAAAAGTAATATGTTGCTTGTGCCTGGGTGGAGTTTGTATATGAACTTCATAATAGATTAAATAAAGAGACAAGAAGATGTCACTCTATCTTCTGAGACCCAATTAGGGGACATAATAAGAGGATTTGGGTATAGCCCAAAAAGTTAGGCCTTGGCCATGTGGAGTCTATATCTAAAAGATAGGAAAACACAAATTTTGAATGTAAAAGAACAAATAGAGGGAGATAAAATAGTGTGGTCAATCCACAATAAAGGGGACCCAGAAATTTCTCAAGTTTTGACTCGATTTGAAAAATTAAATGAGGATAAAACTAAACAGTTGTGAGAGAGATATGGTAACCTCTTGGAGGACTACAGTGCCCTGGTAAAGGATAGGGACTTGCAGATTATAAAAGTCACAGCATTAGAGAAGTAGGCAGAGGAACTACAATTGCAAATTATAAATACCCCTATAGTAGCCCCTACACCTCCTGAACAGCCAACGACAATAGAGGCACAAGGAATGATAGATGAGGAGGTGGCAGCTAAATTGAAAAAGATCAATGATGAAAAGAATGAGGTAGTATTGCAAGCCCTATTGAGTGTTTTGTAGCATAGATTGAACACAATCAAGGATAAATTTGACCTAGTTTATAATGCTTATGGAAAATTTCCATAATTGCAAAAGGAGGTCAATAGTTATGTGCAAATTTTGAGTGAGTTTTATACATTGTGGTCTATCAGAGCACCACTTTTTGAAAGATTGATATTTGCTCAATCTTTGGGGAGTGACATACCAAAGATAGTTGTAGGAATTGGTGAGGAGATTGATAGAATTAAAGCCATTCTACCAGTTTTCAAGGGTAAGGAAAATTTGATTGAGGCTAAGATAGCCATGCTCAACTCCTATACCAATAGATTCATCCCATTAATTTTAAGTATAGATGGGACAATAAAGAGCCTTGATAATTGGAGATCGAATGTTGATCTTCTACTGCCTAGGAAAGAGGCATTTTTAGGTGAGAGTAATGATGTTGATTTAGAGAGCTTCAATAAGTTCTTAGATGAAGCTATCAAAGTAGAGGTGGACCTCACCAAGTTTGTGTTAGATGTTAAGGCAATTACAAATGCCAGATTGGAGAGACAAAAATCCAAACTACAACTTATCCAAGGTTTTAATTGGCCGTCAGAGGAATAGGTAACTACATGGGATGAAAAGACAAAGCCCAAAAAGGCTAGATCTACCGCAGTTGATTTGGATATTTTGGATGAAGATTGAGAAGGACATCTGACACACTTGACACCTGATCCAAGGAATACAATATTGATAAGATATCATTCAAGAATGGCTTAGGTTAGCCTGAAATGGTAGTCACCATGTCTCATTGAAATCAAGGAGGTCTCATAAATATTTGTAGTTGAGGGTGTATGTTTTTGAGCAGCCAAAGATGTACCACAATCCGAGGAAGTTTTGTCCTTTCACCACCTAAGGGTTGGTTGTATATTTTGTTGTATTTTTATGTTTTAAAAGGAGTTAGGTTTTCAAACCACCCAAAGCTTGTTGCATTCCCATTAATGAGTGAATTCCAAGGTGGTTGTGAGAAGGCTATATAGAGTTAAAAGCTCATTTTTGTAGAGGTTTAAAAAAAAAAAAAGGAGTAGAGATTGGAAAGATATAGAAAATAGAACCAGATTTCTTAGAAGTAGATCACCAAGCTTTGTGTTTGGTCTTCTAAGTAATGGAATTGTGATTGTAAGTGGCAAGTTGATTTTAATAAAAATACACTGTAACTTCTACCATATATTGTTGTTGTCTCTTTTCTTATGTATTTTACTCTTGTATGTTTTTCATGTTAGGCATTTGAAATATACCAGTTGTAAGGCAACTTGCTTGACTATTTTATGAGCTTCTTTCAAGGAAAGAATTAAAAGTGCTTATATTTCATCTTGGAGAGTAAATATATTTGTATGGATCTTTGATGATAACAATATTTGGTTAACATAATTGTTTGTAAGGAAACCTATTTAGATTTTTAGTTGGTGTGTAAGGCATATTGTTGTATTTCTTTTACGGTTTACTTGTTGATTTGCATTGTGATTCTGTTGCCCTTAGGATTAGGCACTGGTTTGATATTTGTTTCTCATAGTTGTATCTTTCACTGATCTCAGAGGAGAAGTTGAAACATTCACATTATTTATCAATACCTTTTTATGTTTATTGCACTTGATAGATTGGACTGTGCCCAGGGCATTTAGTTCATATTTCTTGATTCTATAAAGAGAGAATCATATTAGGTTGTCCCTCCTTAAAAGGAAGAAGGATGAGAATCCTTAAAGAACTGATTGTTGCTTCACTTATAGTCACACTTTGTCTAGTTAAAGTTTTCATTAAAGTGATTACAGTCATATGCAAAGTGTTCTATAGGTTTATGCATTAAGAAGACTAGAAGCTGGTCAGTGTCCACTTATAAGAATATTGTAAAGATAGTCATCATCAAAAGGTAATACCTTCCTGAGTCTATGGAGCTCAAAAATGAATGAGGATCTTGCCCAATCCTCAGCAATTAGGTCTTTCTCTTGTGGGAATCAGTCTCAAGGAACACAAGTTCAAGCATCATTTTACATCCTACAAGAAAAATCCCTAACAGAATCCATTCCAAGTCAGGTCTAATTTTGAAGGCTGTTACACTGACCTCCACTTAAACTAGGTGATGTCCTCGATGCCTGCTAACACCAAACTTTTGAGTTACAAAATCCTTTGCAAACTTGGTGCATTGAGTAGGAAAGCATAACTTGGTGCATTACAGACTTTAGGGGATAGCCAAGTTGTAATGGCTAAGGATATGACTGAGTGAATCAAGGAGGGACTTGAGAATGATTCTCAAGCATGGCATATTGTGCTCCAAGTTTGAGCTAGACAAACAAGGAGATTCACAATGTAGGATGGGCTCTTGTATTATTCAGGCAGTCGTGTCTACCTTTTGAGATGGAAAGAACTTCGTAGGGAGGTTCTGTGCAAGTGTCATGATTCAGTATGGGCAGGTCACCCTTGATAGAAGAGGACTTTGGCATTGTTCGAGTAGGAGCAGAGTTAATGAGGATGCATTGCATTGATTTTGTGTGCAATTACTTTTGGGTCCGGACATAAATCTAGGTGTGCATGATCCGAGGACAATTTGTATAAAGGCAGAGCCTTTGGCTCATTCTTGTAGAGTGGATTTATGTGGAGTTATGTGCCTAACACCTTAACATAATGATAATGCTCAAATTTGATCAGTCCTAATGCAAGAAAACAATGCAAATCCATAAGAGTCTAGATATGATGGTGGGGCAATGCCTCCAAATTACTTTATCAATCGCGCCACAATTACAAAGCTAAAATGAGTCTATGTTGACAAACACATATCGCCCCTAAAAATATCACATTTGAGCTAATCAGACTTAGTTGAATACTTATTACAATGCTTTTAGAGCATAGCTCAATACAAAAGCCAACAAGAATACAATAGATTGGAAAGAAAGGAAGTTCATAATCTCTGCTCCTTCACTCTGCACTCTGTTGGCACCTGCAAAATTTTCTCTGGTCTCTGCAAGTGTTCTCCATGTCCCTGGCTTGAAACCCTAGTTCATAAATTCAAAATTTATAGCCATTGGAAGGGTTAAACCCTAGTCTATCTTGGCCCTATTTTAATTGAATGTTACTTTTTTAGTCACTAAAGCCCCAATTACCCATGTGCTAAATTCACTATGACCACTTCACGTGTTATGTCATTAGGATATTTTATTGGGGTCCCTTTCAATTTTCTGTCAAAGCCTAAGTTTCCTATTAATTTTTCCTAAGTGTCAGCCTTTAAATTTGTGTGGTTGTCATTATTCTACAAGGTTTCCTATTGTCAGAGTTTCTGACATGTGGTATAGTGACAAGTGGACATCTATCCCAGTGGGCCCAGTGTCTCAGTCTCTTTTAATCCTACAGTGGGTGCATGATCTCAATGAATATTCTTTCTCCTTGAGATCATGCACTAGTCATCTGATCTTCCATCATGTTCATACCAACTAGAATGGGTCCTAAGTGCCAGGTCATGCCATCGTGTTCATTTCTTATTGGTCAAGCTTGAGTATGAGGTGGAGGTTGTCAGAATGACCTGTGTGCGACAAAAAAGTTGTATGACCACTTGCCAGATATTATGACATGGCTTCCTCTAATTGGACAAAGGTATTGATGACATGGAAGATTTGTCAGTGGGGCCCTACATTCAGTTGAAAGAAGATCAAAGGCTAGTGTAAAAGTGCATGGAATATTCTTCCTTTATTAGATCATGTGCCCATCACTCGATTTAAAGAGCTTTTAGGAGGTGGGTCCTTTGTTGCTGATTCATGGTGATGTGGTTATTCATGATTTTCCAGAGAGGTTAAAGATGTGACCGAGTGGTTATAGGTGAATGGTTTGGTGCCACATGTCTAGGTGGGCCTAGGTCTTCTTGACTAGAATCACTGAATTGCTAAGGTAATGAGGGTTAATAAAGATGACTGCGTGATCTCACGACTAAGGCAAATGTAAACCAAGATTCTATTTGAGTTAACTTGAGAAACTCAAAAAAGTGAGAGGATCTAATGGTCGGGATATAAAGTGAGTCTAGATTTAAATGTTAACCGTCGATATGTTGTCTAGCATCATAATATAGCCGTTTCTCCCAAATTCAAAATTTTAAAGGGTTTCCTAGCAACTAAAGGACTGATTTTTAATGCTTGGGTAGCTGGATCTGGTTGATTTGATTTTGTTGACTGATGCAGTATGGTCCAGGGGTTTGATAATTGATTGCAAAGTGTTTGTACCATGAAAGAATGAACAAAGAGTTGCTCAAGGCATGTTGCAGGTGGATAATTAGATTGATAGTTTGGTAAATTCATGATCTTTACTATGCGAATCACATGTGTTTGCTCCAGGTTGATTGGTTTTCCCTCCAATGAATAAATTTTGATTGAATCCAGTAGGTTTGGTAGGTAAAACCCTTGCCCTAGTCATTTGTAGCTTGTTACATCCTGATCTTTGGGATTCCAAGATGACTAGTGGTATATATAGCAGAAGTTTTTACTTTTTGTGGTTGTTGTTGGTGTTATGTTGAAAATCAATGTAGAAGACTAAACAAGGACAGCCTGGATTTTGGGTCTGTTTCCTAGCATTTTGTTATTTTGGTAATGTATTGATTTTGCAAATTTTAATGAGAATACACTTGGATTCCAATCTCAGATTTATGTTTGTCTTCTTATTTTGATCTTGGGCTCATAAATGTTAATGTCACAAAGTGAGTTAGCATATATTAAGCAAAGAGTATTGTGGAATTATCTTTGAGTTCCTAACAAAGTTAGGATTAAAGTCTTTAAGGTGATTTCAGTGAGTTCATGGTTGGGTAAGAATTTGATGATCAGGTTTAGGAGTGAGAGGGATAATAGGCAAAACACTTATTGTAAATTCAAGAGTGATTGAGTTAGGATTCTAAGTTGATATATGTTATTGAGTGACTCTATGCCCTAGGTTAAGACACTGATCCATTCTCTGGAAGCAGTTCATCATCATCCACCACACATTTAAATGATAAAATCTTTAAAACTAGTTTGTAAATGATATAAATGCTTAGTATTTAGTGAATCCTTTCAATTAGTGAGTCAAAGGTACACCCGCCTGAGCATCTGAGCTCAAAGTGTAGGAGGATCCTTATTTATCCTTGTTAATTGGCCCTTTTCCTTGCAGACTTTGGAGTGGTGATAGAGTTAGTGACATTAATTTGTCTATCATAGTGTAAACCTCTAAGTAGAAAGAAAAGACCACCAACAAAAAGGTGACTCTGCTAGGGAGAGAAATAATGAAGAAGTATATCTGTTAGGCTCTCTGGTTGAATAAAAAAAAATTCAATATTATACTGACCAGATTGATTTGCCCATTCGAGTCACCAACAAAATGGTGACTTTGCTAGGGAAGGCCATAATAAAGAGTCAAAAATAAAAACAAAGCGTTTGCTAAAATCTTCTCACTAAGTGTTGAATGGCGACTCTGAGAGTTCTCTGTTTGATCAATGCAGTCCATGATAAACAGTGTGTAAAATCATTGTGAGGTTTTGGTTGGTTGGAAGAAGACAAAAAACATTATAAAATTTTCCTCTTCAAGGAGGTGGTGACTCTACATAGCAAAGAACCTGATGGAGCTACATGGTGAGCTCTAGATCTGACCTTCCTTCCAGTCAACAAGCTAAGTAGTTGATGAAAAACTTCCAGGTATTTTGGTTTTCATATGTCTTCTTTTTATGAAAATTAGTTTTAAGAGAATGTGTCCCTATCAAGTGTTAAGCACTATTGTAAAGGGATAAATGTAGTGGGCAGTTCCTTATGGAGGAATATAGGCCCTTTTGTTTTGAGGGCATTGAGGGTGCCCCTAATGAGTTCTCTATTGAGGATGGAAAGTGCTTGCCTAGATTCATGGCTGATAGATCTATTTCAGCAAGCCAAAATATATATGATGTTATGGGTCTTTTTGGTGAAATGGATATTGAACATGAAGATGTTGCTATGATATTGCTTGTGCAGATGTTTACTGATGGTGCAAGGAATTGGTTCCTATCCTTTCCTTCATGTTCAATTCCTTCTTGGGATGTATTGAGAGCAACATTCATTGAATATTTTGATGGAGCGGATATAGATGAGTATGAAGAAAAGAATGAAGATCAGATACAAGACATTAGTGTCTTTGATGATCCTATCATCCATGATACTAACTATGAAAATCTGCTCATCAAAATTGCTACTCTCAAGGAGAAAATTGCAAAGAGAAAAATTGAGATTTGGCAGTTAGAGGAGGACAAGGGATTGCAAAGACTGGTGGTTCCTTATGTTGATCATGAAGAAGCCAGTGTTTTTGATGTTGATTCTCATTATGTAGAGAGTATTTACTATGAAGCTGATGTTGAGGTTAGTGAATATGAGGATGCTAATGATGAGTTTTAGATTGATAATATTTCTAATTTATCTACAAATTTTTCCTCTTTTCAATATCAAGATTCTTTCTTCTTGTCTCGGGATGATGTTTGCAGCAATAAGGGTGAAGCTAAAGAAGATGAAGACATGGCTCAAAGTCCATTGAGTAGTGAAAAGATTTTAGCACTTTTGGCTGAAGAGTTCCAAGGGTATGCACTTGTTATGGAATTTGATTTGCAGCTCCCCTTTGACATAGTCTTTGACATTGATAATGAGGCCAGTGTTCAAAGTGATCAAAGTGATCCATGTATATTACAGTTCCCCCCCTATAGTGACTCTATAGAAGAAGAGGTTGAAGGTTATGACAGTGTGTTTTCCTATCATAAAGATAATAGTGATGAACAAGTTTCTTGTTCATATCCTTTTCCTTCTTTTGCTAAATATGATAGTGACGGTGACAGTGTTGAGGACTTTGTCTTCAATAATTGGGACATAAACTCTTTTGATGGAAATAATGATGCAGATCAGTTGTCCCACTATCACAATATTTGTGAAAGAGGCCTTCACTTGGTTCATGATCTAGTCAGTGATGATATCATGGAGGAACCAAGTTGCTCAGTGGCTAAGGCAATGTATGAAGATAAATCTGAGGATCCAAGTCCTTCTCAGCCAGTTATTTTTGTAGTAATGCATGATGATCAATATGCTTTATTTTATGATGCATTACTAGATAAGTTATTTATTATTTCCAATCATCAAGAAGAAGTAAATGATGTTCCTTACTTCTTGGAATATGAGTATGAATGTAATGGTTATGACTGGAAGAACATGGGTAGTGATCAGTATAATTTCATTTTTTAGCCCATGAGTATTCACATATGTTGGCAACAAGATGATCATGAAATTTGTAGATGGTTGGTCACATATGTTGATGAAAATCAAACCTTTGATTCTGGAGAGTCACTGATTTTCTTTTGGTGGCCTGGGGCCACCAAGTAAAGATTTATTCTTGTAAATATTTTCCCTTCTTGTTATGTGTTTCCTTTCCTGTTTCCTTGGTTCAATTGCCAGTTTTTGAGGTCCCTTGTTTTGTCCAGTAGGCGGTCTGCTTCACCCAGTAATTCTGAATTCTTGCATGGGCACAGGTTACCCATCATCCCCAGACAGAGCCACTGTTGGCACCTGCAAAATTTTCTCTGGTCTCTGCAAGTGTTCTCCATGTCCCTAGCTTGAAATCCTAGTTCATAAATTCAAAATTTATAGCCATTGGAAGGGTTAAACCCTAGTTTGTCTTGCCCCCATTTTAATTGAATGTTACTTTTTTGGTCACTAAAGTCCCAATTACCCATGTGCTAAATTCACTATGACCACTTCATGTGTTATGTCATTAGGATATTTTATTGGGGTCCCTTTTAATTTTCTATCAAAGCCTAAGTTTCCCATTAATTTTTCCTAAGTGTCGGCCTTTAAATTTGTGTGGCTGTCATTTTTCCACAAAGTTTCCTATTGTCAGAGTTTTTGACATGTGGTATAGCAACAAGTGGACATCTATCCTGGTGGGCCTAGTATCTCAGTCTCTTTTAATCCTACGGTAGGTGCATGACCTCATGGAATATTCTTTCCCCTTGAGATCATGCATGGGTCGTCTGATCTTCCATCATGTTCATACCGACTGGAGTGGGTCCTAAGTGCCAAGTCACACCATCGTGTTCATTTCTTATTGGTCGAGCTTGAGTATGAGGTGGAGGTTGTCAGAATGACCTGTGTGCGATAAAAAAAATTTATGATTGCTTGCCAGATATTGTGACATGGCTTCCTCTAATTGGACAAAGGTATTGATGACATGGAGGATTTGTCAATGGGGCCCTGCATTCAGTTGAAAGAAGATCAACGAATGGTGTAAAAGTGCATGGAATATTCTTCCTTTATTAGATCATGCACCCATCACCCGATTTAAAGAGATTTTAGGAGGTGGGTCCTTTGTTGATGATTCATGGTGATGTGGTTGTTCCTGATTCACCAGAGAGGTTAAAGATGTGACCGAGTGGTTATGGGTGAATGGTTTAGTGCCACATGTCCAGGTGGGCCTAGGTCTTCTTGACTTTAGTCACTGAATTGCTAAGGTAACCAGGGTTAATAAAGATGACTGCGTGATCTCGTGATTAAGGAAAATGTAAACCAAGATTCCATTTGAGTTAACTTGAGAAACCTAGGAAAGTGAGAGGATCTAATGGTTGGGATATAAAGTGAGCCCAAATTTAAATGTTAACCATCGATATGCTGTCTAGCACCATTATATAGCCATTTCTCCCAAATTCAAATTTTTAAAGGGTTTCCCAGTGACTGAAGGACTGATTTGTAATGCTTGGGTGGCTAGATTTGGCTGATTTGATTTTGTCGAATGATGCAGTGTGGTCTAGGGGTTTGATAATTGATTGCAGAGTGTTTGTACCATGAAAGAATAAACAAAGAGTTGCTCGAGGCATGTTGCAGGTGGACAATCAGATTGATAGTTTGGTAAATTCATGATCTTCATTATGCAAATCATGAAATTTCTCTTAAATGGAGATCATTTTAGGTTCTATTTGCTCCAAGTTGCTTGGTTTTCCCTCCAATGAATAAATTATGATTGAATCCAATTGGTTTGGTAAGTAAAACCCTTTCCCTTGTCATCCCTAGCTTGTTGCATCCTGATCTTTGAGATTCCAAGATGACTAGTGGTATATATGGCAGAAGTTTTTACTTTTTGTGGTTGTTGTTGATGTTATGTTGAAAATCAATGTAGAAGACTAAATAAGGAGAGCCTGGATTTTGGGTCTGTTTTCTAGCATTTTGTTATTTTGGTAATGTATTGATTTTGCAAATTTTAATGAGAATACACTTAGATTCCAATCTTAGATTTATGTTTGTCTTCTTATTTTGATCTTGGGCTCATATATGTTAATGTCACAAAGTGAGTTAGCATATGGTAAACAAAGAGTATTGTGAAATTATCTTTGAGTTCCTAAAAAAGTTAGGATTAAAGTATTTAAGGTGATTTCAGTGAGTTCATGGTTGGGTAAGAATTTGATGATCAGGTTTGGGAGTGAGAGGGATAATAGGCAAAGTACTTATTTTGAATTCAAGATTGTTTGAGTTAGGATTCTAAGTTGATATATGTTATTGAATGACTCTATACCCTAGGTTAAGGCACTGATCCATTCTCTGGAAGCAGTCCATCATCATCCACCACACATTTAAATGATAAAATCTTTAAAACTAGTTTTTAAATGATATAAATGCTTATTATTTAGTGACTCCTTTGAAGAAGTGAGTCAATGGTACACCCACTTGAGCATCTAAGCTCAAAGTGTAGGAGGATCCTTGTTGATCCTTGTTAATTTGCCCTTTTCCTTGCATACTTTGGAGTGGTGATAGAGTCAGTGACATTAATTTGTCAATCATAGTGTAAAATTGCAAGTAGAAAGAAAAGACCACCGACACACTCTTTGTCGCTTGAATATCTTGCAACTCCACCATGCTGCAAATGAAACAAAGGCTTCATGTTTATATAGAATTGTCCCCAGATCATGTGCGCCCAGATTTATGTTCGCAACCAAAAGTAATAGCACATAAAATCAATGCAATGTATCACCATTAACTCTGTTGCCTACAATGGTCGAATCCTTAATAGCTCAATTGCATCTCTGATGAAATGCAATGCACATCACATGTTACCGCTAATGTCACCTCGCTGATGCTGCCAGCTTACAAAAGAAGTCAGCTCACCTAGAGCATTCCTCCAAGTATCCATTGTGCATCTTTATTTGTGCAATGCACAAATCCAGTCAGCCCAAGTGAAACACTTAACCAACTCACAAATAATTCAAGTCACACTCAAATGTCCCATTCAAGTCAGCCTGTTTGCATGCAAAATACTTCAAGTCAGCCCATGAAAACACAAAATTGAAGTTGGATACAAATCTGATCTTCCGATGTCAGCTCGAACAAGTCGCTCCTCTAAATGGCTAAGGCAAATCACCTAGATGAACACTACATTTTCCCAACAAGAAATATTTGGCACCTATCCAAGTCACCTAACTCGGATATGGTAAGTGACCAAAATAATGCAAATTCTAGCCCCGTTACATCATCCCCCACTAAAACAAGAGGTGATTTCCTCAATGTTTGTAGCACCTGTAGATGAAATGATGTCGCAACAGGTTGATCCCAAAGAGATCACTCAGTAAGAGCTGAGTTCCTCCTAGCAAGGAGCCCAATCAACTCATCAACTGCATGTTGTTGCTGATCACCCCAAGTTCAATCTCCCTTTAAGCATTCCAACAAAGGGTGGGCAGCTTTAGAATAGCCCACAAAGGAACCTCTGCAAAAGCTAGTCGCACCCAAAAATCACCACAACTCATGAACATCTCTAATCTACTCATGAGCTCCAATTGTCAAAACTACTCAGATCTAACTCTGATCAGGAAGCACAAAATCATCCACATAGAGCAATCCACACTGCTTGAAATCTGTTAAGGCAAAATGAATTCTTGCTGTAAAGACATCTTGCACAAGGCTCGAAGAAATCACTATCACTACCAAATCACCATCACTCATAGTTGAAATGAAACATGTCTGCTTTGCATCTAAGATCATGATGCATATCTAGTAAAGAGCAATGATCACTCTAGCTCACCTCAAGAAGTCTTGACCCAAGATCAAGTCATAACAATCCATCTCTATAGCCACCAAGTCAATAGATCACTGCCAAGCACCTACTCACAAAGAAAAATTGCAGATCACACCTTGAATATGCTGAGAGGCATCCAATGTCTCAAAAGTCGCATCTAATAACTCAATTTACAACCCAAGAATCCCAACTTGGTTCACTGATAAGATGACATCACCCAAGTCATCAAGCACAACTCTCAATCCACAATGATCCATGAATCTCTGATGCACAAGTTCTACAAGTCTCTCATCAGGCATCACATTCAACTCATGTCAAACTATTGCAAACAAAGTAGACAATCCAAGTGATCCATCTAACTCCGATTTGAATAAAATTGCAAAGAGTAACACAATCTTGTCTCCAAGTCGAACAAAGCATAGTCTACTTGATCCTAAAATCAAGTCACTACTACACAAAGTAGGAACAAGATGCATCCAATTCAAACCAAAGAAGAGCATCCAAATTACATCCAAATCTTGAACAAGAATGAAGGAAATCAACTCATCAAAACACCTCGCAAGCCCAGATTTGAAAGTCATGTGATGATCTACATTCCACAATCTCGCATCGCCAAACAACTCAGCTCTAAACTTCCAATCTAATTTCCCCAAGACACAGATCTACTTCTCAGCCTCTTGAAAGAAATCATGAGTCCCAAATCAATGCATCACTGCATCAAACCTCATCCACTCTACCCCAACACAATCAGCCATCGAATCGATCCAAGATCCCCACGATGAATACAAATCACTACCATGATCTATCTCCCCAAGATGACTACTCCAACTCTAGATCACACAAGGATCAAATTGAATTGATTAGCTGCTACAAAATCCCATCCATGTTAAGATGCTTTCTCCACAATTCTGCATCAAACATAACACACCGCCAAGGATCAGATCTACACCAAAAACTAGCTCAACATAGAACTAGATCAGCTTAAGAGGACTTCTCTAGTCGATCTACCACATCTTTCCCAACTCAGCTCGATCCCAAATCTAGCCCAACATAATCTCGCAGCTCTACAATTGGAGCTCTGATACCAACTATCATGGGCTTTGGAAATAACCCATGTGACACTTGCAAATTATCGAAGTCTTAAGCAATGCTACCCAACTTGTCTAAATCTAGACTATGCCCAACACCTTAACGCAATGATAATGCTCAAATCTGATCAGTGCCAATGCAAATCCACAAGAGTCTAGATATGATGGTGGGGCAATACCTCCAAATTACTTTATGAATCACTCTACAATTACAAAGCCAAAATGAGTCTATGTTAATAAACACAGATCCCCCCTAAAAATATTGCATATGAGCTAATCAGACTTATCCAAATACTTATTACAATGCTTTTAGAGCTCAGCTCAATACAAAAGCCAACAAAAATACAACAGATCACAAAGAGAAAGGAAATTCACGATCTCTGCTCCTTTTTCTCCTTTTCTTTGCACTCCTTGTCACTCTAATATCTTGAAACTCCACTCTACTATAAATGAAACAAAGGCTCCACCTTTATAAAGAATTATCCTTGGATCATGCGAGCCCAAATTTATGTCTGTACCCAAAACTAAGGGCACACAAAAGAAATACAATGCATCGGCATTAACTTCATTGCTGCTCCAACGGTCAAATCCTTAATGGCACAATTACATCTCTGATGCAATGTAATGTGCATCACACATTACCTCTAATGTCGCCCCACTAATGCTACTAGCTTACAAAATAAGTTAGCTCACCTAGAGCATTCCTCCAAGTATCTATTGCGCATCTTTAATTTTCTAGGGCACAAATCCAGTTGGCCTAAGTGAAACACTTAACCAACTCACAAATAATTCAAGTCACACTAAAATGCTCCATTCAAGTTGGCCTGTCTACATACAAAATACTTCAAGTTAGCCCAGGAACACACAAAATCCAAGTCACCTCTAAATCTATACTTCCAATGTAGGCTCGACCAAGTCAGTCCTACAAATGGCTAAGGAAAATTGCCTCAATTAATGTTGCATTTTCCCAACAAGAAATATTTGGCACCTATCCAAGTCAGTCAACTCAGATCTAGCCAACTACCAAAGAAATGCAAAGTCTAGCCCCATTACATCCTCCCCCACTAAAATAAGAGGTGACATCCTCAACACCTGCATCACCCCTAGACCAAATGATGTCATGAGAGGTTGATCCCAAAGAGATCACTCAAGTCAAGTTGAGTTCCTCCTAGAAAGGAACCCAATCAACTCATCAACTGCATGCTACTATTGATCACCCCAAGTCCAATCCCTTCAAGCATTCCAATAAAGGGCAGATGACTTCAGAATAGCCCGCAAAGGAACCTCTGCAAAAGCTAATCACACCTAGAAATTGCCACAAGTCATGAACATCACAAATCCACTCATGAGCTCCAACTACTAAAACCACTCGGATCTGACTTTGATCAAGAAGCACAAAATCATCCATATAGACTAATCCACACTGCTCAAAATTTTCTAAGGAAAAATGACTACTTGCCACAAAGACATCTCGCACATAGCTCAAAGAAGTCACTATCGATGCCAAATCTATCTCACTCATAGTAGGAACAAAACACATCTACTTCGCATCCAATATCATGATGCCTCTCTAGCAAGGAGCAATGATCACTCCAGCTTGTCTCAAGAAGTCTTGGTCCAAGATCAAGTCATAAAAATCCATCTCTATAGCCATCAAGTCAATATATCACTACCAAGTACCTACTCACAAAGAAACATTGTAGATCGCACCTCGAACAAGCTGAGAGTTATCCAATGTCTCACAAGTCACATCCAGTAACTCAATCTACAATCTAAATTCTTCAGCTTGGTTCACCAAAACAAAGTTGCATGTTGCACCAGAATCGATCAAGGCCTTAATCTTGCTCCCTTTCAAGATCACCTAAACAAAGCACAAATCATGTTGACCATAAGCCCTCGAAACTAATCTAGATCCATGTGTCAAATACAAAGTGTTAATCACCACCGATCCTACTCTCAACATTGACTCGTCTCCAGATAGCATAGCATTGATCCATATCTAATTCAGACATTCTCTGGAAAAGTGTTCGGGCTTGCAATAAAGAAAGAAATCCTAATTCTACTTCTTCTCCTTCTCTTCATGCACAGGCTCAACTTCATCTGACTTATGCTTCTTCAACTTTTGATCACCATTCCTCTTGTCATATTTTGGATGAAAATGTTGCACATTGTCAAATCTAGCTCCCCCAAACCCCATTGTCATGTTGCCCTTATAGTCAAGCAATCCATCTACAATAGTGATTGCCTCAACCAAAGACTATGCCTTATATTGCCTAAGTTCCTTGGCTACCCAAGGTTGTAGGTTTCACATGAAAAGAAAGAGCTTCTAGAAATTGCCCAGCTTACCACATTCCAAGTCCAACACTCAAAATTCCTTAACATACTCCCAGACCATGCTAGTGTGCTTCAGCTGATCGAAGCATGCTTGGACAACCCAATCAGAGTTCCCAAGATGAAACTAATCATGAAGTGCTCTATTCAAATCAGCCCAAGTCTTGATCACTCTGACTTGCTTCCTAGCTCGCTCATTGACCAAATGTGTTGGCCACCACAACTTTGCATTCCCAGTCAAGCAAGAGGTAACCTTCTTGATTTTCATCTCATCAAACAAGTTGGTCACTCCAGATAGGTACTCCTCCACATCCTAGAAGAATTTATCCAAGGCTTTGTCATCATGATCTCCATCACAAGTTCTGATTGTGATTGACAATTTGAGGCATAGAGTGAATGAAGCTCTTGCGATGCGAGCCACAGGACATGGAAATAAGAATTTTTGAGATTTCTTGGTTGTATTTGAAAGACATGCCCATGAGACTGTGACTTGGCAACATGGAGAAACATTGTTGAGAGATGAGTAGAAAATAATGGAGTTCCTTGAGGCGAGGAACTCTAATCAATGGAAGTGAAGTCTTCAGACTTACCTCCCAGACATCACAAACCAAATGTGCATGTGTCGAGGATGTCACCACTAATTTAGTGGGGGAGGATGTAATAGGTCTAACCTTAGTGTCAATTTGAGCCAACTTTGAATGAAGCATTTGAGTGCGACTTGAATTATTTATGAGTTGGTTAAGTGTTCACTTGGGCCAAATTGATTTGTGCCTTAGAGAAATAAAGATGCACAATGGATACTTGAAGGGGTGCTCTAGGCAAGTTGACTTCTTTTGTAAACTGGCAGCATCATTGACAACATGAGCAGGTGGCATTAGCGGTAATGTGTGATGCACAATGCATTCCATCAGAGATGTAATTGAGCCATTAAAGATTCGACCGTTGGAGCAACAACAGAGTTAATGGTGATGCATTGCATTGATTTTGAGTGTCGTTACTTTTGGCTACGGACCTAAATCTAGGCACGCATGATTTGAGGACAATTTGTATAAAGGAAAAACCTTTGACTCATTCTGGCAGAGTGGATTTGCGAGATATTGGAGTGACAAGGAGTGTGGAGCAAAGAGTGAAAGGAGCAGAGATTACAAATTTCCTTTCTTTATGATCTATTGTATTCTTGTTGGCTTTTGTATTGGGCTGAGCACTACAAGCAATGTAATAAGTATTCAACTAAGTCTGATTAGCACAAATGCAGTAATTTTACGGGTGATCTGTGTTTGTCAATATAGACTCATTTTGGCTTTGTAATTGCGAAGTGATTGATAAAGTGATTTGGAGGCATTTCCCCACCACCATATCTAGACTTATGTGGATCTATCTGATTTGCTTTGCTTTCACTATTTTCATTGGAACATATCAGATCTATGTATTGTCATTGCATTAAGTTGTGAGGCATAGTCTAGATTCAGACAAGCTGGGCTTTATTGCTTAAGAGTTGGATGATTTGTTAGTGCCGCATGAGTTATTCCCAAAGCCCATGATAATACTCTCACAGACTTTGTAACAAGACCCATGTGGCACTATGATTCACCTCAATGCAAGGCAAATATAGGCCATGCCTTTGCCAAAATGCTATGCGAAAGCACAAATGATCTGATCTGAATAAGTCCAAAAAGAAATCTGCTAAGTCATAATGCACCAAAATAGCAAGCAAATAACATAGACCAAGAATATAGGTGGGCACATCCCCAAAGTCACTTATTAATTAATTCCAATAAAGCCAATTACAAGTCTACTTGGCTGAGTCTCTAAAAACACTAGCTCTCCCAGATAATGCTAAATAGACTTAGCATGAATTATTACAATGCAATGCAATCACAATCCATAATCACCCTCAAGCTCCAAGCTCTTACAATGCAAATCTACTCCAAGTCTTCACAACAAAAGAAGATCTGAGTCTTCTCTGCTCCTTCGATAAAAACCTTGTCACTCCACAAATTGCAAATCCACCGCTGATTGATGCCAAAGAATGAGCAAGGCTACTACCTTTATACTGAATTGTCCTTGGATCATGCGCGCCTAGATTTAGGTTTACACCCAAAAGTAATGACACACAAAATCAATGCAACACATCACCATTAACTTTGTTGTTGGTCCAATAGTCAAATCCTTAATGACTCAATTACATCTCCAATGCAATGCAATGTGCATCACACATTACCGCTAATGTCACCCCGCTAATGCCATCGATGATGCCGCCAACTTACAAAAGAAGTTAGCTCACCTAGAGCATTCCTCCAAGTATCAGTTGTGCATCTTTAATTCTCTGAAGCACAAATCCAGTCAGCCCAAGTTGAACACTTAAAAAACTCATCAATAATTCAAGTCGCACTCAAATGCCCCACTCAAGTTGGCCTATCTGCATACAAAATACTTCAAGTCAGCCTATGAACACACAAAATCCAAGTCATCTCAAAATTTGCACTTTCAATGTTAGCTCGAACAAGTCACTCCTCCAAATGACTAAGGCAAATCACCATGATGAACACTGTATCCACCCAACAAGAAATATTTGGGACCTATCCAAGTCACCCAACTTAGATCCAGCAAGTCACCAAAATAATGCAAAGTCTAGCCTCGTTACATCCTCCCCCACTAAAATAAGAGGTGACATCCTCGACGCCTATAGCACCCCTAGACAAAATGATGCCACAATAGGTTGATCCCAAAGAGATCACTCAGGAAAATTTGAGTTCCCCTTGCGAAGGAACCCAATCAACTCATCATTTGCATGCTGTTACTGATCACCCCAAGTCCAATCTCCCTTCAAGCACTTCAACAATGGATTGATGACCTTGAAATAGACCGCAAAGAGATCTCTACAAAAGCTAGCTGCACCAAGAAATCACCATAAGTCATGAACATTTCTAATCTACCCATGAGCTCCATCAGTTGAAACCGCTTGGATTTGACTATGATTAGGAAGCAAAAAATCTTTCATATAGAGCAATCAGTACTACTCTAAATCTGCTAAGGAAAAATGACTTCTTGTAGCAAAGACATCTCACACAAGGCTCGAAGAGTTCACAGTAGGAATGCAACACGTATGCTCTGCATCCAAGATCATGATGCATCTCCAAAAATGAGCAATGACACTCCATATCATCTCAAGAAGTCTTGACCCAAGATCAAGTCATAACGATCCATCTCTATAGCCACCAAGTCAACAGACCATTGCCAAGTTCCCACTCACAAAGAAACAAAGATCCAAGGTTCACCTTGAATTTCTGGGAAGAATTGTTCAAGTTGGTAGGGACTCAGATTCTGATGAATTTAGGAGTTCATCCCTAGACAGATGGACAAATAGAGTGGATCAATGCCATTTTGGAGGACTACTTGCATCACATTGTGACTTCTAATCAATGCAACTAGCCCAGGTTGCTTGATGTGGTTCAATTCTCTTATAACTTGTAGAAGAGTGAATCATCTAAGTACAACCCTTTTGAGCTAGCTACTAGAGATCAGCCTCTCACCCCTCACATGGTGATAAAAGGTTATCAGATTGTGGATGTCAATGTGGTAGATTTGTTGCAAAATTGGAATGAACACATGGATCTGGCAAGGCATCATTTGATCAAGGCAACACATCAGATGAAGAAGTTTGTTGACTTGAATAGAAGGAAGCTTGAGTTCAATGTTGGAGACAAAGTACTCTTGTAGATGGATCTAATCTAGTTCAAGGTGCCCAAGGGATTGAGCACTTCATTGGTAAGGAGATTTGATGGGCCATTTGAATTGGTACAGAAAATAAGTGTCGTAGCACACAAACTCAACTTGTCTACGCACTTGGGTGTGCATCCAATTTTTCATGTTTCTCAATTAAGGCCTCATCATCCTTATGAAGAAGACTTAGTGAGAAATATTCCAGATTGGGGTCAAGTGAATGTGATTGACAATTTGGGGCATAGAGTGAATGAAGTTATTGTGATGCAAGCTAGAGGACATGGAAAGAGGATTTTTTGAGAGTTCTTGGTTGTATTTGAAGGACATTTCTGTGAGACTACGACTTGGTAGCGTGGAGAAATGTTGTGGAGAGATGAGTAGAAAATAATGGAGTTCCTTGAGGCAAGGAACATTGTGACTTGAATTATTTATGATTTGGTTAAGTGTTCACTTGGGCTGACTTGATTTGTGCCTTGGAGAAATAAAGATGCACAACGGATACTTTGAGGAATGCTCTAGGTGAGCTGACTTCATTTGTAAGCTAGCGACATCATCAGTGACATCAATGGGTGGCATTAGTGGTAATGTGTGATGTGCATTGCATTTCATATGAGATTTAATTGAGTGGTTAAGGATTTGACCATTGCAACAGCAGTGGAGTTAATGGTGATGCATTGCATTGATTCTGTGTGCCATTACTTTTGGATGCAGACCTAAATCTAGGTGCGCATGATCCGAGGACAATTTGTATAAAGGAAGATCTTGGAGGTAACAGGGCTAGACTTTGCATTGTTTTGGCAACTTGTTGGATCCGAGTTGGGTGACTTGGATAGGTGCCAAGTATTTCTTGTTGGGCGAATGCAGTGTTCATCGAGGCAATTTGCCTTAGCCATTTGGAGGAGCGACTTGCTCAAGCTGACATCGAAAGTGCAGATTTGGACTTGACTTGGATTTTGTGTGTTCATGGGCTGACTTGAAGTATTTTGCATCCAAACAGATTGACTTGAATGGGGCATTTTAGTGTGACTTGAATTATTTGTGAGTTGGTTAAGTGTTTCACTTGGGCTGACTTGATTTGTTCCTTGAAAATTAAAGTTGTGCAATGGATACTTGGAGGAATTCTCTAAGCGAGCTGACTTCTTTTGTAAGATGGTAGCATCATGGGCGGCATTAAAAGGGAGAAATTAGTGGTAATGTGTGATGTGCATTGCATTGCATCAGAGATGTAATTGAGCTGTTAAAGATTCGACCATTGGAGTAGCAGTGGAGTTAATGGTGATGTGTTAAATTGATTTTATGTTTCATTACTTTTGGGTGCAGACCTAAATTTGGGCACGCATGATCCGAGGATAATTTTGTATAAAGGTGGAGCCTTTGTTTCATTTACAACAGAGAAAAGTTGTGAGATATTGGAGTGACAATGAGTGTAGAGCGAAGGAGCGAAAGGAGCAGAGACTACGAATTTCTTTTCCTCGTGATCTGTTGTATTGTTGTGGGCTTTTGTATTGAGCTGAGTTCTACAAGCATTGTAATAAGTATTCAGCTAAGTCTGATTAGCTCGGAAGTGATATTTTTAGGGGTGATCTATGTTTGTCAACATAGACTCATTTTGGCTTTGTAATTGCAGAGTGATTGATAAAGTAATTCGGAGGCATTGCCCTGCCATCATATCTCAACTCTTGTTGATGTGCATTGTTTGCTTGCATTGGGACTGAGAAAATTTGAGCATTGTCATTGCGTTAAGGTGTTAGGCATAATTTGGATTTGGACAAGCTGGGCATCATTACTTAGGACTTGGATGATTTTCCAGTGCTGCACAAGTTATTCCCAAACCTCGTGACAGTTGGTATCAAAGATGATTTAGAATTAGATTTCAAAGTGGTGTTGCAGAGTTGTGAGATTGAACTAGACTAGATTTTGGATCAAGATGAGTTGGGCTAGATCTGGTAGATTGATTAGAGTAGTCTTCTTGTGCAGATCTAGTTCATTTGACTGAGTTGATTTGTGTGAATTTGATCCTTTGTGTTGCACTATTGCCGATGCAGATAGTTAGTATGATGTAGAATAGTCTCAGCTCACTGAGATGAGCCAAGCTATTTGTGCAAACATGAAGCATATGGATTGGCTGTAGGATCATGAGATACAGCTAGAGGTGTTGGAAAGCTACAACCTTGATGAGTGATTGATCAAGGAGATTTCAAGGCTGACTGAGTAGTTGGATGCATTGCTTGAGGTGGTCAAGTTCTTGAAGGAGGGCTAATCTCTTCATCATTCAATGCTACAAGGTGGAAAGAATGGACAAAAGGCTTTGGAGGAAATCAGATCTTATGATGGAGATCACGATGACAAAGCCTTCAATAACTTCTTTTGGGATGAGATGAAGATCAAGAAGGTTACCTCTTGCTTGACTGGGAGTGCAAAGTTGTGGTGGTAGACACATTTGGTCGATGAGTGAGCTGGGAAGCAAGTCAGAGCAATCAAGACTTGGAATGATTTGAAGGGAGCACTTTGTGATTAGTTCTATCCTAGGAATTTTGATTGGGTTGTCCGGGCATGCTTCAATTAGCTGTAGCACACTAGCATGGTCTAGGAGTGTGTCAAGGAATTCTAAGTGTTGGATTTGGAGTGTGATAAGCTGGGTGATTTCAAGAAGCTCTTCCTTTTCATGTGGAACTGATAGCCTTGGGTGGCTGAGGACCTTAGGTGACATAAGGTGCAGTCTTTCGATGAGGCAATTACTATTGTAGATGGATTTCTTAACTATAAGGGCGATGTGGCAATGGGGTTTGGGGGAGCCAGATTTGACAATGTGCAACGCTTTTGTCCAAAAGATAATAATTGAAACCATGATCAAAAGTCAAAGAAGCCTAAGTCATATGAAGCTGAGCCTATGCATGAAGAGAAGGAGAAGAAGTAGAATCAAGATTACTTTCTCTCTGGAAAGCCTGATCACTTTTCTAGATAATGTCTGAATTGGATGCGGATCAATGCGATGTTGTCTGGAGATGAGTCAGTGCCGAGAGTAGGAGTGCTAGTGATCAACACTTTTCAATTGATGCATGGATCTGGGTCATTTTTGAGGGCTTATGATTGGTCAGAGTTGTGTTTTGTTGATGCGTTCTTGAAGGGGAGCAAGATTAATGCATTGATTGATTCTAGGGTGATGCACAACTTTCTATCAGTAAACCGAGCTGAAGAGTTCAGATTGTAGATTGAGTTGTTGGATGCGACTTGTGAGATATTGAATGTCTCTCAACCTATTTGAGGTGTGATCTACAATGTTTCTTTGCGATTAGGGGATTGCAGTGATCTATTGACTTGGTGGCTATAGAGATGGATCATTATGACTTGGTCATGGGTCAATACATCTTAAGGCGAGCTGGAGTGATCATTTCTCCTTGCTAGAGATGCATCATGATCTTGGATATGGATCAAATGTGTTAGATTCCTAGTGTGAGTGATGGTGATTTGACATCAATAGTGACTTCTTCAAGCCTTGTGCTGGATGTCTTTGTGGCAAGAAGGCATTTTTCCTTAGCGGATTTTGAGTAGTACAGATTTCTCTATATGGATGATTTTGTGCTTCCTAATTAGAGTCAGATCCAAGTGGTTTTGACTAATGGAACTTATGGGAAAATTAGAAATGTTCATGACTTGTGGTGATTTCTTGGTACGGCTAGCTTGTACAGAGGTTTCTTTGCAAGCTATTTTGAGGTTGTCAATCCATTGTTGAAGTGCTTGAAGGGAGATTGGAATTGGGGTGATCAGCAACAACATCTAGTTGATGAGTTGATTGGGTTCCTTGTCAGGAGGAACTCAACTCTTCTTGAGTAATCTCTTTGGGATCAACCTCTCATGGCATCATTTGGTCTAGGGGTGCTACATGTGTCGAGGACATCACCTCTTGTTTTAGTGGGGGAGGATGTCATGGTGCTAAACTTTGCATTGTTTTGGTAGCTGGCTAGATCTAAGCTGGGTGACTTGGATAGGTCCCAAATATTTCTTGTTAGGTGGACACAGTTTTCATCAAGGCAATTTTTCCTTAGCCATTTGGAGGAGTGACTTGTTTGAGCCGATATTAAAATTGCAGATTTGGAGTCAACTTGGATTTTGTGTGTTCATGGACTGACTTAAAGTATTTTGTGTACAACCATGCCAACTTGAATGGGGTTTTTGAGTGCAACTTGAATTATTTGTGAGTTGGTTAAGTGTTTCACTTGGGTCGACTGGATTTGTGCCTTGGAGAATTAAAGATGTGCAATAGATACTTGGAGGAATACTCTAGGTGAGTTAACTTGTTTTGTAAGCTTGCGGCATCATCATTGGCATTAGCGGGGAGGCCTTAGCGGCAACATGTGATGCCTATTGGATTGCATCATAAATGTAATTGAGCCTTTAAGGATTCAACTATTGGAGCAGCACCAGACTTAATGGCCTCAGATCCATCCCAAATGAAATCCTACACCTCAACCTTGTGTGCCCAATACACAACATAGCCCAATGATTCCTCAAGTCAGGTAACATTGCATCAGCACATATCCAAATCCTTTTTGATTGAGACATAGCAACTAATGTCACACCTACCTTGATTGAATTAAGATCCAATCTAACACACATGTTAACTAATCGGTTCCAAGTTCATCATTAGCTCTGATCAGATCTACATGGGTCTAAGCTATACCTTGGAAGAATTATTCCCTTATCCAGAAAGCTTACCCAATCCATACTCAAGAGAACAGCTAGGCTTGAAATGACTATGCAAGAACCCATGCATAGAATTTCATCCGACATGATATAAAGTCATGCATCCAACATAACTATCACAGGCTTTGGGAATAACTCATGTGACACTGGCAAATCGTCCAAATCCTACGCAATGATACCCAGCTTGTCTGAATCTAGACTATGCCTAACACCTTAACGTAATGGCAATGCTTAGATCTGATCAGTCCAATTGCAAACAAACAATGCAAATCCACAAGATTCTAGATATGATGGCCGGGCAATGCCTCCAAATTACTTTATCAATCGCTCCGCAATTACAAAGCCAAAATGAGTCTATGTTGAAAAACATAGATCACCTCTAAAAATATTGCATCCGAGCTAATCAGACTTAGTTGAATACTTATAACAATTCTTGTAGAGCTTAGCTCAATACAAAAGCCAACAAGAATACAATAGATTGCAAGGAAAGGAAATTTTCAATCTCTACTCCTTTCGCTCCTTCACTCTACACTCCTTGTCGCTCCAATATCTTGCAGCTCCACTCTACTACAAATGAAACAAAGGCTCTACCTTTATATAGAATTGTCCTTAGATCATGCCCACCCAAGTTTAGGTCTGTACCCAAAAGTAACGGCACACAAAATCAATGCAACACATCGCCATTAACTCCATTGCTGCTCCAATGGTTGAATACTTAACAGCCCAATTACATCTCCAATGCAATGCAATGCACATCACACATTACTATTAATTTCACCCCACTGATGCCGCTGATGATGCTTCCATCTTACAAAAGAATTTGTTGGCAAGTTGTCTATACTAAAGTATATGACTAGATATAGTGTTGTCATTATGGCAACAAAGTCGTATAGCAGTTTGGAGTCAGTTTACTTAGTGTAAAGATCAAAATTTAGTTAAGTGAAGACTAGATAGTATACAAAATTCTTGTAGCTCAGAGAATCAGTGCACATGTGTATCGATGAATTATGGTATGCACCCTAGAAGTTAAGTTTGTGTAATGTCCCTGCCAGGGAACCCATAAGGAATTAGGTCTATGACCTGACATTACAACTATTTTTATTTTTTTTACATTCTAACATACCATGATTATTATTACCAAATACATTCCTTAAGGTTCCGTTAATGAATTCATTTACCATTGTTAATTATTTCTTCTTATTACTTAATCTAACAAATTATATTTCCATTACAACTTCAATTTACATTGATTGCATTTCACATCAAAACCAATTACATTAATGAGCTAGAGGAATCAATTTTCCTTACTGACTAACAAGTAATTTACCTTTAGAAATGAAACAAGCACACATTACTTATCACATCCACTAAGCACATTTATTCTTTCATATTTATTTACTCCTTAATAGTATCTATGCTCAACTCAATTGCACCATCAAAACTCAATTAAACTTTTCCATTAAGAGTCCTTACTTTCTATTTTCAATATAATAATAGAAAGAGTGTAAACTACTTAACCATATATTGATAACCAACATAAACCTTTTAATGAATCATTTTTGCCACAAGTTTAACTTCCACAAATTATCAACTATAACCTTGTAAACATCTAGTAAAGGATTTATATTAAAACCTAGTTTGAATAACCTGACATCACTCACATTGAAATATACATTTAAGAAATCACATCCCATTACTTCTTTCAATAACATACACGTACCTTTTTCCCTTATTATTTCACCTAGAGATACCCTTGAACCCTTAGTAAATCTTTTCACTAACCATATATCAAAAGAAGTTTACATCCACAAGTACTTTCATTACAAAGATTTGCATAGAACCATTACTTTCAATTTCATTTAAAATTCACAAGAGATATAAGGTAGGAATTTCTCATTGATTTAACCATATTCAATCCCCTTTACAAATTCATAATTCTACCCTTCCCTTATACATAGCTTATTTATTACAATTTCCTTTTAAAAACATAATTACAGTAATGCACATTTCCCTAAGGCATATAGAAAGATTATTACATCAAGTTTCCCAAAGCTCACCATACATCTTTACATCTTGATAACAAAATATAGAGATACATGACATAAGAACATAATCTTCACCACTGAACAACTTAGAATCCAAGCCATGACACGAACCATGAACAATACCTCGAATGATATTTGCCACCCAACCATGTGAAACTGATAAAGTTCCACCCCCCGTGCTAGAAGATAGAACCAAGGTACTCTCAAGACCTTAAGGCAATCTAAGTCTCAAACACCAATAAATCCAAGACTCAAAAGAATAAGAATAAAGCACATAAAATATCATCATAATATAATACTGAGCTTAAGGTCCTAGGAGACCACCTAAGTGAGTTTCATCACACAACCTATGTATTGGGATCCACCTTGACAACCATGTAACCCCAGTCCCCCCTTTATGAATAGGGATCCACCCTGGCAGTTATCAGTGGTCCTGGTACTCTAATCAGGTTTGTGTGGCTATTATTATGTTTTCTTTCATTATCTTTTGAATCCCCCCTTCCTAGGTTAATTTTTGTTTAGGTTATCACTTTTTACAAACCCACCCATAGGATCATCAGGAAACCACTTTAGGGTTCCATGTCCCGATTCATAGGTTTAGGAAACTCTCTTGCGCACTCAGGCACTCAGAGTGAGTCCTAACCTTAGCCATATACATAACAAGAACCATTGGAAGAATTTCTATCACAAGAAATCTCAAAGAAAAACATAAAACTTTCCACATGCATAAGTACAACTTTCCAAGGCTAATTTATAGGTCTAAGGAACCCTCCTGTGCACACAAGCCACCTGAGACGAGTCCTAGCTTCATAAACTAAGCTCAAGAATATGCCAAGTGCAAAAACATCAAAAGTATACCATATAACCTCAACACAACAAGTAATAAACATACATAGTGGATAAAAACTTCCACATGCATAAAAACCTTATTTCATAGCTTATTTTTATAAGTCTAAGAAAAAATCATGTGCCTAAAATTTGGCTAATTTTGAAATTTTCAAAAAACCAAAAACTATAATTTGCATCTTAACTTGTATGAAGCTGAAACCTATCTCAATCATCCTAGAAGGTAACTAATTCCTTTATACAAGTATAACTTAAAGTATAAGAAATTAATATTTGTATAAATCCTATTTTCATCGGTTAACACTACTCTGCTCGGTTGATACAGTCTGATCGGTTGCCAATAGTTGCTCCATTCATATAGTTTCCTATGTTGACACTAACAATCCTGTCTTCCTCGGTTGACACTACACTGACCTTTCTTGGTTGACACTAAACCAACCTTGCTCAGTTGACACTACAACAACCTAGCTCGGTTTACACTACACCAACCTTGCTCAGTTGACACTAAACTGACATTGGTCAATTGACACTACATCGACTTGGCTCAGTTGACACTACATTGACCTTGTTCAATTGACACTAAAATGACCTTGCTGGGTTGACACTACACTAACCTTTTTGGATTGACACTAAACTGATTGCCACAACTACCAAATATGACAATCAATTTTGAATTGTATGTAAAACTGGGCATTATGGGGACTATGGTTGCCTAATCTGGGCATGACCCATTTGAGATTTCCTAGTTTCCCTTAGGAAATGGCCTATCAATCCATCCTATCAATCCAAAAAATCTATTCTAGATCTAGATGAAGAAAGGTGGTGCACAAACATACATGGACCAGTAGGGTTGAAATAATAGTTCTAAATTCTGGAAGCACTCATGGATATTCTGGAAAGAAAGGAGATAAAAGGGAGAATACTAGGGAGCCTACAGACTAAATTAATCAAAATAAAAGCAACCATTCACAAAGAAGCCTGCAAGATGAAAAGAGTAGGAAAATGGACTGCATCTCAATCCTACACCTTCATGACTCTTCCTATTTCTTCCCAGATTTCCCTATTTCATTCAATATTAAATAAACACATAATGCCACATGACCACAAGCATTTCTAACTTCCTAGGAAGATTTCAAAATACAACATAAATAAATAGAACTACATAATCATACATAATTTACTTCCTGGAAACACAATAGGAATACACAAAGGATAAAACATTTACATATTAGTTTGGACACATAGGACAACAATCATGTTATAATTTAATATCATATCATATACACACACATTCATACACAAAGAGGAAGAATGGAGATTCTTCCAAATTTAGACCCTACCTTGGGTCCTATGGAGAATCCTCTTCCCTTGGTTGGAGAATCTCTGTGAAACTTCAATCCTTGAGTAGATATCCTTCTAGAAATATTCCTCTGGCAATCAACTCTAAGAAAACCTCACATAGATGACTTCACCAACCAGAGACTCTCAAACTCACATAAAAATTCACCAAAATTTTTTGGAGTAATCAATTACAAACAACCCAAAAGAAAACCAATCTTCCAAAATTATCCCCCATCGCACACAAAATCTTCAATTATTTATCCTCCAACTATGTGGTTGGAGGAGTTTCTTTACGGGAAGCAACTTCTCCAACTTACATAATTGGTTGAAGGGCCAACAAATTAATTTCATGTAAAAGACTTAATCAAGGTTATAATAGATTTAAGTAAAATAGTCTCAAAAGAAAACCATAACAAGAAAACTTCAAAAAATAACTATCAAGGAAACACATAGCACACATGGAAACTACCTAGCCTAACTTCTAGGAGGTCTTGAGATCAACTCCCTCCTCGATAGCTAGTTTTAATACAAGTAAATTTTCCTTTACTATTATTAATATTATTTTAACTTTTATTTAATCCACTTCATTTAATTATTATAAATAACATACCATTTAAAGAATAATTAAAAAAAATACAAATACTATTATTTATATAAGCATAGGTATATCTGTGTGCACCCACATATACACATACCTATATAACATACAATCAATATAGACTTATAAAATAAATATATATACATATACTTACAAGGATAATTCTAACTTACATCAAAAAATATAGAACAACATCGAATCGTAATTTAAAAAGCCACATCACATACTACATTCAAATCCCCCAACTAGGGTAACCTCCTAAAGAGAAACCTAAGTCCATGGGTAACCTTGAGAGTAATCTTGGTAATATCTCCACACAACAACAGTTTGAGCATTTTGAAGGCACGCTCTGACCTGTGTAGCCAGGTGGAATCTATGTTTGTACCTACATCCTGCAACACCAACTGACACACATACATACATACATATATAAACAAACAACGGAAAACAAGGAGGGAGAGTGCAACATTGTGTGGACCTCCTATAGGAGTAACTACAACTGCATCCCTTCATCCTACACTCACATCAGAAAGTGAAATCCACAAATAATAATTGGATCAGTGTGGTTAGTACTAGAATAATCTCTTTTCCATATTTGTATAACAAATATAAACCATCTATTAACTTTCACAAACCCATTTAACCATCAGGCATGTACTCAAAATGTCCCTTTATCAAATCAATATAAACAAATCATATAACCCTAAATGCATTAATCATATCTAATCCCAAGTAATGTTATTAGAGAAGGTAACCCATCTAACCCTTATGTGATTATAATCAATTAACCTAAGGTACACATAAATAATAATAATGAGCATTTCGCATAAAAGCATATACGTCTATCAGGTGATCTTTTTAGCATTTAGGTCCTAAACTATCATTGACACACAAGAAGATGTATAGTAACATACCTACATAAATATTATTATTTCACACATTAAAATATGAAGTTATGGTAAGTTGGAAGAGGTTTGGCTTAAGAAACCACCTCAAGAAGGATTATTCTCACATATAGTTCTTCCTAGTTTCTAGTGAGCATAACCAAGACTTGATAGGGTTGCAGGGGCATTACATCATCCCTCCCTAAGATTTGACTTACTCCTGGAAGTTAGAATTTTCTAGCCATTGATCAAACATAAAATAAGAATATTACAAACATTTCTACTTTTAGTCTATCATTGATACATTAAGTATAATTTTCACCTTAGGAATTAGGGGTTCTTTTAATACCAAAACATATTTAAGGAATCTGAAATGCAATTAAGAATTCAAATTTCATTCTCTAAACTAGATACATATTGATATAGGGATTATTTATTCTCAATTTGTATACATAAGATACTATGATCATACTACTACCTTGGTAACTATTTTTAAATTAAAAATCATTCAAATATTGAACATCATACAATTTTATGAGATAAGACAAAAACAATTCTCTTTATGAAACTAGTTACTTTTTCTCAACAAGCCTATGGTAATCTTATAGGAGAATCACTAATATTAAACTTACACTTAAGATGGAATACACATCCTTTTCAAATAATGCAACCTAAGATACTTTTTAGGATTCTATTATAAAAATTTATTAGTGGTGTATTACAACAATACACATAAATGTATTCCAAAGAAATTTTAACATGATTCATTATGCTAGAGCTTCATCAAAATTACTTATCAACTAGATATTTAACCAATTCCATATCCCATAAATTCATAATAAGCTTCTTTCGAGTATATATACTTTCTCATCCTTAACAAGTTTGTTAGAATTTTTACCATTTTCCAAAAAAAAAGTCATAGATTCTTTAATAGAGGGAGAGAAATACATGAGTCCTACAACTACCCTGTTATTTAATCAAATTCATATGTCTAACCCTCTAACCTTTTGTACACACATTTCAATAAAATAACACTTGAGGAGTAACTACAAGTCTTGCATCTTGAATAGGACATCTATACCATTACCTACAAATTCTCATTCTTCTAATATTTCTATTATAGCACAGTTAGAAAGTTTGACTTAACTCTTATTCTAATAGACATATCATTATTCCTTTCATAATAACTCATCATTCCTATATACTAGCAATGTTGTTAGATTTAAATCTTATTTCACACACAAAATTCCAATAAAGTAAATAATTACTACATAATTTTGTTAATATCATATTATTTCCTTATAGTTGATGATTTTTCATTGTTTCAATTCACACCACTTATGCAGATCATATATAATTTAAAATTCTTACCATATAACAAACACTTCTCCTTTCAACTAATTGTTTATTTTAATCCTATTTATTACAAAACCTTGGGGACATAGGTCCTTTAACCAAGGGTTTCCTCTAGCTAAGCACATTCTCCTTGTTGACCCATTGATTTTCCCTTATGAACTTTAGCCTTTTAATCATATTTCTTGAGAAAGAAGGGATAGACACATCTAATTCAACAATAGATTTAATTTATTACTTAAGAGGGTATATAAAAGAGAGATGATTCTTATTCTTTCCATATTTTGGAATATCAGATATTACCTAATTTCAACACACATTATCTCATTTTCACGAAAATTTCAATTCGTAAGTTCCTAAGTTCTCAAGGAAGCGATAAAGATACATCTACAAAGCATGTTTTACAACCATCCAATGTGACAATCCTTTTTGTCCTAGAAACCTAATCATTCCTTGTTCCCAACCATAACTACAACATTTTTCAATTATATCTAGCCTTAAATAATCAGACATAACAATCATGCTGTTATCTAGCATTTATAGGGAAGTATAGTATATAACTTTTCATACTATTTGGGTAGTCATTCATAAGATTAGGAGATAAGATAAACAATTTTCCTTACAATTCTTTAAGGTTTTCTTAGAACAAGGATAAGAACATACACCCAAGTATCAAGAATTCTTGACCATCTATTTGAACCACATGAATCTTATAATCATTTTAGATATTCCTTTCTTGAAATATATTATGGTAGAAATTTAGAAAACATAAATTTTATGTTCAATGCTCAAGTTTGTTAACATAAAGGAAACTTTAAAAAGAAGACACACAATGTATTCAAGTTTGGTAGGCCAAAATAAACATCAGATGGTGGAACACAATAGACTCAATTATTACGAGTAGTCCAAGTATGATTCACAAGATTATTAGTAGAACAACCTAGGGCTTATATTCTATCCCTATCATAATGGTCAGAATGAGTTTCCTCCTTAGGGCTAACTTTGCTTTCGATGGGTTCTAGCTTTAGCCAGATTAGTCACTAGAGTTGTCTTATTTGAGACTCCTCTAAGTCATAATTCATGCTTTTGATTCCTCACGTCCTCTACATGGAATTTTCATGTTGAGATGATGAGGGAGAATATTAATATCTCTCTCCTAAGATCCTCTACGGCATTGGAAATCTTCTAGGAAGAATGTTACAACATAAGTATAGCCATTGAGTTGACATAACTTAATAATAAGAAGAAGAAACTAAATTAAATGCAAATAGACCCTAGAGCTCCCAGTGTAGCAACCTAGGGCTCTAATACCAAATGTAATGTCCCTACTAGGGAACCCATAAGGAATCAGGTCTATGACCTAACATTACAACTGTAAATTTTTTTTACATTCTAACATACCATTATTATTATTCACAAGTACATTTCTTATGGTTCCCTTAATGAATTCATTTACCATTATTAAGTATTTCATTTTATTACTTAATCTAACAAATTCTATTTCCATTACAACTTTAATTTACATTGATTCCATTTCACATCAAATCCAATTACATTAATGAACTAGTGGAATTAATTTTCCTTACCGACTAACACGTAATTTACCTTTAGAAATGAAACAAGCACACATTACTTATCACATCCACTAAGCACATTTATTTTTTCATATTTATTTACTCCTTAATAGTATCTATGCTCAACTTAACTGCACCATCAAAACTCAGTTAAACTTTTCCATTAAGAGTCCTTGCTTTCTATTTTCATTATAATAATAGAAAGAGTGTAAACTACTTAACCATATATTGATAACCAACATAAACCTTTTAATGAATCATTTTTGCCACAATTTTAACTTCCACAAATTATCAACTATAACCTTGTAAACATCTAGTAAAGGATTTATATTAAAACCTAGTTTGAATAACCCGACATCACTCACATTGAAATATACATTTAAGAAATCACATCCCATTACTTCTTTCAATAACATGCATGTTCTATTTTCCCTTATTATTTCACCTAGAGATACCCTTGAACCCTTAGCATATCTTTTCACTAACCATATATCAAAAGAAGTTTACATCCACAAGTACTTTCATTACAAAGATTTGCATAGAACCATTACTTTCAATTTCATTTAGAATTCACAAGAGATATAAGGTAGGAATTTCTCATTGATTTAACTATATTCAATCCCTTCCCTTATACATATCTTATTCCTTACAATTTCTTGTTAAAAACATAATTAGAGTTACTGCACATTGCCTGAAGGCATATAGAAAGATTATTACATCAAGTCTCCCAAAGCTCACCATACATCTTTACATCTCGATAAGAAAATATAGAGATACATGATACAAGAATAGAATCTTCACCACTAAACAACTCAGAATCCAAGCCATGACACAAACCATGAATAATACATCGAAAGAGATTTTCCACCCAACCATGTGAAACTGATAAAGTTCCACCCCCTGTGCTAGGAGATAGAACCAAGGTACTCTCAAGACCTTAAGGAAATCTAAGTCTCAAACACCAATAAATCTAAGACTCAAAAGAACAAGAATAAAGAACATAAAATATCATCATAATATAATACTGAGGTTAAGGTCCTAGGAGACCACCTAAGTGAGTGTCATCACACAACCTGTGTATTGGGATCCACCCTGGCAACCATGTAAACCCGGTCCCACCTTTATGAATAGGGATCCACCCTGGTAGTTATCCCTAGTCTCGGTACTCCAATTAGATCTGTGTGGCCATTATTATGTTTTCTTTTATTATCTTTTGAATCCCCCCTTCCCAAGTTAATTTTTTTTAAGGTTATCACTTTTTACAAACCCACCCATAGGGTCATCTGGCAACCACTTTAGGTTTCCAACACCTGTGGTGAGCCACTCACATAGGATTCTTATTTACTTACCCCATCACAATCCAAAGACACAAAATAACACTTCCATGTCCTGATTCATAGGTTTAGGAAACTCTCCTGCACACTCAAGCCCTTAGAGTGAGTCCTCACCTTAGCCATATACATAACAGGAACCATTGGAAGAATGTCTGTCACAAGACATCTCAAATAAAAACATAAAAATTTTCACATGCATAAGTAAAACTTTCCAAGGCTAATTTATAGGTTTAAGGAACCCTCCCGTGCACATAGGCCACCTGAGATGAGTCCTAGCCTCATAAACTAAGCTCAAGAATATGCCAAGTGCAAAAACATCAAAAGTATACCATATAACCTCAACACAACAAGTAATAAACATACACAGGGGATACAAACTTCCACATGCATAAACACCTCATTTCATAGCTTATTTTTATAAGTCTAAGAAAAACTCATGTGCCTAAAATTTAGCTAAGTTTGAAATTTTCAAAAACCAAAAACTATAATTTGCATTTTAACTCCTATGAAGCTGAAACCTATCTCAATCATCCCGGAAGGTACCTAATTCTTTAATACAAGTATAACTTAGTGTTATACTTGTATAAATCCTATTTTCCTCGGTTAACACTAGTTTTCTCAGTTTATACAGTCTGATCGGTTGGCAATAGTTGCTCGGTTCATACAGTTTCCTTAGTTGATACTAACAATCCTATCTTCCTCGATTAACACTTCACCAACCTTTCTCAATTGACACTAAACCGACCTTGCTTGGTTGATAGTACAATGACCTGGCTTGGTTGAAACTACACTAACCTTGCTCAGTTGACACTAAACTGACCTTGCTCGGTTGACACTACACCAACCTCACTCAGTTGACACTACACTGACCTTGCTCAATTGACACTAAACTGACCTTTCTCATTTCACACTACACCGACCTTTCTCGGTTGACACTAAACTGATTGCTAAAACTACAAAATACGACTGTCAATTCTAACTTGCGGTTAAAACAAGGCATTATGGGGACTATGGTTGCCTAATCTAGGCACAACCCATTTGAGGTTTCCTAGTTTCCCTTTGGAAAAGGCCCATCAATCCATCCTATCAATCTAGCAAATATATTCTAGATCTAGATGAAGAAAGGCTGTGCACAAACATACATGGACTAGTAGGGTTGAAATAATAATTCTAAATTTTGGAAGCACTCATGGATATTCTGGAAAGAAAGGAGATAAAAGGGAGAATACGAGGGAGCCCACAGACTAAATTAATCAAAATAAAGAAACCATTCCCAAAGAAGCCTGCAAGAGGAAAAGAGTAGGAAAATGGACTGCATCTCAATCCTACACCTTCATGACTCTTCCTATTTCTTCCTATATTTCCCTATTTCATTCAATATAAAATAAACACATCATCCCACATGACCACAAGCATTTCTAACTTCCAAGGAAGATTTTGAAATACAACGTAAATAAATAAAACTATATAATCATACATAATTTACTTCCCAGAAACACAGTACGAATACACAGAGGATAAAACATTTACATATCATTTTTGACACATAGGACAACAATCATGTTATAATTTAATATCATATCATATACACACATTCATACACAAAGAGGAAGAATGGAGATTCTTCCTAGTTTAGACCATACCTTGGGTTTTGTGGAGAATCCTCTTCCCTTGGCTAGAGAATCTTTGTGAAACTTCAATCCTTGAGTAGATATCTTTCTAGAAATATTCCTTTGGCAGTCAACTCCAAGAAAACCTCACATGGATGACTTCACCAACTAGAGACTCTCAAACTAACATAAAAATTCACCAAAATTTTCCAGAGTAATCAATTATAGACAACCCAAAAGAAAACCAATCTTCCAAAATTATCCCCCACTGCACACAAAATCTTCAATTATTTATCCTCCAACTATGTGGTTGGAGGAGTTGCTTTATGGGAATCAACTTCTCCAACTTCCATAGTTGGTTGAAGGGAAAACCAAATAATTTCCTGTAAAATACTTAATCAAGGTTTTAATAAATTTAATTAAAATAGTCTCAAAAGAAAACCATAACAAGAAAACTTCAACAAATAACTATCAAGAAAACACATAGTACACATGGAAACTAACTAGCCTAACTTCTAGGAGGTCTCGAGTTCAACTCCCTCCTAGATAGCTAGTTTTAATACAAATAATTTTTCTTTTATTATTATTATTAATATTATTTTAACTTTTATTTAATCCACTTCATTTAATTATTATAAATAACATACCATTTAAAGAATCATTAAAAAACATACAAATACTCTTAATTATATAAGCACAGGTATATGTGTGTGCACCCACATATACACATACCTATATAACATAGAATCAATATACACTTATAAAATAAATATATATACATATACTTACAAGGATAATTCTAACTTACATAAAAAATCATAGAACAACATCAAATCGTAAATCAAAAATCCACATCACATATTGCATTCAAATCCTCCAACTAGGGTAACCTCCTAAAGAGAAACCTAAGCCCATGGGTAACCTTGAGAGTAATCTTGGTAATATCTTCCACACAACAATAGTTTGAGGATTCTAAAGGCACACTCAGACCTGTGTAGCTAGGTGGAGTTGATGCCTGGTACCTACATCCTACAACATCAACTGACACACATACATACATATATAAACAAACAATGGAAAACAAGGAGGGAGAGTGCGACATCATGTGGACCTCTTGTAGGAGTAACTACTACTGCCTCCCCTCATCCTACACTCACATCAGAAAGTGAAATCCACAAAGAATAATTGGATCAGTGTGGTTAGTACCAGAATAATCTCTTTTCCATATTTGTATAACAAATATAAACCATCTATTAACTTTCACAAACCCATTTAACCATCAGGCATGTACTCAAAATGTCCCTTTATCAAATCAATATAAACAAATCATATAACCCTAAATGCATTAATGATATCTAATCCCAAGTAACATTATTAGAGAAGGTAACCCATCTAACCCTTATGTGATTATAATTAATTAACCTAAGGTACACATAAATAATAATAATGAGCATTTCACATAAAAGCATATATGTCTACCAGGTGATCCTTTTAGCATTTAGGTCCTAAACTATCATTGACACACAAGAAGATGTATAGTAACATACCTACATAAATATTATTATTTCCCACATTAAAATTTTAAGTTATGGTAAGTTGGAAGAGGTTCGGCTTAAGAAACCACCTCAAGAAGGATCATTCTCACATATAGTTCTTCCTAGTTTCTAGTGAGCATAACCAAGACTTGATAGGGTTGGAGGGGCATTACATCATCCCTCCGTAAGATTTGATTTACTCCTGGAAGTCAAAATTTTCTAGCTATTGATTAAACATAAAATAAGAATATTACAAACATTTCTACTTTTAGTCTATCATTGATACATTAAGTATAATTTTCACCTTAGGAATTAGGAGTTCTTTTAATACCAAAACATATTTAAGGAATCTAAAATGCAGTTAAGAATTCAAATTTCATTCTCTAAACTAGAAACATACAGGGATTATTTCTTCTCAATTTGTATACATAAGATACTATGATCATACTACTATCTTGGTAACTATTTTTAAACTAAAAATCATTCAAATATTGAACATCATACAATTTTATGAGATAAGACAAAAACAATTCTCTTTATGAAACTAGTTACTCTTTCTCATCAAGCCGATGATAAACTTATAGGAGAATGACTAATATCGAACGTACACACAAGACGGAGTACATATCCTTTTCAAATAATGCAACCTAAGATACTTTTTAGGATTCTATTATAACAATTTATTAGTGGTGTATTACAACAATACACATAAATGTATTCCGAAGAAATTTTAACATGATTCATTATGCTAGAGCTTCATCAAAATTACTTATCAACTAGATATTTAACCAATTCCATATCCCATAAATTCATAATAAGCTTCTTTCGAGTATATATACTTTCCCATCCTTAACAAGTTTGTTAGAATTCTTACCATTTTCTAAAATAAAAGTTATAGATTCTTTAATAGAGGGAGAGAAATACATGAGTCCTACGGCTACCCTCTTATTTAATCAAATTCATATGTCTAACCCTCTAACCTTTTGTACACACATTTCAATAAAAGAACACTTGAGGAGTAACTACAAGTCTTGCATCTTCAATAGGACATCTATACCATTACCTAAAAATTCTCATTCTTCTAATATTTCTATTATAGCACAGGTAGAAAGTTTGACTTAACTCTTATTCTAATAGACATATCATTATTCCTTTCATAATAAATCATCATTCCTTTATACTAGCAATTTTTTAAGATTCAAATCTTATTTCACACACAAAATTTGAATAAAGTAAATAAATAATACATAATTTTGTTAATATCATATTATTTCCTTATAGTTGATGATTTATCATTGTTTCAATTCACACCACTTACATAGATCATATATGCTTTAAAATTCTTACCATATAATCAAAAACTTCTCCTTTCAACTAATTGTGTATTTTAATCCTATTTATTACAAAACCTTGGGGACATAGGTCATTTACCCAAGGGTTTCCTCTAGCTAAGCACATTCTCCTTGTTGACACATTGATTTTCCCTTATGAACTTTATCCTTTGAAACATATTTCTTGAGAAAGAAGGGAGAGACACATCTGATTCAACAATAGATTTAATTTATTACTTAAGAGGGTATATAAAAGAGAGATGATTCTTATTCTTTCCATATTTTGAAATATCAGATGTTACCTAATTTCAACACACATTATCTAATTTTCATGAAAATTTCAGTTTGTAAGTTCATAAGTTCTCAAGGAAGGGATAAAGATACATCTACAAAACATGTTTTACAACCATCCAATATTGCAATCCTTTTTGTTCTATAAACCTAATAATCCAGTGTTCCCAACCATAAGTACAACATGTTTCAAATATATCTAGCCTTAAATAATTAGACATAACAATCATGGTGTTATCTAGCATTTATAGGGAAGTATAGTATATAACTTTTCATACTATTTTGGTAGTCATTCATAAGATCAGGAGATAAGATAAACAACTTTCCTTACAATTCTTTAAGATTTTCTTAGCACAAGGATAAGAACACAACACCCAAGTATCAAGAATTCTTGACCATCTATTTGAACCACATGAATCTTATAATCATTTCAGATATTCCTTTTTTGAAAGATATTATGGTAGAAATATAGAAAACATACCTTTTATGTTCAGTGCTCAAGTTAGTTAACATAAAGGAAACTTTAAAAAGAAGACACAGTGTATTCAAGTTTGGTAGGCCAGAAGAAAACATCAGATGGGGAAACACAATAGACTCAAGTATTACGAGTAGTCCAGGTATGATTCCCAGGATTATTAGTAGAACAACCTAGGGCTTATATTCTATCCCTATCATAATGGTCAGAATGAGTTGCCTGCTCAGGGCTAATTTTGCTTTCGATGGGTTCTAGTTTTAGCCACACGAGTCACTAGAGTTGTCTTATTTGAGACTTCTCTAAGTCATAATTCATGCTTTCAATTCCTCACATCCTCTACATGGAATTTTCATGTTGAGATGATGAGGGAGAATATTAATCTCTCTCCTATGATCCTCTATAGCATTGGAAAGCATCTAGAAAGAATGTTACAACATAAGTATAGCCATTGAGTTGACATAACTTAATAAGAAGAAGAAGAAACTAAATTAAACGCAAATAGACTCTAGAGCTCCCAATGTAGCTCCCAATTAAGGTCCTAAACTATCATTGATGCACAAGAAGATATATAGTAACATACCTACATAAATATTATTATTTCCCACATTAATATATGAAGTTATGGTAAGTTGGAAGAGGTTCGGCTTAAGAAACCACCTCAAGAAGGATCATTCTCACATATAGTTCTTCCTAGTTTCTAGTGAGCATAACCAAGACTTGATAGAGTTGGAGGGGCATTATATTTTTTTAGACTATACTTATGCATAGTCTATGAGTACATAAGTATATATGAAAAGATGTGAAAGTTACAGTCAGTTGAAGTTTCATAGCCAGTATGTGCCAGCAGAGAATAGAGCATGGAGCCGATAGTTAGCATTTTGGTTTGCAATTATAATTAAATGTTGTAAAGGCTATAAACTCATTGTATTTAGGTTTTTGACTTATGTACATGTATAATTGTAAGCACTCTTAAGCCAATTCATTTGGAAACATTGTTTGTAATTAGTTATAGGGCCGACCTAATTGTATAATTTGTATGAGCGCATAAATATAAGGTGTGCCCAATGTATTTGGTATGGAAGTTGTAATAGAGTTGTGATAAGTAGAGCAGAGGTATGTGAAGTCAGCTTAAGATGTATTAGATATTTTCTAGAGGTCAAAGTATCGGCATACCAATGGAATTGATTTGACAAGCAATGTCACAGTGAACAGTTCACCTGCAGATATAGTGTCTATCTGAATCAGAAGGTTGTAGCCTTCACTATTTGAGTAGTGAGCTCTAGGATAGTGAGTCCACTCCCCTCATAAGGATCATTGTAAAAGACTCCTAATAGGATCTGACCCTTAACAAGGTCTGCTGTACTTAAAGCATTGTAAAGCTACTCCTAACAGGGTAAAGGATCTTCTAACAAGGATCACAAAAGACTAGTGCAGATTATTAGTGGGTATCAAGTCCCACTGGGGTTTTTACCTATTTGGATTTCCCCATAACCATATTGGTGTCATGTGTTGATTTCATGTTTCATGGTTATGTGAAGGTTTAATTCATTTCTCAAGCATTTATGTTCAGCATAAAGATTAAAGTAAAAAGTTAAAATACAGTGAACACTAATTCACCCCACCCCCCCCTCTCAGTGTTCCCATTCCTAACAATTGGTATCAGAGCTCTGGTCCTTAGAAAAGAAGTTTAACCACTTGAGGAGATCATGGACAAAGAAGATATGAAACATTTGAAGAAAAATCTTGAAGTTGCTCTTGAAGACCTAGACAATTTAGAAAGAGAAATTGAAGAAAAATTCAAGAAGTTGAGTGAAGAAAATGCATCCTTATTAAGTCAACTTGAAAAATTTGATTATAAACTGATGAACAATCAAGATGTCTACAATGAACAAGTCAAGGAGAACCTTCAACTCAATGAAGAACTAAGGGAAGCTAATTTGGAAATTTTAGAGCTGAGGAATATCAAAGAAAGCTTGTAATCTAAATTCAAGAAGTCAAAGGATCATATTGACAAATTACACACCATTGCTGATTTGGTAGAATCTCAGTTGTATGCAAGAAGAATCAAAGGAGACACTAGCTACATTGGATACAATGAAGCACAAAATCATATTGACAATATGTGAGCAAGAAAGGATTCATAGAAGAACTCTACTAATGATGATAAGTCTAAAGATCAAACCAAAAGCAATGGTGGTCCTCCTAAGAATGAGCACAAGAAAGTAGAATGCACTTGTTTTGCATGTAACAAGCATGGACACATTGGAAGAAACTGTATAGAGGTAAGACATTTTAATGGCTACTATTATTCATGCAATAGATTTGGTCATAGAGCTATAAATTGCAAGACTAGTAAGAAGAACAAGACTCGGTAAGATCAAAGAAATTAGAATCAGACAAATGTTAGAAGTTCTCAGAATGTTACATGTCAGATATGTAACTATAATGGTCACTCAACTAGAACATGCAAAATGGTGACTCATGTCAATGCACTGAGGAATAATAGACCTCTAGTCATTTTTCACTCTTGTAAAAAGACTACACATATCTCAAGGTTCTGTAGATCAAGGACACAAGGTCAGGAAAGCTCTAAAAAGACCAAAGAACTAGTTTTGGATCCTGAATTATAAGTCAAGTTTGTGAAAGCTTCATAGGATGCGAGCTTGATTTGGTCAGAAGAAAAGAAGGACAAATATGAAGAGAATGCATTGGATGCATCCTGTTGGTGTTCAAAATGGACGCTTATGCTCTTAGGCTACCAATATACCCTTAGATAGATTTTAGGAGAGGTTAGTTCCAAAATGTGTAGGGATCTTAGGGTAACTGGACCAACTATAGGGACAAGACTACCCTCTTCACTTCTAGCTCTACAAAACCAAGGTGGGTGCACCTAACCCAGTGAAAACCACACTTCACACACCAAAGACTAGGTCTAGACAATAGATTGATAGTAAGAAAGTGCTAAATGCTAACCTCACATTCATTGACTCTCCATTACTATACGGTGACAAAACCACACAACCAACTACTTAAAACTTAAAAAGGTTATTGATTTCAATATTCTTGGGATGCAATAACTTCAACCAATGTATGCTAACAAAAGAGATACTCATTTAGGCCAGTGCCTCATCCATTGGGCAAGAGACCTTAGACACAAAGACACACAAACTTGAAAATATCCAAGAATTCATAGCCATAAATACATTTATCCTAATCTTTACTACTTACAAAACATCCTTACATAGACAAGGGGAAAATTCATATCCCACCTAGAGCATAATTTAATCCAATCCTAGATTACAACTCAAGAATGAAGATAAATACATACAACAATATGTAATGAGCCAGAAAACTCAAAGCTTACTTGACATGACACAAAGGAGAGATAAGAACTAGATATTTGTATTAAGTATGATGAATTCCCTCTATGTATACAATGAACCACAAAGCACCCTACTTGCAAACTATAGCTTAGACCTGCAACTTTCTTCTTTCATTAACAAACACTAAGTCAAAAACTATTACAAAACCCTAGGACCAGAAACTTGGGACTGATTTTGAACTTTGCAACTGGAACCCTGACAACATAAAAAATTGAACATTATATACCATTGGTTACCTTGGAATCCTAAATAGGTTAGGATGCAACAAGCTAGGGATAACCAGGGCAAGGGTTAGTGTTTCCACCCACCATACAATTCAAACAGATCAGAAATTAATACACTGGGAGGGAAAACCAAACAACCCTGAGCAATTAGATCGAAAATCAAATTCTCACTTATTGAAAATCCTCTGGGAATGTACTGAAGATCATGAAACTCTTTCAAATTCATTTGATTTGACCCCTGCAACATGCCTCAAGCACCTTCATTCATTCTCCCCATGACATAAAACTCCCTACAATCAATCATCATACTTGCTGGACCACACTGCAACAATCAGCACCACCAAACTAATCAAATCTGACCGTGAAAGCATTAAAAAATAGTCCTTTCTGTCGCCTGGAAACCCTCTGGAAATTTGAATTCAAACTGCAATAGTTACTTTATGGCACAAGCAAAAAATCGACGGTCAACATTCAAACTTGAATCAACTTTATATCGTGACCGTCTGATCTTGATATTTCATGGGTCTTATGATTTACCTTTAATAGGAACCCTAGTTTACATTTAGTGACCACGTGACCAAAGCTATCTCATTCGTGAAATGAAACCCCAACTCATGTTTAACCTCAATGAATCAGTGAACAAAGAAAAACACTTAACCTTGGTTCATAATTGGTGAACAAGCGACTGAAGGAATTTTGCCAGTTCGCTAAACATTTTTCCTGTCTGTGAGTTTATTTAGCTACTACGCTAATGCTTGTTCACCAAATCATGAGACCTCTTAGCACTTCACCATTTTATTACGTGAAAGAGTGAAACCTTTAGACTTTGTCAGTGCTGCTAACCCTTTATCAGATCCACCAAAAGGACTGAGAGATTAACTGGGCCCACATCAAGAAGATCAACAATTGTCTAAAGTTTGCATAGAGCCAAAAGATTCTTTCAGATTATAAAACAACCATCAGATGGAGAATCTCACCCTACCCTGAAAACCCTCTGACAAGATATGAAATCAACGGTAGGTGTAAGATCGCAAGTGTCAGAGAAAACCCTTAAGATCATACGTTGGACAACATCAGAACCCACTGAACTGGAAATCCTTGGCCCCACTAACATGTTTTTATACTTGTAATCCATGACCAGTCAAAACCTGACACCTTAGCAACACATGGCAATCGGTCCCACCATTTTTAGCAATCACTTAACCCTTTGACCACTTGGCGAATATGTGACTGCAGGGAAACCCCAAGTTGTAGAATACATTACTTAACTCATGTTAGATCAAATGATTTAGAAAAAAAATCTTTTTGCTTAATCATGAAGTCCCTTCTTAACCTCAAGTTACTCTTTGCAAATTGGTGAATACATAAAAAATGAGGGCCCATTGATGATCTAGCGAATTAGTGACCAAAGAGATTTCTCCAATTCGTAGCAAAATTTGAAACACTCCCACTTTATCTAGAGATTCAACGAATACACCTATTTTCCCATTCGTCAAAAGTTTAGAACTCTACCAAATAATTATGAGAATGCATGAACACCAAAGATTTAACCACTTTTCCAGATCCTTAGACCAAAAATTGGGCCTTCCTGAAGAGAGATCAATGGTTGTCTCATCTTCGCATACCTTTGACATATTCTATCAGATCTTACGACAACCGTTGGATCAACTTTTTATACTATTCTGCAGATTCTTTGACAATGTACCCTTTGACAAAAGTTGACTAAGCACCTCGTGGACCAATCAAATACCACCAAATCAACACACCTGGCAAGTGGACCCGCTTGAAAGGAAAAGATACATCACAACATGAAATCAATGGCTAGCGCAAGATCTTATGAGCCAGAAAGATTCTATCCACTCATAAGACAACCATCAATTTAGAATCACACTATAGGGCACCTCCATTTTGCAAATGAGCGACTAAGGGAAAAGGATAGAATGTTCACTAGTAAATCAGATAAAAAGATAAGACCGCCAAACATTTAGAGATTTTGCGAACACTATTTGCTGAGCTGTTGAAAAGTTTACAAGGCATGAAAAAGTATTAGCCGATTTAGCAAACACCATGAGAGAAAATAACCATGTGTACTAAGGGATTCTTAATTTGTGCAAAAAGGTAACATAAAATTAGATCAGGGTGAGACAAAACAAGGGTTTTTTCATGGCAATGGCTAGATTTTTGAATTTTTGCCTAGGGTTTTGCCAGAAAATAGGAAAAAGGATGCAGAGGCTAGGAAAAAGGGGATGCAGCCATGAAAATTTTTACTAGTGGTAATAGTGGCTCATACTTGGGGATGTGTATCTCCTAAAAATACAATGAGCAAGCTAGAATATCCTAGAAGAGCATACCAACTCAAAACTTTGATCCAAAAAGCAAAAATAAATGATTGTACAGGGGAAAACCTAAACTACTGTTCATGGAAAAGATACTTCAAGAGAAGTAAAACTTTAGGAATTATCCATGAATAGGCAATTCCAAAGTACCACCAATTAAATCCTTCAAGACATAAGAATCTGTCCCCCATTTGCTTTCAATAAGATAAGGGCCCAACCATATTGGATCAAATTTTCCATGCTTCCCCTTATCTTCTAACCTTGCATTCCACATTAAGACAAGGTCATCAACCTCAAAACTTCTTTGAGTAGCCCTTCTATCAAACAAACTCTTACATTGTCTCATTTCTTTCATGTGCATCTCTCCTCACCTCCTCCAACTGGATCAGCTCATCCATTCTTAATCTCATCTCATCATTCAAATCTTCATCATATGCCTAGATGAACTTATACATCTGCAATAAATTATTTTGAGGCAATCTAGGACTTATTCCATACACCAAATCAAATGGAGCACAACCTATGGCCTTCTTAATAGTTACCCTGTCAACCCATAGTGCCCACCACAACTTTGAGTCCCAGGCCTTCTTATTCTTGTCTAATACTCTCTTGAGAATCTTAATCAAACTTTTGTTACTAGACTCAGCCTGGCCATTTCCTTATGGATGATATGGGGAAGAAAATGAAATGTGTATCCCATATTGCTGACAAAAATCATTAAATTCCTATGATCTAAAACACATTGCATTATCAACCACAATTACCTCTAGGCAACCAAACCTGGTGAGGATGTTCTACATCATAAAATCTATCACAACTTTGCTATTAGCCTTTCTAGTAGGGATAGCTTCAACCCACTTGGTGAAATAGTCTGTTGCCACTAGTATGTAAGAATGTCCACCACTAGACTTGTTTGGAATTTCTCCAATAAAATCAATACCCCATTTTTGGAAAGGAGCCTGAACTACAACAGGTCTGAGTGGCAAATTTCCATTAAACTTCAACTTTCCAACAAACCTCTGACATGCATCACATTTTCTTACAAATTGATGTGTATCCTCAAAAATTTTAGGCCACCAAAATCTAGACCTAAGGATCTTGTGAGCTGTGGTCTTTTCCATATAGTGTCCTCCACATACACCTTGGTGCATTTCCTTTAACACAGCCTCAGACCTCTCATGGTCTATGCACTTTAGCAATACTCCTTCATTGCTTCTCCACCATAACTCACCATGTATAATGGCATACCTTGCTGATTGCAACTTGATAGTTCTCCTTCTATTTTCATCCATCTCAGGGGGAAGGATCAATTTTTGCAAGTAACCAATAACATCTTTGTACCAATCACAACAATCCAAATCACAAATGTAGGGCCTTTGTTCTTCTTCTAGCACATTCACATGATTTGCAACTAAATTTCTTTGTGCCATTAATTTTGCAAGACCTAAGCCTCTTACCAACTTATTAATCTAGATATCAATATTAAATTATTGGATCCTATTGATCCATCTACATCTTTTCCCTGAAACTTCTTGTTGCACTAATATATCCTTGACTGCAGCACTAGGAACATAAGCAACCACCTTAGCTCCTATAAGATAACATCTAAAATCCTTACTACTTTGACTAAGGCATAAGCCTATTTCTCAGTAATATCATATTTCAATTATGCTGCTTGTAAGGATTTACTAAAAAATGATATAGGTTGTTCATATCCATCTAAATTATTTTGCAATAAAACTGCTGCAACTGTATGACAAGAAGCAAAAGAAAATATCTGCATGGGTTTACCATAATCAAGTGTCCTTAAAACTGGAGCATCCTTGATGGTCTTTTTGATACTTCTAAAAGATTCATCTGCTTCTTCATTCCACTCAATCTTTGCCTCTTTTTTCAACATTCTAGAGATAGGGAGACTGATTTCTGCAAAACTTGTAACAAATCTCCTTAGAAAATTTACCTGCCCAAAGAAAGATTGTATTCCTTTAACATTTCTAGGTGGTGAAAGCTTATCTATAGCCATAACCCTTTCAAGGTCAATTCTCACTCCATCCTTGGACAAAATATGTCCTAAGAGCTTACCTTCCACAACACCAAAAGAACACTTCTTTGGATTCAAAGAAATCTCATACTCCAAAACCCTAATAAAAATCTTCTCAAGATGTTCACAATGTTGATCTTCCTTTTCTAAATATGCTATGAGATCATCCTAATATACCACTAAAAATTTGTTTATGAAATCTGCAAAGGCCACATCCCTAGCTCTCTAAAAAGTAGCTCCTGCATTTGTCAGGCCAAAGGGCATTCTAACATAAACATATGTTCCCCAAGGGGTAGTGAATGTAGTATTAAATTGTTCTGACTCTTTGACCATGACTTGATTATATCTAGAGAAACCATCCATCATGGACATTAACTCTGATCCAGTAACCTTCTGCAACATATTGTCCATATTAGGCAAACCATAATTGTCCTTCAAAGAATTGACATTCAAATTCCTAAAATCAACACATAACCTAATGTCACCATTCTTTTTTCTAACTAGAACCAAGTTTGACACCCAAGTAGAATGTCTGATAGGCTTGATAATGCCAACATCCATCATCTTTTTGAGTTCACCTTGTATTTTTGGTGTGAAAGTAGGGTTCACAGGCCTTAAATTTTTCCTAAAAGGTTTAGTTCCTTCCTTTAATGGTATTTCATGCTGGAATAGATCTTCTCTATAGGCTTTCAAATCATCATAAGATCATGCAAAGACATGTCTAAATCTTTTGAGAAGATCAATCAAATCATTCTTAGTTTTTTGAGACAAACATTTACCTATGTAAACATTTTTAGGTACTTGACTTGTTCCTAAATTTATTTCTTCCAAATCATTTATCTTATCAACAAATTTAGGAAAACAAGTCCTTTCTTTATCATCAAATGCCCTCTCAAGAGCAACCAATCCCCTTGGGATCCTATTTGACTTTAGTTGCAAAACTTCTTTCACAAGGACATTCTCTTTTCCATCTCTGGTGTCAACATAAGTGCTGAAATCCATTTCCTAACCATCAAAATGAGATTCACACTACAAAAACCTTAGTATATCCTGATCATCAAAGAATACCTACCAATTCTCAACATTGCCTGGGATAGAAGGCCTAGATTTACACTCAATCCTAGATATCCCTAGAAACGTAATATCCTCTGGCCTTAATCCTATGTTTACTAGTAAGTTAGCCATCCTTTTTTGGCTTCTATCCACCCAATCAATACCAAAAGCACTGAAACCTTCAATTTCATCCCAAACAACATTTCTATATTGTTTCAACCTTTGATTCTTTGATGCATACTTTGATCTAATCTGAGAAACTATTAACTCAGAATCACCAATCACCCTAAGATGTTTGATTCCATGTTCTGATGCTTGTCTCAAACCAATAAGTGGGGCCTCATATTCAACAACATTATTTGTGCAAGGGAACAAGACGGTGAAAGAGAATGCACCTCTCTCTCCTAAACTTGGAAAGAACCAATGTCAGTGTCCACAAAGCAATTCATATTGTCCTCTTCATCCTTCTCAATCATATGTGGAGTTCTAACTTCCCTTGAAACTTTCACACTTTGACCTTCAATGCTAAAAGTAGAAAAAGACAAGTCACATTGAATACTTCCTCCCATAGAGGCACTCCATTTTCTAGATAAAAACATTCCATACTGAGGAGGAATGTCAACTACAAGAACACTCATAGTTAGTAGTTTGTCAGGAAATGTTGCTAATTTATAAGGAAAAGCCTTAATGGTACCAATAAATGGCACTTCTCTTGAGTCCATAGCTTGGCATCTCCCATGAGGTGTATCTACCTTCAATCCTAATGACTTCATGATCTCTGCAAGCATGATAGTTTTTGATGCTCTAGAATCAATCATACAATTCTTCAATAATTTTCCATTTATCATAAGGGACAAGAAAAAAGGATCCACTATTCTTGATGCAGTATTTACAATGTTTGCATCCAAATACCTCTGAGAATCTCAGAGAAAATTTCTTCATTTTTACTGTTAGGTATGTCATCTAAAGAAGCCACATGCTTATCACCTTTGTTCATTTCTTGGACCTTTATAGAAGAGGCACCATTTACCCAATCCAAGGCCTTGACCTTGTGCTCTTCTATTCTCATCATTTCTAACAATGGAACCTTGACAGTTATTTATGAAAGAAATTTAGTCATATCAATGGGAACATATGTATGGCTACCCATGTCATCCTTAATCATAGTGATATCTTTATCTTCTACTTTGACAGTCAAATTAGACTCACCTTTGTGTAGAAACTCATCATCCTTCTGAGGTATGGGAATAGCTATCTCTGGTGTCTTTGCTTTGCCTTGAGGTACTGCAATAGGTCCCACCTTCTTTTTAACTTTAACCTTACTAACAACATCAACATCTTTCTCCTTCTCCTCATGTTGTTGTGTACTCTTCCCTGATTTCTTGATAAACATGCTACCAGGTTTACCATTTGTGCTTCCAATTGTCCTATTTCTCAAATTATAAGTGCTCCTAGCTTGAGTGACCATGTCTGTAGTGATTTGAGAAATTTCTTCATCGGAGGGTCTCCTTAAGGAAACATATTCCTCACACTTCACTATACTACATCCAACATCATCAAATTCTTCTTCCTCACCATCAGTAGAGACAACCTCATCCCATGCATGTGAAGAAGCCATTGTACAACTACTTTGATCATATTGTTCATCTTGTTCTTGATTCTCAGATAAGTTCAGAGCAATAACACAATGCTCTGGACTATCAGGAGACTGACAAGCAGTACACCATAGGACATCATCATTCATATTGACTAAATTTCTTTGTAAAATATCAGGAATCCTATCATTAGGGCTATCCCTTTTAATTGGAAAAATGGGCTTGCCATCCTTCTACTCAGTATTGTATGGGTAATTCTGCATTCTTGGTTGCCTACTGAAATTACTTGAAGCAAGCTGATCATTTGTTACAACCCTATTGTTTCTTTTTTCATCAGGCTTTAGATCCTCTAAAGCACTTAGAATCTACTTTAGATTATCCTCCTCCTTTGGCTTAAAATTAGCAGACCTTCCCATCTCTTTCTTATTTTGCACTTGAGGCCTATAATCATCTCTTCTACCTAATTTTCCTGATATTCTTCTATTACTTTCTATGTTGATAGCCAACTTGTAAGCCTCCCCAAGATTTCTAGGGTTCTTATCCCTTCAAAGGTAACTCATCTTTGCATCAAATGCATTTAAGTATGTCACAAGACACACTCTGTCATCTAACCTAATAACTTGTAGGAGCCTATGCATAGCCTTTTGGAATCTTATATTAAATTCAAAAACCTCTTATTATGATTTTTCTTTATGTTATTGAATTAATTCAAAATAAAACCCTCATTTGTTTTATCTCCATAATGCTCCTTGAAACAATTCTTAAATTCATTCCGAGATCCTATACTAGCATGGGGCAATCCTCTAAACCAATCCCTAACATCCTCGGTCAGAGATTGTATAAATAATTTCATTACAACATCATCAAGCTCAACATTATAATCATCTATTACATGCATGAAATTTTTTAGATGTTCTTCACATGTGATGACATTATTCCCAGCAAACTTTGGGAGCTTCTTTCTAATTTCATCAAGAATTACATTAGGATAACTAAGAATACCAAAAAAGATAAGTTGTTTGTACCTTTCATGAACAGGAACTCCATGTGGTGGATCCATTCCTTGAGATGTGGATGTCCTTGTGTTTGAACTAGCAAGAATCTTAGCAGCACCTAGAATGCCATTTGTCTGAGTTGCAAGGTTACCATGATTTCCACCTTGTCCCAAAAAGGAAGAAACAAAATTTGAAGGTCCTAAGGTATGCTTGAGGAAATCAATCTTCTTCCTCATTTTTGCACCAATAGCCTCCAAATCTACTTTCTCTAGTTCTTTAGCCCACATTTCTTTCTCTTTTCTAGCCTTCTCAAGGTTTGCATCTAATCTCAATTCTTGATCTAATGGGTTTTCCACATGACCTTGTTCACTGATCTGAACTCCAATGGCTTTTTGTTTGCCCTTATCTCGAGGCCTAGTTATCTCATGTGTTTTATACACAATAGGTTGTTCCTCTACTCTTTCAGGCTTTGGGACAAAATTAATTGCCTCCAAATCTAACAACTACCTCTTTAGTTGATCAGCCCTTATCATGGCTTCTCTTACTCTATCTTCTTTGTCCTTATCTCTTTATTGTTTGATAGTAACTTGTCCTTGGACTCTTCTTTCCAGTTCATAGACCTCCTCAAAGATCTCTTCTGATTCTAGGAGAGTAGTCTCAGACTCATCATCTCCCACTTGAAATTCATCCTCATACTAGTTTAGTCCCAAATCAACAGCCTCTTCATATTCTAAAATATTTTCTTCTTGACTAGGCTTGGTTTGAGTTTCTTGTCTTGTATCTTTTTTATTTCTCCAAGTATGGGAAACATTTCTTTTCTTCTTTCCTCCCCTTGTCTGACTAGGCCTGGAAGTGCTTGGAATACCTTCTTCCATTATCTTTTCAGGATGGTCCTTTCTCCAGGACCTAGTACCTCTATAACTCATTCTATAAAAATCTACTGACTAGCACTATTGCAGAGATGTTTGAGTCACCACCCAAGAATATTGGGAATCTTACAATACAACTTCCTCACTTAACAAATATCCAAATGAGTTGAAAAGACAAGGGACAAGAATAACCCTATTTTCTGCAATGATGACCTACTAGTTATAATAAACTTGTGTAACATATCCCCAATAGATTCACCATCTTGTTGGTGTTCAAAATGGATGCTTATGCTCTTAGGCTACCAATATACCCTTAGATAGATTTTAGGAGAGGTTAGTTCCAAAATGTGTAGGGATCTTAGGGTAACTAGACCAACTATAGGGACAAGACTGCCCTCTTCACTTCTAGCTCTACAAAACCAAGGTGGGTGCACCTAACCTAGTGAAAACCACACTTCACACACCAAAGACTAGGTCTAGACAATAGATTGATAGTAAGAAAGTGCTAAATACTAACCTCACATTCATTGACTCTCCATTACTATATGGTGACAAAACCACACAACAAACTACTTAAAACTTAAAAAGGTTATTGATTTCAATATTCTTGGGATGCAATAACTTCAACTAGTGTATGCTAACAAAAGAGATACCCATTTAGGCCAGTGCCTCATCCATTGGGCAAGAGACCTTAGACACAAAGACACACAAACTTGAAAATATCCAAGAATTCATAGCCATAAATACATTTATCCTAATCTTTACTACTTACAAAAGATCCTTACATAGAAAAGGGGAAAAATCATATCCCACCTAGAGCATAATTTAATCCAATCCTAGATTAGAACTCAAGAATGAAGATACATACATACAACAATATGTAATGAGCTAGAAAACTCAAAGCTTACTTGACTTGACACAAAGGAGAGATAAGAACTAGATATTTGTATTAAGTATGATGAATTCCCTCTATGTATACAATGAACCACAAAGCACCCTACTTGAAAACTACAGCATAGACCTACAACTTTCTTCTTTCATTAACAAACACTGAGTCAAAAACTATTACAAAACCTTGGGACCAAAAACTCAGGACTGATTTTGAACTTTGCACCTGTAACCTTGACAAAATAAAAAATTCAACATTATATACCACTGGTTACCTTGGAATCCTAAATAGGTTAGGATGCAACAAGCTAGGGATAACTAGGGTAAGGGTTAGGGTTTCCACCCACCATACAATTCAAATAGATCAGAAATTAATACACTGGGAGGGAAAACCAAACAACCCTGAGCAATCAGATCCAAAATTAAATCCTCACGTATGGTAAATCCTCTAGGAATGTACTAAAGATCATGAAAATCTTGCAAATTCATCTGATTTGACCCCTACAACACACCTCAAGCATCGTCATTCATTCTCCCCATGGCATAAAACTCCCTGCAATCAATCATCATACTCGTTGGACCATAATGCAACAATCGGCACCACCAAACTAATCAAATCCATCCATGAAAGCATTAAAAACCAGTCCTTTCTGTCACCTAGAAACCCTCTAGAAATTAGAATTCAAACTGCAATGGTTACTTTATGGCACAAGTAGCAAATCAGTGGTCGACATTCAAATTTGAATCAACTTTATATCGTGACCATTCGATCTTGATATTTCACGAGTCTTATCATTTTCCTTTAATAGGAATCCTAGTTTACATTTAGTGACCATGTGACTAAAGCTATCTCATTCATGAAATGAAACCCCAACTCATGTTTAACCTTAGCGAATTAGTGAACAAAGAAAAACACCTAACCTTGGTTCATAATTGGTGAACGGGCGACTGAAGGAATTTCGCCAATTTGCTGAACATTTTTCCGCTCTGCCAATTTATTTAGCTACTATGTGAACACTTGTTCACCAAATCACCAAACCTTTTAGCACTTCACCATTTTATTATGTGAAAGAGTGAAACCTTTGGAATTTGTTGGCACCGCTAACCCTTTATCAGATCCAGCCAAAAGACTGAGAGATTCACCAGGCCCGCATCAAGATCATCAACGGTTGTTTGAAGTTCGCATAGAGCCAAAAGATTCTTTCAAATTTTAAGACAACCATTGGATGGAGAATCTCACCCTACCCTGACAACCCTCTAACAAGATATGAAATCAATGGTGGGCATAAGATCACAAGTGTCAGAGAAAACCCTTAAGATCATATGCTAGCTATCGATGCTTTGACAATGTCAGAACCCACTGAACTAGAAATCCTTAGCCCCATTGATGTGTCTGCATACCTATAATCCATGGCTAATCAAAACTTGACACCTCAACAACACATGGCAATCGGTCCCACCATTATCAGTAATCACTTAACCCTTTGACCACTTGGTGAATACGCGACTACAGGGAAACTCCAAGTCACAAAATACATTACTTAACTCATGTTAGATCAAATGATTCAGCGAACAAAGCTTTTTTCTGAATTGTGAAGTCCCTTCTTAACCTTGGGTTACTCTTCGTGAACTGGAAAATACATAAAAAATGAGGGCCCACTGATGATCTAGTGAATTAGTGACCAAAGAGATTTTGCCAATTCGCAGCAAAATTTGAAACACTGCCACTTTATCTAGAGATTCAGTGAATACACATATTCACCCATTTGTCAAAAGTTTAGAACTCTAAAAAATAATTATGAGAATGCATGAACACCAAAGATTTATCAGGACCACCAAAGATTTAACCACTCTGCCAGATCCTTAGACTAGAAACTGGGCCCACCTGAAGAGAGATCAACAGTTTTCTCATCTTCTCATACCTCTGACATATTCTATCAAATCTTACGACAACCATTGGATCAAATTTTTATAGTGCTCTGCAGATTCTCTGACATGGGACCCTTTGACAAAATTTGACTCAACACCTTGTGGACCAATCAGATACCACCAAATCAGCACACCTAGCAAGTGGACCCGCTTGAAAGGAAAAGCTAGGTCACAACAAGAAATCAACACCAGTTGCAAGATCTTATGAGCGAGAAAGATTATATCTGCTCATAAGATAGCTGTCAATTTAGAATCACACTATAGGGCACCTCCATTTTTCTAATGAGAAACTAAGGGAAAAGGATAGAATGTTCACCAGGTCACCAGATAAAAAGATAAGACCACCAGGCATTTAGAGATTACATGAACATCGTTCACTGAACTGCCAAAAAGTTTACAAGGCATGAAAAAGTATTAGCCAATTCAATGAACACTAAGAGAGAAAATAACCATGTGCACTAAGGGATTCTTAAGTGGCACAAAAAGGTAACATAAAATTAGATCAGGGTGAGACAAAACAAGGGGTTTTTTGTGGCAATGGCTAGATTTTTGAATTTTTGCCTAGGGTTTTGCCAGAAAATAGGAAAAAGGATGCAGAGGCCAAGAAAAAGGGGATGTAGCCATGAAAATTTTTACCAGTGCTAACACATCCCTAGTGGATGCACCCTCTACATCTGCATGAATGGCCCTCAGGGTCATAGGGTGAGCTAATTTAGCTCTAGACCCCTGCGTGGCTAGTATACTCATCATCAAAGTATGCCCCTTTGGACTTAAGCTTTTGGAGTGTATAGGAACCTTCATGCAAGAGCACACATGTTGATTGTTAGCGGAGCTCGAGTTTAAAATTTTGAAGTGACAACCTAGTTTACGTGACATGCATTAATGGAAGATTTTTCATTTTAAAGTACATAAAAGTCATTTGATTCTCATTGCATTAAAATTTAGAGTGATAGGAGAGCAGAAAGAGCCTTGGAAGTTGTTGAGAAGTCTTAGAGATTGAATCTATTAGAGATTTGCTATAGTTATTAGTGCATTTGATTGGTTGTAGTAACCCTAGCTCATTGTGCCAATTTAGAAGCTGTCAGATCATCTCTAAGTTTAGTTGGAAAGCGATTAAGAATTAAGTCATTTCCACTCCCATAGTTTTTGATGTTGCTGAAAAGAAGAGATACATATTCAAGAGGCACCCATATAACTGCACCCTAGATGATTTAGAGGGAGCATTCTCCTACACATCGATGGGCGTCATGCATGTAGAAGACATAAGGGCTTACATCTATTGTAAGAAGGAACCTGTTGGACTAGATAGGTTAAGGGTGCACATGCACATAATGTTGAAACTTGACAAAACATTCAGGGATGAATACACCAAATGGAATGGTCACCCCATTGTTGAATATGCCACGGCATATGAATTCTATGAGACTGAATGGATAAAAATCTTGTTAAGAAGAATCCATGATTTTTTTTTTTTGATTGGAGATGTACCAGTAAGAATCACAAGTGATTTGATACATGAGATGATAGGCCTCTCTAAGATAGGCATTATCCTTCCAATGGGTAAGGATGTCAGGAAAATGGTGGAGCAAACATGCAAGTCCAAAAGTGATAGGTGCAACATGATTATTGAGCCTATAGAGCAAGCATACATCAAATTGATGTCAACGATACTGGGTTATAGATTTCATCACACCAGCAGGGTGAATAGTGTGTCTGCGGGCACTATTCTAGAAGCCATCCAACTTGTGCAAGAAGATGGAGAGTTCAACTTGTGTGAGATCTTGCACACATAGTTGATAGACAACATAAAAGATATCAAACATGACAAAACAAAGATATTAAGGTTTGGATCCCTAATTATCTATATGTACCTTCATATAGTTGGTAAAGTGTCAGACTTGTATCTAGACAAGTCCATTCCAACCATGCCACATATATCAAACAAGGAATGCCCTAAGAGCACCTTAAGAGACTATGTAACCTTGGAATTGAAGACCTTCAGAGCAAGGATGGAAATGAGGTATAGGATTCCTGAGAATATTGTGGAGAAGTATAAAGACATAATATGCTTTATGATGGAGACAGACACTACATGTATGGAAGTCATTGAGCCTAGAATTAAGTGGATTCATCCACTTGGGTATAAGGTAGAGGAACAAGTTATTTAAGCCTATGCACAAGTATTGCTATCAGCCCCTAAAGATGATAATGAACCTAGGTAGGGAACCTATGAAGAAAAGACCAGACAAGTTGATGCTAAGATGAACAGTGCTGCAACAAAAAGAAAGGTTGCAAAGGTCACATCTAAAATCTTGAGAATACATGGTGTGTCTCAAGCAGACCTTGATAAAGCAAGGGATGAAAATATTTCCTTAGAATTGAAAGGTGCAACAGCAAAAGAAGAACATGAAGATCCAAAATCAAAGAAGATGAAAACTGATTCAAATGACAGTCAGAAGGATAAAATTTACAATACTCCTTCTGCACCCAAAGATACTCCTCCGGAGTATAAACTAATGGTCAAGAGGAAGAAAGAAGCTATCACTAGTCATCCATCCTCACGAGCACTAAGGAGTAATAAAAACATTCAAGCACCTCCTAAGGCAAGATTCAGACCAAGCCTTAAAGTTTTGAATGCAATAATTGTTGATGAGGGCAGAATTGATCAAGTAGGGAAGTACTATGATAGATACAATGTGATTAACAAATTAGAAATACATAGTATGATTGTCAAAGACATGATCAAGTTCAAGAAGACAGTCCTTGAGTTGAAAACCTCCATTCTAGATAAAGTATGGGATATATTAGAAAACCTAAAGAGACAAGAAAATGAAGAAGATTTGAGGATCAGAGAAAAATTATTAGAAGATAGTCTACCAATATGTTCTAATGAAGAAGTGGCACTAATATTGAACTTGGTGAAGCCACACCTAAGGAATAAGATGAGAACTCTTCACATCATGAACAAAGACTATGAGCTAATTATGAAGGAAACAAAAAAAACTTTTGAGAAGGTGTTATTAGAACAATAGATAAGATGACCTACTGTGCCCATCTCTCATGCACCCAATAAAGAAGATAAAGTGGCATAGCCCACTAATGTACCAATGACAAGCCCTCAAGACTCAATGCCCATAGCAAAAACTCAAATAGAAGTAGACAAGTCTATGCCCATGACAGAATCACACAAAGACAACACTATTATCATAGATAATGTGGAAATAGCCATGGTGGCTACTGATAAGGATTTGGACAAGTTTGAGGAAGCATTTGTTAGTACTGAGGAAGCTGAAATCCTATGCAACAATACACCTCCCACTCAGCAAGAAGAAGTACCTATTGAAGATGTATCTGATAAGAAAGAAGAGGAAGAGGTAGAAAAGAAAGATGAAGTTTCTTCTATTGGATTGGTCAAAGTGAAACAAGAGGTGATGGACAGCACTCCCATCACTCCCTCCTCAACATTGTTGTCAATTTTTACACCTGACACAAGTAGTTTGGACTCCTGGAAAGAAGAAGACCTAATTAAGTTCAGCATCTTGGCTATGGAAAAGGAAAAGGAGAAGCAAGTCATGAGAAATACTCTCCTTGTCGAATCAATGAATATTTTGAATAGTTTGTTTATTGATGATAAGAAAGTGCAAAATGTACATTCGGTTGATGATGTGAGTATAGTTCTCTCACAGTTCAAAAGCAATTTTTCTAGCCTAGAAGAATCTACGTCCAAAGTGGCAAAAGAGAAGTACTTAAAGAAGAGACTCAATGAACTAAAGAGCAACTTTGCGCTAGACTTGAATTCTATTAAGTCTGGTCAAGCATCATTGAAAGAGTTTGTTGATGAAGGAAGAAGGATCATTGTAGCATGCATGGATCAAGACAAGCTCACCGATGCTCACTTCAAGAAGATAAAAGAAGAAGAAGTTTTGATTGAGCAAGTGAAGAATTCAGTGAAAGACACATCCACTAATGTGAACATGTGTAACAATGTCTACCAAGGACAGTTAGACAAGATTGAGAAGGAAGAAAAAGAGGTAACAAGGATAAGGTCTAGACAAACTCAATTGAGGAATCATCTTGCGCCCTCTTTAGACATCCTCAATCAGAAGTTAAAGGAGATTGATATCACCATGGTAACTTATGATCATTGTCCCATCAGTGACTTGGAGAAGATGGAGAAGCTTCAATATGCCTTATGCACCCATCTCCAGATAGTTAACTCTCTAATAACTCTTTGGAAGAAGGAGATCTAGAATCTCAAGATTGCATATCCGGATGTTTTCCCTCAATGAGTAAGTGTACACAATTTTTTGATGCACCTTTGTCATTAATGTCAAAGGTGGAGTTGTGTATAGAATATGGAGTATGTATATGTATAGGGAGATATAAGATTATGTATAAAGATGTATAGAAGAAAAAAGTTTTTTTATTAAGGGACAGTTAGCAACTTGGCCATATTCCTTTGTTGCCATTAATGAAAAAGGGGGAGATTGTTGGAAAGTTGTCTATACTAAAGTATATGACTAGATATAGTGTTTTCATTATGGTAAAAAAGTCATATAGTATTTTGGAGTCAACGCACTTAGTGTAAAGATCAGAATTCAGTTAAGTGTTGAAGACTCGATAGTATACAGAGTTCCTGCAACTCAGAGCATCATTGCATGTGCGTACGGATGAATTATGGTATGCACCCTGGAAGTTTAGTTTGTTAGAATATAATTATGCTTATTCTATGAGCGCATAAGTATATATACAAAGATGTGAAAGTTACAGTCAATTGAAGTTGCATAGCCAGTATGTGCCAGCAGAGAATAGAGCATTGAGCCGACAGTTAGCATTTTGGTTTGCGATTATAATTTAATGTTGTAAAGGCTATGCACCCATTGTATGTAGGTTGCCGACTTATGTACATGTATAATTATAAGCATGCTTAAGCCAATTCATTTGGAAGAATTGTTTGTAATTATATATAGGGCCGACCTAATTGTATAATTTTGTATGAGCGCATAAATATAAGGTGCACCCATTGTATTCGTTATGGAAATTGTAATAGAGTTGTAATAAGCCAAGAAGAGGTATGCGAAGTTAGCATAAGATGTATTAGAGCTTTGCTAGAGGTCAAAGCATCAGCACACCAAAGGAACTGATCTAACAAGCAGTGTCACAGTGAATAGTTCACCTCTAGATATAGTGTGTATCTGAATTAGAAGGTTGTAGCCTTCACTATTTGAGAAGTGAGCTCTAGGACAGTGAGTCCACTCCCCTAACAAGGATCATTGTAAAAGATTCCTAACAAGGTCCAACCCTTAACAAGGTCAACTATACTTAAAGCATTGTAAAGCTACTCCTAACGGGGTAAAGGATCTTCTAACAAGGATCACAAAACACTAGTGCAGATTATTAGTGGGTATCAAGTCCCACCAAGGTTTTTACCTATTTGGGTTTCCTCATAACCATATTGGTGCCATGTGTTGATTTAATGTTTCATGTTTATGTGAAGGTTTAATTCAATTCTCAAGCATTTATGTTCAGCATAAATATTAAAGTAAAAAGTTAAAATACAGTGAACACTGATTAATCCCCCCCGCTCTTAGTGTTTCCATTCCTAACAAATGTTAGCTCATGTAGCGCAATCCTCCAAGTATCCATTACGCATCTTTAATTTTCCAAGGCACAAATCTAGTCAGCCCAAGTGAAAGACTTAATGAACTCACAAATAATTCAAGTCGCACTCAAATGCCCCGTTCAAGTTGGCTTGTCTGCATAAAACATACTTCAAGTCAGCTCACGAACAAACAAAATCCAAGTCAGCTCCAAATGTGCACTTCCAATGTCGACTTGAACAAGTCACTCCTCTAAACGGCTAAGGAAAATCACCTTGATCAACATTGCATCTACCCAACAAGAAATATTTGGCACTTATCCAAGTTGCCCAACTAAGATATAAGTAGTTGCCAAAACAATGCAAAGTCTAACCCCGTTATCGATAAAATAGGTGACATCCTTGGAGCCTACTAACACTGAACTTTCAAGTTACAAAGTCCTTTATTGACACTCAGTCAATACTGTATTCATCTTCTTGTTCATTACTGGATAACTCAGTAATCTCTAACACTCTCCTTCTTGACAATTATCTATCACTTGGTAATTACTGATATTTGGTGAACACTAGATTTACTCGACATATACTAGTGCTTGGTCGACACTACCATCACTCGGCTTAAACTAGATTTCTTCACTTTTGCTAGGTTAAGCCTATGTTTCAAGTCCGTCTTCTTCACTTGGTGTTAAAGATAAACAATAGATTACCTTACCAATGTGCCAACTAATCATGTACCCATTGAAGTGTCACATAACTAAACCATTCCTTAGGTCCTCTTGTTATCTCCTCTTTTCAAATCCTCTTCATCAATCAAAAGATATGGTACTCTCCTAGATAGAAATTGTCTTACCAATTAAGGTTTGACGTTAATGGAAATATAACAATTGTTTCAATTGTAGTTTCCAACATAGAGTTGGAGGATACAAGGAAATTGAAGAGATCATATTGGTCAAAGGTATTTTGAGCTTAGCATAGATCTGGAAATCTGAAGCGGAAGTTGTATTTGAATCAGATCATTTACTATTACATTATAACCATTGCTACATATAAATCTCTTAACCAAGTGGGAATTAACAATCTTTATTTATTATTATGACATTAAATGAATGTTGATTATTTTCATGTTGTGATTGGTCATAGAGAACTATTAGTGATAAATCCTCTAACAAGGTCACAAGTTAAAGTGTGTTTTGCAACCTTTAATAGGGTTGGCTCCTAACTGAGCTTATTTCAGAAGAGTGAAATTATTTCAGGTACCAATCCAATTTTGGTTTTTCCCATAAAAGGGTTTCCACATTAAAAATCAAGTTTTATATGTGTATGGATGTGATGATTTGTTATTTTAGTTTATACATTACAATTATTGGTTTGATCAGTATATACACTAATTAATTTATTGGTATTCGGTTAATGAATAGAAAGGTACAGATAAAGTTTTACTAATTTTTTTTAATTAATTAAGGATTTTTTTAATACATCAGAGAGTTTTTTGGACTATAGGATAACTAGACTTAACTGATTCACCCCCCTCCCAATTATCTAACAATTGGTATCAGAGAAAGAGTGCTTGAAAGAAAAAGTTTGAAAGAATTAAGTAAAATGTCACAAGATGTATAAGAGGGAGGTGTCAAATCTGAATAAGGATAACTTCTCAACTATTACTCCTAAATGGATTAGATGTTTTCATTAGTATTCATTTGTACAATTGGTAAACATTGAAAGATGAGTTCAGTCGGTTATCAATACATAGTAGTCACTGAGTAGAAATATCACTGAACGTAATAGTTACTAAGTACATAAGATTACTGAGAACCACTAATAATGATGCAAGGGAGGATATAGAGAGGGGCCAAAGGCTCACCCTAACCAGATCCACCTTGCAAAACAACACGTGAATGCATCAATACACAATAGTAAGAGAGTGAATGTAGGAATTTTTATATATTATCTTCAATTTGATTCATACATATCGGGCTATAAGGCCTTCCCAATTTTGGCTAGATATTACAATCAAGTACAAAATTCCTCAAACATGGAAGGATTTATGAACAATCTCTAAACTTTTATCTTCTATCTTCTATCCAAAATTGCCTCTAAACTCTAACTAAACAACTACATTTATAAAAGAAACTACTGAGCTAAGTCGGCCTTCAGATCCATAATCAATGGAAGTGATGACTAGATCTATTTCCACATGCTTCCCAATAATGGATACAAACATTAAATCCATGACCCAAAATTACTACACAAGTCAGCCTCAATAGAAATCTAAAATAAACAACTTGACAAACAAAGGAAATTGAGTGCGAGAAGAAGCATCACCAAGCACCAGGGAAATTACCTAGTGCCGGAGAGATAACTGACCAACTCAGTCAAGAAAGGAAACCAAGCAACTTGGTCAAAGAAGGAATTGAGAAACATATAAAACTTCAAATATGTTTTTGGTGACATGGGATTGCCAAGGACCTGAGATGCTCCTACATCAGACACCTGGGGTTATTTGAAAATGATTCTCTAAATCATTTAGTAGGTATGATACAAGCCGCATCCAACTTAGATTGTGAAATCCATGATCTATCTTCAATCGGTCTATTCTTCCACTATACCAGATATTCCATATATTATCTTCCTCTTGTACTCCTGCCAATTCTTTTCTCCAAAATATATTCTACTTCTTCTATCTATTTATTAGGATAATCATTCTACAATGTCATTTCTTCATCTAACTCATGATACTCATACAAATCAGTAATGTTGAAAATAGGTGATATGTCCATATCATCATGTAACTCAATCTCATATGCATTTCCACTGTTAGATTTCTTCAGAATCTTGCAAGGGTCAAACTTCTTCATTTTCAGCTTCCCATATGTTCCAACAGGAAATCCACCTTTCTTCAAATGAACCATCACTTCATCACCAACTTCAAAATTCTTGTGTCTTCTTAATCTAGTATCTCTATCTTTGTATTTCTAATTAATTCTTTCCATCTTGATTTTCACATCTTCATGCAATGTTTTCATGTACTCAGCAAATTTTACTCCTTCAGCACTTCTCTTTCTTTCATCACCAATGTCTCTCAAATCAGATATACCTCTTGGTTGTGTGCCATTTACAATCTCAAAATGTGACTTTCTAGTACTCCTATTCACTAAATTATTGTATGCAAACTCTGCTTGTGCCAACACAAAATCTCAATTACCTGGTGTGTCTCCAACTAAACATCTCAACAGATTACCCAAACTTATATTCACAACTTATGTATGTCCATCGGTTTGTGGGTGAAATGTAGAACTATATTTCAACTTGGTACCAAAATTTCTCCAAAGAGTCTTCCAAAAGTATACAACAAATTTATTGTCTTATTCAGAGATAATACTCCTTGGTAATCCATGCAATCTGACAATTTCCTTAAAGAAAAGATCTGCTATATGTACTACATATGATGCCTTTCTACAAGGTATAAAATGTGCCATCTTATAAAATCTATCCACAACAATAAATATAGAATCATTACCTCTTACTATCTTTGGTCAGCCAAGAACAAATTCCATACTGATGTCAATCCAAGGTTTCTCAGGAACAACAATCGGTGTATACAATCCAGTATTTTGACTTACTCCTTTTGCAACTTGACAAATTCCACAACTTTTCACAAATTTTTGAACATCTTTATTCAATGTCTTATCAATACCAAAATGTCCAGCCAAACCACTGCTATGTTTCTCCTTTATCAAATTAGTTCTCATTGGTCCTCTCGGTATACACAACTAAATACCTTTAAACAACATACCTTCTTGAATGAAATATTTTTCCCATTTTGTACTCAGTTTATCTTGAATAGGTGCTCTGCACTTTCTCCATGACTCAAAAAAATTAGGATCAATCTCATACAAATCTCTCATCTCATCAAAGGCTAAAACTTCAATTTTCATCTTGGTCATCAAAGATCTCCTTCTACTCAATGTATCAACAACTTGGTTAGTGACTCCACTCTTATGATTTATCACAAATGTATAACTCTACAAATACTCAACCCATTTCATATGTCTCTGATTCAACTTATTCTGACTACCCAAGTAATGTAAAGCCTTATGATCAATATACAACACCAATTCACTTGGTTTCAAATAATGTCTCCATTTCTTTAGTGCTTGAACAATAGAATAGAATTCTTGATCATACACAGAATATTTTCTTCTTGCATCATTTAAATTTTCACTAAAGAAAGTAATGGGTTTACCTTCTTGACTCAACACAGCTCCTATTGCACTTCCACTTGCATCACATTCCACTTGAAATACCTTATTGAAATCAGGCAATGCCAAAACATGCAATTCAACACCCTTCTTCTTCAAAGTCTCAAAAATTTTATCAGCTCCATGTGTCCACTTGAATTCTATTTTCTCTCTTAGCACTCATAGGTGTAGGCCAATTTAGAATAACTTCAACCTTTTTAGGATCCATCTTCAAACCATCAGCTGAAATCACAAATCCCAAATACACAATCTCTTCTTTCATGAATGAACACTTTTTCAGATTTATCAACAACTTTTCTTCTTTCAATCTCTACAAAACTTGTCTAACATGTAGCAAATTTTATTCTCTAGTCTTACTGAATATCATAATATCATCAAGATATACAATCACAAACTTACCCAAAAATTTCTTCAAAAATTCATTCATCAATCTCATAAAAGTACTCATTGCATTAGTTAAACCAAAAGGCATAACTAACCACTCATACAAACCTTCTTTTGTCTTGAAAGTAGTCTTCCATTCATCACTATCTTTGATTCCGATATGATGATATCCACTTTTCAAATCAATTTTGGTAAAATACTTTTCTCCAGTCAAACTATCCATTATGTCATCCATTCTTGGTATAAGAAACCTATACTTCACTGTTATCTTATTGATTGATCTGGAATCAGTACACACTCTCTATTCTCCATTCTTCTTAGGTTCCAATATAATAGGTACTGCATAAGGACTCAAACTTTCTTTGATCAAACCCTTATCCAACAATTCTTCAATCTATCGGTTCAATTCCTGATTCTCGGCAGGTGTTATACGATGAGGTGCCTTATTCGGTAAACTAGCTCCAGGGATAAAATCCATACAATGATCAATGTTTCTCTTCAATGGAAAACCATAATGATATCATTATACTTAGTGAGTAACTTATAATCTCCTCAAGAACACTATCCTATGTTTTCTTACTCAGTTTGTTAGGAATCACATAAAAACATACATCATTCTTCTTGAAATCCTTAACAAACTTTCTTCCTTCCATCAAGAAAACTTTCATAGATGTGAAAACATTACTAACAGGTTCTTCAATCAAAGGTAACAAGATTAATCTTCTCCCATTAGCCCAAATAGTATATTTGTGCAATCTACCATCATATATAGCATTTCTATCATATTGCCAAGGTCTACCCAACAAAATATGACAAAAATCCATAGGCATGATATCACATAACACCTTATCATGGTACTTTCCAATTTTCAAATTCACATAACACTATTCACTTACCAAGAGTGTATGCTCATCTTTGATCCATGAAATCTGATAGGGCTTCAGATGTTTCAATCTTTTCAACTGCAACTTTGTGACCATTTCCTTAGATGCCAGATTCGCTGAGCTACCACTGTCAATGATTACCTTCCAGACTTTGTCAGAAACTCTACATCTCATCTTGAACAAAATTTTCCTTACCGGATCTTCCTTTTTGCCTTCATTCCAAAGTTCTCTTCTTACCATGAAGTTATTTTCTTTCTCAGGTTCATTCGGTGACTCTTCTTGCACCAAAGCATTCCTACAAATACCAACCTTCTTACTACCATGTGTACATTCAAAATATCTATGTCCTTCTTCTCCATAATTGTAACAAGTTCCTTAGAAACCACCTATGGTATAACCACCTCAGCAGTTGTTGCCTCTACCTCTAGATGAACTTTTTCCTTTCCACTCAGTCTTGCCTTTATCCAAATTTGTATTCTCAGGTTCAAATCTACTATTTTCACCATGATATCTACCTCTTCCTTTAGGGAATCTACCACCTCTACCTCTTTGTCTTTGTTCATGTCTCTTATTCAATTTCTCCTTGGCTTTCAATATGATATGATAAGCCTCTTCAATGTTCTCCAATTTTACCAAGCTGATTTCTTCTTGGATGGAAACCCTCAAACCATTCAGGTATCTAGAAATTATTTCCACATCATCTTCATCATGTCTAGATCTAATATCTAATCTATATAATTCCTCAGTATATTCTTTTACCAAGCTATCTTTCTACCTTAGACTTTTCATTCACCTAACTAGGTTAATCTGATAATCACAAGGTAAGAACTTTCCTTTCAACTTATTCACCATTTTATTCCATACCTTGATTTTGTCTTTGCCTTTCCTTTTTCTATCCAGCTGCAGATGTTCCCACCACAAGGATGCATGACTTTTCAACTTTGTGCTTTCAATCTTCACCTTATTTTCCTTAGGTACATTTTCATACTCAAAATACTTTTCCATCTTAGTGATCCAGTCCACCAATTCTTCAGAATCTAATTTTCCACCATACTTAGGAGGATTAAAGTGTGGTGTAGACTTCAGACTTGTCAAATCCTTCAAGAATTTTCCTCACCCTAATCCATCACAAGTGCATGTTCTACATCACCTTGTTCTACCTCAACTTCATCATCACTAACATCATCAAGATGTTTGCCTCTTATGTGGACTATTTCAATAGCTTCTAATGTAGCAGCAAGTTGTCTCAACATGTTTGTCAATCTTGCATCTGCATCTCTCCTCCCATAAACCATATTGAAACCCCTATGCAGTTGCAGGTTAGATCACAATCTGCCACCCCACAACAATTCAACTAGGGTTTTTTAAGAAGGAACCTTCAAACCTAGATTCATAAACCTAGATCCAGATATCACCTTGCTTTGATACCACCTGATGCAAGGGAGGATATAGAGAGGGGCCAAAGGCTCACCCTAACTAGATCTACCTTGAAAAAAAACACAAAAGAAATAATACATAATAGTGAGAGAGAGAATGCATGAATTTTAATATATTATCTTTAATTTAATTCAGACATGTCAAGCTATAAGGCCTTCCTGGTTTCAGCTAGATATTAAAATCAAGTACAAAATTCCTCAAACATGCGAGGATCTTTGAACAATCTCTAAACTTTTATCTTCTATCTTCTATCCAAAACTACCTCTAAACTCTAACAAAACAACTACATTTATACAAGAAGCTATTGAGCCAAGTCATCCTTTAGATCCATAATCAATAGAAGGGACAACTAGATCTAGGTCCACACGCTTCCCAATAATGGATACTAGCATTAAATCTATAACCCAAAATAACTACACAAGTCGGCCTCAATAGAAATCCAAAATAAACAACTCGACAGACAAAGGAAACTGAGAGCTAGAACAAGCATCGCTGAGCACCAAGGAAATTACCGAGTGCCAGAGAGATAACTGACCAACTCGATCAACAAAGGAAACTAAGAAACTCGGTCAAAGCAGGAACTGAGCAACACATAAAAATTCAAATATTTTTTTGGTGACACAGGATTGCCAAGGACCCGAGATGCTCCTGCATCAAATAACTGATAGCGAGAGACAATATTTACCGAGCAATCGAGAGTTCACATAAAATTTTGGATTGGCACATTCTTCAAGGTGAACAACTTTTTGCGGAGTAAGAAAATAGTTTACCAAGATCCAGGTGAATATTTATTATGGGTGTAATCATTTAATGAATGATGATTCCTAATGATGATTTAGGTTATTTTTGTGAATAGTTGATCTTAGGTTTTTTAAGATATTGTAAAACCCTAATTAGGTCTAAAGATAAGTTTGATAGAAAATTGTAAGGATGTCATTTTGAGAAGTATCTTCATGAAGTAGTTGTACTCAAGGACATCTAAAGTTTAGTTTAACAGAATAGTTATAAGGCTATTGAAAATTTCAGAAGGATATAATCATCACATTAAGGTGATATGTTTATTTTATTTAAAGGATTTGATATCAACAATTTGAGTTGTATTACATACATGTATATATCACTATTGCTCTCTAACAATTGTAGCAGATTAAAAATCTCCTAACATAGTGGACTTAACCATTCTTAGTTAAATATATTAATTGAGTGCACACATATATTATGTTGTTAAAATCCTTTAACAGTGATGTAAGGGAAGATAGTAAGAGGGGCCAAAGGCACACCCTAATCACCAACCTCCTTGCAGAAAAAAAAACATAGAAGCAACAATAGAGAGAGAGAGAGAGAGAGAGAGAGAAGAACATATCATATATTATTCCTCAAATCACCTCATACATGTTAGGCTATAAGGCCTGATCGGTTACGGCCAAGTACATTTACATTCAATCATAGTAGTCCTCCAACATGCGAGGATTCATCCTTTAGAAACTATATTCTCTCTTCTCAAAAACTCCCTCTAGAACTATAATCATCTACTTTATTTATACAAGAGGCTATTGAAAAAATTCAGCCTTTAGATCCATCATTGGAGAAAGAAATTACTAGATCTAGGTCCACATGCTTCCCAATGATCGATACCAACATTAACTTTGTGACCAAAATTAAATGCATAAGTCATCCTAAAAGGAAATCCAAAATAAACAACTCAATCAAAAAGACTACTGAGCACCATAAAATAACTCAATAACCAAAATAAATGAGAAGCACCTAAGCCAACTCAGTCAATGAAGGAACCAAGCAACAACCAAGCCCTACCAGTGGAAAAAGGAAAACATCACCAAGATCCAAAAAGAAGCTACCAATCAAACCTAACAATTCTAACTTATTTTTTGTGACACGGGATTGCTAAGAACCCAAGATGCTCTTGCGGTAAACACCTAGGGTTGTATTTAAATGATTCTCCAAATCATGCAACAGGAGCAACCTGAGCTAAATCTAGATCAGATTATGAAATCCATGAAATTTATTCGATCGGTCTATTCTTCCACTTTACTAGATACTCCATCAATTTTTTCCTCTTGTGATTTTGCCAAATATTTGTTCCAAAATCTTCTCAAATTCTTTTGTCTTCTTCTTAGGATAATCATTCAATAATGCCATGTCTTAATCAGGTTCATGGTACTTATCTAAGTCTGAAATGTTAAATATAGGTGATATATCCATGTCATCAGGTAACTCAATCTCATAAGCCTTTCCACTATCAAACTTCCTCAATATTCTATAGGGACCAAATTCTTCATTTTCAAATTTCCATAGGTTCCAACATGAATACTACCTTTCTTCAAGTGTACCATTACTTGTGCCCCAATTGAAAAAGTCTTATGTCTTCTTGATCTATCTCCTTTGTCTTTGTATTTTTTATTACTATTTTCTAACTTATGTTTCAATTTCTCATGCAATGTCTTCATGAACTCAAAAAATTCTTCTCCTTCAACACTTCTCCTTTCTTCACTAGAAATTTCCTTCAAATCCGATATACTCTCTGTTGTATGTCATTAACAATATCAAAAGGTATTTTTATAGTACTCCTATTCACTAAACTATTTTATGAAAACTATACTTGTGCCAACATAGAATCCCAATTACCTAGTTTATCTGCAACTAAAAATCTGAAAAGATTACCCAAAATTTTGTTTATGACCTCCGTCTATCCATTAGTCTGTGGGTGAAATGTAGAACTATACCTCAACTCGGTACCCAACTTGTTCCAAGAGTCTTCTAAAATTATCCAATAAAATTAATGTCTCGGTTAGAGATGATACTCCTCGGTAATCCATGCAATCTGAAAACTTCCTTAAAGAAAAGATCTGATATATGTATTGCATCTGATGTCTTTCTATAGGGTATAAAATGTGCCATCTTAGATAATCTATCTACAATAATAAATATGGAATCATGTCCTCTTACTAACTTTGGTAAGCCAAGAAAAAAATCCATACTGATATCAATCCAAGGTTTCTCAGGAATAGAAATCAGTGTATACAATCTAGTATTCTAACTTACTCCCTTTTCTAATTGACAAACTCCACAAATTCTTACAAATTTATGAACATCCTTATAAAACTGTGCCCAAAAGTATTTCTCCTTAAGAAAATTCAATTTTTTGTAAATGCCAAAAGGTCCAGCCAAATCACTACTGTGTTTCTACTTTATCAAATTAGTTTTCATTGATCCTCTCGGTATGCATAACTAAATACCTTTAAACAACATACCGTCTTTAATGAAATATTCTTCCTATTTAGTATTTGGTTGTCCTTGGATAGGTGTTCTTCACTTCCTCCATGACTCAGAAAAATTAGGGTCAGTTTCATACAAATTTTTCATGTTATCAAAGCCAAGAACTTCAATTCTTATCTCGGTCATCAAAGATCTTCTTCTACTCAATGCATCAGCAACCTGGTTAGTGACTCCACTCTTATTTTTTATCAAAAATGTATAACTCTCCAAATATTCAACCCATTTCATATGGCTCTTATTCAACTTATTCTGACTACCCAAATATTGTAAAGCCTTATGATCAGTATACAAAACAAATTCACTTAGTATCAATTAATGTCTCCATTTCTTTAGGGCTTGCACAATAGAATAGAACTCTTGATCATACACAACATATTTTATTTTTGTATCATTCAACTTCTCACTAAAGAAAGTGACACATTTACCTTCTTGACTCAAAAGAGTTCATATTGCATTACCATTTTCATCACATTCAACTTGAAATACCTTATTGAAATCAGGAAATGCCAACACATACAACTTAGAAACCTTCTGTTTTAGAGTCTCAAAACTTTGATCAGCTCCATGTGTCCACTTAAATTCTCTTTTATCTCCTCTCATAGTCTCATTGATAGCATTACAAATTAAATTAAAATTTCAGATGAACTTTCACTAAAAAATTGCTAAACCATGAAATGATCTAATCTTACTAGCATTTTCACATGTAGGCCAATTCAAGCTACCTTTAAGCTTTTTAGGATCCATTTTCAAACCATTAGTTGAAATCACAAATTCTAAATACACAATCTCCTCTTTCATAAAGGAACACTTTTCAAATTAATCAGCAACTTTTCTTCTTTCAATCTCTATAATAACTATTTAATATGAAACAAATATTCTTCTTTGGTCTTATTGAATATTAGAATATCATCTAAGTATACAATCACAAATTTACCTAAGAATTTGTTCAAAACTTCATTCATCAATCTCATAAAAGTACTCAGTGCATTAGTTAAACCAAAAGGCATAACCAACCACTCATACAAACCTTCTCTTGTCTTAAAAGTAGTCTTCCATTCATCACCTTCTCTAATTCTTATCTGATGATATCCACTTGTCAAATCAATTTTGGTAAAATACTTTGCTCCAGTCAAACTATCCATTATGTCATCCATTCTTGGTATTGGAAACCTATATTTCACTATTATCTTGTTGATTTCTCTGGAACTAGTACACATCTGCCATTATCCATTCTTCTTAGGTGCAAATATAGTTGGTACTCTACATGGACTTAAAATTTTTTAGATCAAACCTTTCTGTAATAGTTCTTGGATTTGTCAGTTCAATTCCTGATTCTCAGTAGGTGTTAACGGATGTGGTGCCTTATTCAATAAACTAGCTCCAAAGATTAGATCCATACAATGATTAATGCTTCTCATTGGTGGAAAGCCATTAGGTACATTATAAAAATTGATCTCTCTATAATCAGTGAGTATCTTATCAATCTCTTCACATATTCTATCCACTACTCTCCCACTTGGTTATTTAGGAATCACAACAAAACATACATCATTATTCTTTAAATCCTTAACAAACTTTCTTCCTTCCATCAAACAAAATTTCACATATGTACAAATATTACTAATAGATTCTTAAATTAGAGGTAACAAGATTTGTCTTTTCCCATCAGCCCAAATAGTATATTTATGTAATCCTCCATCATATATAGCATGTTTATCATATTGCCAAGGTCTACCCAATAGAATATGACAACAATCCATAGGCATGATATCACACAACACCTTATCATAGTACTTTATAATTTTCAACTTCACATAACATTTTTTGGTTACCAATAATGTATTCTCATTCTTGATCCATGAGATTTGATAGGGCTTCAGGTGTTTCAACCTTTCCAACTACAAATTTGTAACCATTTCGTCAGATGCAAAATTCTTTGAGCTTTCATTGTCAATGATTACCTTCCAAACTTCATTAGAAACTCTGCATCTGGTCTTGAACAAACTTTTCCTTACCGGATCTTCCTTATTACCTTCACTCCAAAGTTACATTCTAACCATCACGTTCTTTTCCTTCTCATGCTCATTCAGTGAATTTTCTTGCACCAAGGAGTTTCTACTTCTACCAACCATCTTACTTGGATGTGTACACTCAAATTTCATATGTCCTTCCTCTCCACAATTGTACAAATTTCCTAAGAATCCACCTCTACCATAACCACCTCAGTAGTAATTACTTGTTCTTCTAGAATAACTTTCACTTTTCCACTTGGTCTTGCCTTTGTCCTAATTTGTTTTTTCTTGATCAGATCTATTGTTTTCACCATAAGATCTACCTCTTCCTCTTTATCATTTCTCATATCTTTTTTTTAATTTCTCCTCAACTTTCAAGGCCAAATCATAGGCCTCTTCAATGCTTTCCAACTTAACCATAATTATTTCTTCTTGAATAGAAATTCTTAACCCATTCAAGTACCCAAAAATTATTTCCACTTCATCCTCAACATGTCCAAATCTGATATCTAATCTATAGAATTCCTTAGTATAATATTTTACCAAGCTATCTTTTTGTCTCAAAATTTTCATTCACCTAACTAGGTTAATCTAATAATCATGTGCTAAAAATTTACCTTTCAATTATTCACCATCTTGGTCCATACCTTGATCTTGTCTTCGCTTTTCCTCTTTATGTCCAATTAAAAGTTCTTGCACCATAAGGATGCATGAATTTTTAACTTTGTGCTTGCAATTTTTACCATCTTCTCCTCTCGACAAATTTCATGCTCAAAATACTTTTCCATCTTAGTGATCCAATCTATCAATTCATCTGAATTCAGATTTCCACTATACTTAGGAGGGTTGAAATGTGGTGTAGACTTCAATTTTGTCAATTCCTTCAAAATTATTTCCTCACCCTGATCCATCATAGATGCAGGTTCTGTTTCACCTTGCTCATCTTCACTTTCATCATCATGAACATTGCCAAGATGTCTTCCTCGACATTAGGTTGTTTCAACAACTTATAACCTAGCAAAAATTTATCTTAGCATGTCTACCAATCCTAGATCTACATCTCACCTCCCACTAACCATCCTGAAACCCTCTGCAATGGTAGGTCAAATCACAATCTTCTACCCCACAATAAATATCAACTAGGGTTTACAAGATGGAACCATCAACCTAAACTTGAAAATTTAGATCTAGATCTCAACCTTGGCTTGGATACCACCTAATGCAAGGGAGGATAGTAAGAGGGGCCAAAGGCACACCCTAATCACCAACCTCCTTGTAGAAATAGCACACAGAAGAAATAAAATATACACACACATAGAGAATGCAAAACATATCATATATTATTCCTCAAATCACCTCATACATGTTGGGATGTAAGGCCTTCTCGATTACAAACAATTACATTAAGATTCAATCATAGTAGTCCTCCAACATGCGAGGATTCATACTTCAGAGACTATATTATCTCTTCTCAAAAACTCCCTCTAGAACTATAACCAACTACTTTATTTATACAAGAGGCTACTGAAACAAGTCAGCCTTCAGATCCATCATTAGAGAAAGAAATGACCAGATCTAGGTCCACATGCTTCCCAATGATCGATACCAACATTAACTCTATGACCAAAATTAAATGCACAATTTGGCCTCAAAGGAAATCTAAAATAAACCACTCATTGAGCAAGGCTACCGAGCACTAGGAAATAAGTCAACAACCAAAAGAACCAAGTAGCAACTGAGCCAACTCAGTCAATAAAGGAATTGAGAAAAAATTGAGTCATGCCGGTGGAAACAAGAAAAAAACACCGAGAGCCAAAAAGCATCTATCGAGAAAATATAACAATTGTAACTTGTTTTTGGTGACACAAGATTCCTAAGAACCCAAGATGCTCTTGCATAAAATAGGGTAGATCTAGCTGATCTTTTTGTTACTCCTAATGGGTTAAGATCAACATAAGTGATCATTCTTGTAAGCCTTAACTGATAAATTTATTTCTATAGAAGTGAAGCTTTATGGGTTCCATCCCCACCATAGTTTTTACCTTCGAACAAGGGTTTATATGATACCAAATACATGTGTCAATGTGTATTGAAGTTTCATTAATGTTTTATTCATTTACTTTCATGCATTTATAGTTTAGTTATACTATTGAATGTATGTTAAATAGAATTTACACAGTCGATTATTGAAGTTTATATTTACACGGATTAATATGAAAATTTGTAAGGATGTTGATCCACCCCTCCCCTCTTAGTATACACCTTTCCATAACTCCAACAATTGGTATCAGAGCTAGTTCTCTTGTTAAGGAAGTTTAACCATTGGAGAGAGAATATCTTAAGGATGGAAACGTATAAGCTTAACAAAATTATTGAGAATCAGAAGATACAAATGGAGATCTACATTGAATAATTAAAGGAAGCCAAAGAAGAACTAAGAAAGTTACTAATCAATAGGAAGGGTATGACACTTTGGTATAAAGAGAGTGATTATCATGAAGAAGAGATAGATGATCCATTTGAAGGATCTGGAACTAGATCTGGTAGCATATTTGATGCATCTAAAGGAACCATGTCAGATCTATCTAAAAAGAATAAACATCTTACTGAACAAGTGAAAGCACTGCAGATTGGCCAAGAATCACAAATGGTTAGAATGATTGATATCATGAACAATGCAAGGTAGATAGAACAAGAAAAGAATTTGGCTATTGATGATAGAAGACAAATGACTGAAAAGATGGAAGAAAAGGAATCTGAGATAATGAGACTCACTGAGCATCATTTTGAAATATCCAATTAGATGGTTTTCATGAGTAAGGGAGTCAACCGAGTTAACATTAAACTTACTAGAATATTGGAAGACATTGGTGAATTGAGAGAAGAAAATGAAAGGTTAAAGGATGAGGTAAAGATTCAACAACAACACGATGAGATGATTAAGAAATCTAAAGAAAGTACAAAAAGGATAGATGAGTTTATATGCAGTCAAAAAGAACTTGACAACACCACTAGTTTAGGCTACACCAAGCATGGAGAGTCTTCATGAAAGATTGATCATAAGAATGCCTATGAAAAATTAAGGCCAAAGAAGCTATCATGTTATCATTGTGGAAAACTAGGAAACACATCAAATGTTTGCATAAGCAAAGAAAAAGGTATTCCTAAATCCACTCCTAAATTTAATGGTTACTACTATAATTGTAATAAGTATGGATATCAAGAACATGAGTGTAGATCAAAGCTTAATAAGACACCTAAGAAACCTTATATGGAAAAACACTTTCATACTTGCAACATGCATGGAAAAATATCACAAGATTGCAAGAAAAAGATGAAACAAGTCTTTAAACCAAGAGGAAAAAACAAGATATATCAACTAAGAACACAAGGTAATACATACACTTGGGATTACAACACTCAGGATTATAAAACTTGGGTAAATTGCATAGAATGTTGTAGGTATGGACATATTTCAACTAATTGTATGAAAAGGTACTGGAAATGAAAATCTTGAAATTGGTCAAATTCTGGAATGGCATGTTTGCATTGTCATAAGGTCAGTCACCTAAGTAAAGGTTGCAGAGACCAAGCACAAGAACTGAGTACTAGTGAAAGTGGAAACAAAATTGAAGAAATCATGAGGATAAGAAATCAAATGTGGAGAAAAGCATCAAATGATGTTGATGGACCAAGCACAATAGTCGGTAACACCTCATCCATTGGATTAGGTGATTTCACCACCTCCACCTAAGCTATCTAAGTAAGTATGGAACTAAATTTCAAAAGGTTATATCTTACAAGAGTTCCTTATATATATTGTATGAATTCCAAATCAACATGAATTAAGATGCACTAGGATATTATATTGTTACTAACATGAAACAAGTTTAGTTGGTTAAACTGAACCAAGTAAGAAATTCCAATCGGTAAAAATATAAAAGACAACTGAGTTACTTAGTCAATCAAGTATTGATAGTACTCATTGAGATGTGGTATCTATAGTGTTAACTGAGTTATTTGAATGTCAAACAAGTGGTAGATGGAAAAGCATTTATTTTACTGATCAAGGTTTTTGTCTATAAATTAGTGGTAAATGAGCTCATTTGTTTACACAATGATCAAGAGAGAAGCAGAGCAATTTGAGAGAAACTTGAGCATAATGAATCCAAGTATTTCATAGAGATCTATGTACATTACATATAGTTGAAGTCTGGATCAATTAAGTTTGGAACTAACCAAGTTCTTTGTATCCATCTCATTGAAAGCCCTAACTTAGAAATCATGATGGCTCCATCCTCACAAACCGTGAAAACAAAGGATGACAAGGGAAAGAAGAACATGATCTACACTAAGCCTCCTTCTAAACTACATCTATTAGTCGCAGCTCAACCTGATGACAAGGGTGCATTTTCTCTAATATCACCTAGGGTTCTTCTCATAAAATATGTTAGGTCATACATCCATTGTAAGGTCAATGAAATCAGAGAATTTGAGATTCAATCCACATATAAAGAGATTTTCACTGATGGAAAGATGAAAGATGATCACAAACACTTATAGGTAAAAGGGTTAACCAATGCCCTATATTTCCCAAAGGAATTAAAAAAATGGATACATGTCGTACTGAGCCGAGTACCTGAATGAAAGTTATGGCTAGATGAAACTATCAAGATCACAAAGGATGTGATAAATGTAGTGAAATATTATTTAATGAATGGGAAAGACAAATTCCTAAGACACCCGACACATACAAAAATTGAGAAGATAACTGAAATAGAATGGGTGGTAGAGGCCTAAGAATAAACACCATAAGTGATCCCAAAATGAGATTTGGTGCATATGTCATTGCATATAATTTTTTTAAAATCAAGCAGACCGGATAGTGTTGGATGTGGAGTGATCAACATTGCATACAAGATTGTGAAAAAGGGTTTACAACTTGACCTAGTTGAGCTAATGTAGAGGCACTTAGAGGAGAACATGAGAACAATCAAGATAAAAAGATCCAATACTTTCAAATCTGGCTTATTATTGGTATGTACATTCTTTTACTTGAAATTTTTTTTTCCATCAACCGGTAATGTAGAATGGGATATCAATTGACCTATTATTGTTCAGATTAGTGAGTTTATTCAGAACTTAGGAAAGAACTTTGAGCCTGTTATGGAAGAATATTTTGGTCAGTTCAAGGAGAGGATGGAGAAAATAAAAAGGATACCAACACAGTTGGTAGAGAAATTTAAAGAAGATATCTTTTTTTTGGTGGATACTGAAACCACCCTTATTAAAGCTTTAGAGCCAAGAACAACTTAGTTTCCACCCATTGACTAAGAGATTGACATAGATGTAGCTAAAAAATCAATAAAGGGTTTACTTGTCGAGCCCAAAGACAAAAAAGCTACAAGGTTTGGAACATTTGAGGAAGCCAAGTCTAGAATCAAGATGGGACTTGTACTTGAGAAGATGGGTAGTAAAAAGGATAAAATGGTTAAGAAAATTAAGAAAACATTTGGTGTCATAGATGAAGACAAAGAGGAACCAGGCTAAGAAGAAACCAAGAATCAGACACCAGTCGATGAAGACATAAATGTAGAGGCCACCAAGTTTGAAGAACATGAACATGAAGAGCCACCTAATGATGCTAAAGGGAAAGGTAAATAGGTTAGGTCTAGGACTATATCAGAAAGTAATAGTTCACTACCTTTGAAGAAAGGTGTTGAAAAAATAACTAGGCCTACACTAACTTGTACATATTAGAAAATGAACACAAAGGCCACCACCGAGCTCCCTAAACCAAAGCAAAGAAGAAAAATGATAAGAGAAAAGGATGAAAAAGATTCAGATGAGGAAGACATAGATAAATTTAGATTTGTGGTGAATATAGGAACTTAGACTATTGATGAGGTAGCAGAAATGACAAAGTATAATGGATAGCATAGTTCACTAAAACTTAAAAGGTATCCTCAATTGAGCACTGAAGAGCAGGAAAAGCTTGAAGAAGTAGTAATAAGTATGATGATAACATTTAAAATAGTTTTAGTTGAAGTTTCTAGTAGCATACCCAAAGAGCTATATGAAAATGTTTCTACTAGAGGGACTTGTGTGCTCACAATTGAAAAGAGAATGAGAGAGAGGTCATTAATTAAAGTAAAATTTCACTATTCTATTGATCAAATAGATGCAGCATTAAAACAACATGCAAATAAATTCTTTATGAAGGCTCGAGAATTCAAAATCTTACAAGAAAAATTGAAAGAGGTAGATAATGAGAGTAGGAACATTTGGACAAAAATCCTCAGTCCAACTAAGCATACAATAAGGAAATCATATTAATGTTGATGATGAGGCTATTCATATCTTAGATACTGAGCAGCCTGAGGAAGAAACAAATGAAGAAGAATCCATATCTTCTGCTCACATTGTAATCAAAGGAATTCTAGAAATGTTGACTACTCTAAGGGATGCAAAAATAATAATAGAAGACATAACGTAAGGTGACCCCGATGATGAGGCTAAAGAAGTTGAAATCATCACCAAAGCTACTGATAACATTGGTGAAGAAGAAGAAATAAAGGGATCCTGGGAAATGGTACTAGGTAATCTGCCTATACTAGTACAAGCTACTATCATGACCCCTTATTGGATAGAACCTAGTAATAATAAATAACGATCATAAAAGTAAAATATTATAATATAAAATAATAAGTTAAAGAAAATAATCATAACTCAAATGTTAATAAAGTAATAATAGTAAATATACTATTAATAATATATTATTAAAATATTAATATAATATATAATAATATATTATTGAGATAATGATATTGATATTGTTAAATATTGTGAATATAGTAATATTACTCAGATAATATTAATTTCCCTTATTGATAATATCTAAGTAATAATATTATTATATTAATCAATTAATAATCAACTATTAATTTAATCAATATAATAGTTAATAATACTAATCTACATATAATATTAATCTATGAATAGTATTAAAGAAGCCTATTAATAATAATACCACCCGTAAAGAGTTTTATAATAATCAAATGCAAATTATTAATAGTAATACTATATTTCAAAAGATGTGACTATTCATATTTATATATATATTGAGTGGGAAAAGACATTTTATCACGGAGGAAAAAAAGAAGAAATATTAAGAAGGAATTTGGAAAACTTGGGAGAAAATAATAGAGGAGAAATTGAAGGAGAAAATATAGGAGAAAATATAGGAGAAAATATAGGAGAAAATGAAGGAGAAAATAAAGGAGAAAAATAAGGAGGAAATGTAGGAGGAACTCAAGAGAAGAAAATAAATAAATATATTCCAAGAAAAAATGAATAGTCATGGAATGAAAGATAAAATAGAGAGAAACTTATATATAGGTCACATAAATATAATATATCAATATACAATGGAATCAGGCTAGCATTTGTTAATTTATTGATTCTGTTTGATTAAGGATATAATGGGGGAGTTTAATGGATTATATCTAGCATGCAACCAAAAGAAGATATCAGAAACAATATGTCTATATTAGTCTAATGACAAGCACGTTGTGACAGTTAGAGTGTGCTATTACGTATCAATGAATCAATATTAGTTGACAGTCTTATATATGAAAGCTATTGCGAAACACATACCACTAGAGGTCTCACATATTTATAACAAGTAGTTTATAGAGTAACATTACAATATAGAAATCAACACATGTATATATCTATATATTAACATTAAGATGAAATGGGATTATATATATATCAGTTATCATATATATATATATATATATATATATATATATATATATATATATATATATATATATATATATATATATATATATATATATATATATATATATAGAGAGAGAGAGAGAGAGAGAGAGAGAGAGAGAGAGATTATATATATATATATATATATATATATATATATATATATATATATATATATATATATATATATATATATATATATATATATATATATATATATATATATATATATATATATATATATATATATATATATATATATATATATATATATCATATTTAGATATATATTAATAATATTGAATCACATATATATGAACTATCTAGATAATAGAATATCTAGAATATATAAGATAATATTTGAGTTACATGAGAATTATATGGATATCAAATGTATATCTGAAATATATATATTTATATATAGATAGATATATGAATCTTAAATGATATATACTGATATATGAATCTTATATATATATGGAAATAATAATGATTTAGGAATATGATCTAGATTACTCTAATTATAGTACATAGGGATATATCTCGTCTCATACTACGATATCTTAGGATAGGGAGTTTGTGGAGGGAGAGGCGGAGTAATTTCGGGCACATGATGGTTATCCCACAGGGAAGCTGCTTGTAGTCTGTTTCATGCGCCCTTGCACTGTAAGTCTTCCATCTTATGATGATCATAGTAAGGGAAGGAGAAAGATTCATGTGCTCTATATGAAGAGATCTTCTATATGACTACGTTCATTAGCTTATCACTCAATAGTTTCCTCTAACTTTAATGATAGTGATGGTTATATGTTGTTAATTATTCGATGATTCCCTAATTTATGCCTAACTGATGGAATTTTGGTCTAGGGGTAAAAAGGGTTCATTACAGCTACTGAGATAGATAATGAAGCATAAAATAATAACACTCCACCCGATCAGGTAATAGATACAAATGAAGACAAGGGTGAGGAAGTAGGAAAGGAGACCACTAAAATGGTAGAAAATGAACAAGCACAAACAAAGTCACCGATAGACACTTCTACCACCAAAACAAGGACACAAGCCCCTACACCATAGACTAGAGAATAAATTGCTCAAAAAAATAAGGAGGAAATTAAACCCATTGAGTCACCAAAGGTAGATCTCGAGCACAGTGCTCAACTCTCTATTGCACCATTTCCTCAATCTAGTGTGCAAGAGAAGAAGAAGAGGAAGCGAGTAACTAAGGGTTTGGTTACACTTGAGGAAATCATTGACATTCCAGTATGTGAATCAAGGACACTTGATCCTGAAGCTCTCAGGAAATATGGAGAGCTATGCACATGAAAGGACGCATAGGAAAAGCTAAGGAAAGAAACTAAAAAAATAAAGGTGCTAGAGGATGTCAAGGAGATCCTAATGCAAATTTCTCCTGATGTAACTATTGATGAATCCACCCCCATTTTTGATCAACTTGCATTGCTAACTAAAACAATAAATGACACCACTATAGACGCTAAGAAGATGATTGAAGAGAGATAAAAAAAAAGATTCAATACCAGTTGACTCAAAAGATCAGCCATGCAGTAGCTATAAACAAGGTAAATATTTTAGAAGTTGTAATTGATTTAGAAAGTATCATTGATAAAGTTCTTACAATTCTAAAACAATTATGCACTTTAGATCACCTGACTACCAATTTTAGTGAAAAGATAATAAATTTAGATGAAGATCTTAAAGATAGTGCTACTCATCTTAGAACTGAGCATCATGCATTTCTATTGCCTTATTCCAAAGTGAAACACATACAACAATTAAGACTTGAGTTGAGAAAAGAAGAGGACCAAATCAAAGAAGAGGTAACTAAGCTATAGGCTTAGTTATTAGTATATCTAGCAGTAATGCAAAATCATTTGGCATAGGAAAAGAAATTGGTTTCCACTCCTGAGATTTCTGCCATCGAGAACATGTTTTACATGCATGCTCAAGTAAGCTTAGAGTAGTTGGCTCTAGAAAATATGAAGGAAGAATAGGAGAAGCATATGGACAATCTTAAGAAATCCCATCCTAATTTTTTTGAAAAATTGTAAGTATACTCTGTTATTATTTTCAAAAAAGGGGGAAACATATGTATATCTACTAAGAGCATGTTCATAGGGGGAGTCACTAAGTTACACTTACACAATTTTGATTTTTTATAAATTTTGAGAGTTCAAAATTTTATAGTCAGCATACATATACATTTTTTATACTAATGCCAAAGGGGGAGAATGTTAGTCCTAAATGGATTAGATGTTGTCATTAGTATTCAGTTGTACAGTTGGTAAACACTGAAAGACCAGTTCAGTCGGTTATCAATACATAGTAGTCACCAAGCAAAAAGATCACCAAATGTAATAGTTACCGAGTACATAGGATTAGCGAGTACCAGTAATAACATAGACTGAGAGATAGTATTTACCAAGTAATCCAGAGTTCACATAAAATTTTGGAATGGCACATTCTTCAAGATGAACAAATTTTTTCTGAGTAAGAAAATGGTTTACCAAGATCGAGGTGAATATTTATTATAGATGTAATCATTTAATGAATGATGTGTTAGCACAAGTGAAAAATTTGATGGTTGAATCATATTTTCTAGGCCTTTGCAGTTATTTTTCCCATTTTCCTGGTGAAACCCTAGGCAAAATTCAAAAATCTAGTCGTTTGCAAGGAAAACCCTAAGTAAGCCCTAGCCCTGTTCTAATTTCATGTTTCTTTTTTGGGCCACTTAAAATTTCATTAAGGCATGTGTGTTAAATTCTATTACCCTGGTGGCCTTTATTTTCCTAAGTCTCCAAGTGCCCAGCTTTAATTTTTCCTAAGTTCGGCAGTAGTATTTTTTCCTAAGTCTCAATGTTTTAATTTTTCTAATGTTTTCAGCCTTTATCCTTTCCTGCGCCTGGCTTTGATAGAATCTTGATCTAATGGTTCGCATAAGTCTACAAGCGATGTGTTAGAGGCTTGTGATCTTATGTTGGTTGTTGATCTTTCCTAATGACACGATGTTTCAAAGACATGGGACAGTCCAACAGATTTGCACGGTTGGTAGTCTGTGATTGGTCCACCTATTGGTGATTTGGCAAGGGTAGTGGGTCCTGTTTGTCAGCATGTCAAAAGGCTCTAACATCTGCAAAGATCAACAGATAGTGTGTCTTTGCAAAGGATGTGTCAAATGCACGAGATTATAAGACAAGCGTTGATTCTTTTTTGTGACATAATCTTTTCTTTCAGCGGGTCCACTGCTAGGTGTATGCAATTGATAGTTTTTAATTGGTCCACATGATATTGAGGTGGAGCTTGTCAGTGAGGCCTGTGTTAGATATTTTTGATTGACAGTCAGCATATGATCACATGGAATATTCTTGCCCCATGTGATCTTACGCTCGTCATTCAATTAGATACCAAGGGAAGAGTGGGTTTTGTGTTAGAAGTGACTGGGCAGAGATAGCAAATAGTATGATGACATGTGGTGGCTTGTAGGTAGGCCTAGGGTTATCAAAGTTTTTGGCAGCTCAAACAAGTTTTTGGTGGCACCGATAAAGTCTTTTGTCCACTTATTCGCAAAGTATTTGGCAGAGTTCTAAATTTTCTAGCGAATTGATGATTGAGGTTTTCACGCATTCGCCAAATATAACCAAGGGTTAAACATGAGACTCCATGATTCAGTGAAATGATTTGTTTTCTGAATCATTTGACTTGATCGTGGTTAAATAAAGTATTAAGCGACTTCAATTTTCTTGCAGTCGCTATTAGAAAGTAAAGATCCCCAAGATAACTGAGAGGGGGGGGGGTGAATCAGTTATCTGATAATTTAACCATTTAATTGCTTTAAACAATATAATCAATGTAGTAATCAACCATAGAAAGATAACCATTAACAATTGCATAATAACACAAGATATGTTGACTAGGGAACCTCTTGAAAAGAGTAAACCCCGGTGGGAATGATGCCCACAAAATGATGCACTAAAATGAAAGTTCCTTGTTAGAGGATGGACCCTGTTAGGAGTCTTATGAAATACATTCAGTACATATAAATCCCTATTAGGAGATTTTGAATCCCTGTTAAAAGATTCTAACCTGGTTAAGAGTTTATGGAAGATAGAAGGACCCACTGCCCAAACAGCTTCAAGGCAAGATCTCTGAACCCACTGTCCAAAAGATCTTAGAATTATTCAATAGAATAATATGAAATATTTTACCTCCTTCACACTGTGCCAAAACCACACTCTCTACTACACAAGATCACAATTCTAGATCTCTGTACTCACAAGTCTTCCTTCATCACTGAATTAGCTCTTTTCTTCACTTCATGCATATATTCGGATCTCAACTTTAACAATTCAATCCTCTCTACTCAATTCTCTTTTTCTCAATTCTCATTACAACAAGGAAAAAATTCCTTCTTATATACCAAACTCAAATAATTACAAATGAGTCGGTCCTCAATTACAAAATAATAATTTCTACACACTACACACAAAATTCACATAAAATTGTCAGCTTCTAGATACTGTAACTTTCTCCAAACATATCCTTGAAGTTTTCACTATGAACCACATCATCATTAATGAGCCTCCAACATCCCTTTAACTACACAAAATCAGATTCCATCCCAGCTAAGAGATATCCTCTGATTTCCAAAAATCGCTACATAGAAACACTGTCTAAACACTGCTTTCACCAAAATGCTCATAACTCTCATGAATGAATGAATTTATTTTTGTGCTATTCACCATAGGTTAATAACACACCAAATAACATACTATCAACTACACAAAAGCCAATCTACAATACAGCATGTGTGCAAAACAAAATTGTACCTTCTTTCCTGCTGATATCCAGAATATCACTGTGTTTACATCAATGATAATCCAAGTCATGAATGCAACAACAACTGCTACAGAATGACTGCCAAAATACTTTGCATTCATCCCTAACAATCTCCCCCATTGGAATTGATGGAAACATAGATGAAAAAAATCCAATGTTCCAAAAATCCAATACTACAACATCACTGTAAAATATCAAATTAAATCTTGCTTCGTTCTCCCGTTTAGCTCTCTCATACAATCCATAATGTTTTTCATGTATATCTCTCCCCCATTGACATCAATGATAGAAATTCCATCACTAAGTCAACAATAACTTAATGTCAAAAGACACTGTTCAGAAAAATACAATAATAAGAGTCCTCATGACTCAGCTCATAAACTCCCCCATAGAGGAAGTTCCAACATGCAATCCAAAAGAAAGATAGGGCTCATATACCATTGGACGGATGTAATCATCTGCATCAATTCTCAAAAATAGGTTGTGGCATAACCCCAAGCATACCTCTCAGATACACAAATGTATCCTTAGGTAAAGGTTTTGTAAATATATCTACTATCTATTCCTTTGTGCTTATGTATTCCAATCTTACTTCTTTTTCTGCAACTTTCTCTCTTACAACATGATACTTGATCTCAATATGTTTAGTCTTAGAATGTAAAATAGGATTTTTGACATACTCACTGTACTAGTGTTATCACAATGTATAACAACAAGCTCATCAAACTTTATTCCAATATCCTTCAACATCTGCTTCATCCAAATAATCTGATTGCAATTGTTTGCTGCTGCAACATATTTTGCTTCTACTGTACTTTGTGAAATACAATTCTACTTCTTACTTAACCAAGAGACCAATTTTCCTCCAAGAAAAAAGGCTCCACCACTAGTGCTTTTCTTGTCATCAATGCTGCCTCCCCAATCTACATCAGTATAGGCACATAAAGTAAAATCATCAGAATTCTCATACCATAATCCATAATCCATTGTTCCTTTCAGATATCTCAGTATCCTCTTTACTACTGTATAATGTGATTCTCTAGGTTCTACTTGAAATCTTGCTACAATCCCAACTGAATGTGCTATATCAGGTCGTGTATGTGTCAAGTACTGCAATCCTCCAATCATAGATCTATACTTTTTCTACTCAACTGCTGGTGTCTCATCTTTGCTAGATAACTTATGTCCAGTTACCATAGGTGTTCCAATAGGTTTAGAATCTTCCATTCCAAATATTTTCAATAAGTCATTCAAATACTTAGTCTGACTTACAAATATACCTTCCTTGCTTTGTGTTATCTATAATCCCAAAAAATATTTCATTTCTCCAATCATGCTCATTTCTAATTCAATCTTCATTTCATCTACAAATTTGTCACTGGCTTCATCTTCTCCTCCAAAGATAATATCATCAACAAATATAACTATAACCAACAAACCATTCTCAATTTCTTTTATGTATAAGTTACATATGCTAGAAACATTCTTACTGCTTCAAGTATGGCCACAGGTGCAAAATTTTCTTCATAGTCAATTCCTTCTTGTTGTGAATATCCTTTACATACCAATCTTGCTTTGTTTCTTATCACTTCTCCTTGTTCATTCATCTTGTTTCTGAATACCCATTTTGTTCCAATCACACTCTTTTCTTTAGGTCTAGGGACCAATTCCCATGTCTTGTTTTTTTCAATCTACTCCAGTTCTTCTTTCATAGCATTAATCCAATGTTCATCTTCACAAGCTTCATTAGTAGTCTTAGGTTCAATTTGAGAAATCAAACATAAATGTACCTTATTTCGAGTCAAAACTGCTCTGTCTAAACTTCCAATAACTTGCTCAACAGGGTGATGTCTTGAAATATACTTGTTAGGTGTCATAGTTACTGATCTTGTTCCAACTGTAGATTCTTCTTTGCTTTCTTCTCTATTTTCTTCTCTGTTTTCTTTAGTATGAATTTCATTTAGCAAATCACTGTTAGTTTCAAAAAATAATTCTATATTTTCAATGTTAGGCTGAGGTTGTGCTTCTCCATCAGATTCATAATCAAGCATTCTTTCCTAAATTTTAAACTTCTCATCAACTTTGACATTTTCAGTTTCAACAATAGTCTTAGTTCTTTTGTTATAATATCTATATGCTTTGCTTTTCAAAGAATATCCAAGAAATATTCCTTCATCACTTCTAGGATCAAACTTTCCTATATCATCATCTCTCTTAATATAACATTTACTTCTAAAAATTATAAAATACTTAACTAAGGGTGCATGTCCAAACCATAATTCATAAGGTGTCTTGTTTGTATCTTCTCTAATTTGTACTCTGTTCATAGTGTATACTGCTATGTTCACTACTTCTCTCCAAAAGGTCTTAGCCAAATCATTCTCAAACAACATAGCTCCTGTTGCTTCGGTTATTGACCTGTTCCTTCTTTCTGTAATACCATTTTGTTCTGGTGTTCTAGGGGCTGAAAGTTGTCTCTTAATACCATTCATTTCACAAAAAGTATTAAACTCTCTAGATGTAAATTCACCACCTCTATCAGATCTTAGGCACTTAATCTTCATTCTAGATTCATTCTCAATTTTTCTTTTCATGATCTTAAATTTATCAAATGCTTCAGATTTTTCTTTCAAAAATGCAATCCACATCATTCTTGTAAAATCATCAACAAGAATCATAAAATACCTTTCTCCATAGAATCCTCTAGTCCTAGTAGGACCACTCAAGTCTGTATGAACAATCTCCAGCTTCTCTACCTATGTGAAATTCTTTCTGGGAAATGAACTCCTTTTCTACTTTGCCATCATACATTCTTTGCAAATCATGTTAGTAGGTTTCATAATTCTAGGTAAATCTCTTACCGCAAGTGTAGTACTCACTTTGACAATATTATCAAAGTTTATATGACAAAACCTTTTATGCCATAACCAACTATCATCAATATTAGTTAACAAACATGTCATCTCAGTATGATTCAACTGAAATACATTACCTCTGGTTCTAAATCCTTTTCCTATCAAATTTCCATCTTTATCTTTTATCACACAAGTTTTCTCAGCAAACCAAACTTGATAACCCTTATCAACCAATTGTCCAACACTTAGTAGATTATGTCTCAATCCATCAACAAAGTAAACATCATCAATGTTAGTCTTTCCATCAAGAGTAATAGATCCTATACCCTTAATCAAACAAGGTGCATTATTACCAACTCTAACAATTCCTCCATCATAATTGTCTAACTTAACAAACTTTCTTTTATCTCCAGTCATATGATGTGAACAACCACTGTCTATAATCCAATCAGATTTCTTTTCAACTTGAGAAACTAATGCTTTTTCTTCCCTTTCATCACATTCAAAACTTTCTTCTTTAATTGCTACAAATCATATTTCCTCAAAGTTATCATTATCACTATCACTTAAATGTCTTTCAATTCCTTCTTCAAGATCTTCATCATTTGCATAATAACATTCTTTAGATCTCCTAGGTTTAAATTTGCTTCTATACTTCTTAACTCTTTTAGGACATTTAGATGCAAAATGACCATATTCTTGACAAGTCCAACATTTAAAGATTTTCTTACTTTCTGGTTCTCTTTTTACAAGTAATGCAATACCTTCTTCAATCTTCTTATCTTCCTCATATTTAGATCTACCACTGCTGGCATAATATCCATTCACACTAGTACTTCTTGATAATGTAGGTCTAATGTTAAGAGCACTGAATGCTATCTCCATTCTAGGTAGCTCTCCTAATAATCTCAAATTCATCTCTGTTGTTTCTCATCTTCCAAGAAGAGTTTCTCTTGAAAATTTCGGTGTACAAGGTATCACTTGTTCAATCATCTGTGTTGTTTGCTTGAATACTGGTGTCAAAGTTCTCAAAATTTTCCATATCACTTCATTCTTTGTCTTATCACCTCCACAAGACTTTATTCGTATTACAATCTTAGACATCCTACCAATATAGCTTCTAATAGATTCATCTTCCATCATTCTGATATCTTCAAATGCACAAATCCAATTATGTAATCTAGCCTTCTTTGCATGTTCATCACCTTCAAAAGTAGAATGTATAGCTTTCCAAATTGCATGAGATGTTTTCAAACATCTTACCTGACTGTATTCATTCTCTGGTAGTGCTGACAAAAGTGCTTCTCTTGCAAGTATGTTACACATGAATAGATCTAGCTCATCTTTAGTTCCTGCCTCTAGATTGTCTTCCTCAATGATAGTCTTCTCATTTTTTGTAATCAACCAATAACTTGGTCCTAAACACAATAAATGTGTCTTCATCTTTTCTTTCTATCTCTCAAAATTTACTCCATCAAACTTAGGGCTTTCTTTCCTGAAATTCACCATGGATCTCCTTAAGTTGTTAAACTTTTCTTCCAAGGACCTGCTGCTCTGATACCAATTGTTAGAAAGTAAAGATCCCCAAGATAACTGAGAGGGGGGGGTGAATAAGTTATCTAATAATTTAACCATTCAACTACTTTAAACAATATAATCAATGTAGTAATCAACCATAGAAAGATAACCATACACAATTGCATAATAACACAAGATATGTTGACTAGGGAACCTCTTGAAAAGAGTAAACCCCGGTGGGAATGATGCCCACAAAATGATGCACTAAAATGAAAGTTCCTTGTTAGAGGATGGACCCTGTTAGGAGTCTTATGAAATACATTCAGTACATATAAATCCCTATTAGGAGATTTTGAATCCTTGTTAAAAGATTCTAACCCAGTTAAGAGTTTATGGAAGACAGAAGGACCCACTGCCCAAACAGCTTCAAGGCAAGATCTTTGAACCCACTGTCCAAAAGATCTTAGAATTATTCAATAGAATAATATGAAATATATTACCTCCTTCACACTATGCCAAAACCATACCCTCTACTACACGAGATCACAATTCTAGATCTCTATACTCACAAGTCTTCCTTCATCACTGAATTAGCTCTTTTCTTCACTTCATGCATATATTTGCATCTCAACTTTCACAATTCAATCCTCTCTACTCAATTATTTTTCTCAATTCTCATTACAACAAGGAAAACATTCCTTCTTATATACAAAACTCAAATAATTACAAATGAGTCATTCCTCAATTACAAAATAATAATTTCTACACGCTACACATAAAATTCACATAAAACTGTCAGCTTCCAGATATTGTAACTTTCTCCAAACATATCCTCAAAGTTTGTGCTATGAAACACATCATCATTAATGAGTTTCCAACATCCCTTTAACTGTGCATAATCAGATTCCATCCCAGCTAAGGGATGTCCTCCGATTTCCAAAAATCGCTACACACAAACACTGTCTAAACATTGCTTTCACCAAAATGCTCATAACTCTCATGAATGAATGAATTTATTTTTGCACTATTAACCATAGGTTAATAACACACCAAAGAACATACCATCAATTTCACAAAAGCCAATCTATAATACAACATGTGTGCAAAACAAAATTATACCTACTTTCCTGCTGATATCCAGAATATCACTATGTTGACATCAATGACAATCCAAGTTATGAATGCAACAACAACTACTACAGAATGACTATCAAAATACTTTGCATTCATTCCTAATAGTCACATGTTTTCCAAATGGTCAATGGGTTAAAGGTCAGCCGAGAATTGTGGGACCTTTTTGCTAGGTCTTGCTGAGGTGTTTTAGTTTGATTGGCCGTGGGTTTCAGGAGTAAAGACATGTCAGTGGGCCCAAGAGATTGTAAAGGATGCCAAGATGGAAAATCTAACAGCTGGTGTATCTTTGCATAGAATCTTTTGAGGCTATGCAATCTTACGATAGCCGTTTGATTATAACCTTATGAGGAGTGGGTCCAAATTGCTACGTGGGGCCTTTTTCTTGCTGACGTGCTCTATATTCATTGGTCAAGAGTTTTTGATGATGTGGAAAGGGATTTTTTAAAGGTTTTTGTTGACTATTGTGGGATTCTATGAGCTTCCAGGTCTATTGGGAATAAGATAGATCAACGGTCCTTTTTTAAACTCTAGTGGGTTACCATTTTTATTTTGATTTCAAATTTCGTACAGCGTCTTGCTAGGGTTTTTGACGCAGAAAGTTGTAAAATGAAGCGGTGGCCATGAATTAAATTCTTTAGTATAGATTGTAGTTGGGGAAGGATATAGAAGACATAAATTATAGCTAAAATCCAATTTTGTTTCCTATGATGCCGAGCCAAATGAATAGCAGGATTGAATTGCAGAGAGGCATTCATTGCAGGGTGGACAGTGAGATATAAGATCAAATTTTTTGAAACTAAGCTGAGGATAGCATTGAAGACATAAATTAGTTGGCTCATCTAAAAAATATCTCATCTGTTTCACTGGTGTAGTTATTGTAAACCCTTTAGGGTTGTTGTAAAGGTTTTGAGGTTAATTTTTGTAACCCTAGAATGATCTGTTGCTTGTTGCATCTCTTAATATAAAGGGATTTTTCATGATCATTTCAGGGGGATTGGATTTTAGGTGTCAAAAAGGATAGAAATTTCTGAAACCCTAGCTTTTAGTCAAGGATTGTAATTTTTGATATCATTTTATCAAACAATAGAGAAGAAGTACAGGTTGTTCTTATCTTGCAAGCTTGTTATTGAGGATACTATATGCACATGGTGAAATGTTATACTTAATACAAACCTCAAATTTTTGCTCTCCTTTTCTCTATTCTCTGAATCTTTAAATCTTTTCATAAGGTTTATATGAATGTATTGATGCTTTGTGTTCCAACCTAGAGTTAGATTAAATATTGCTCAAAGTGGAATATGTGTTCTTGGAGTTTATTTGAAGGATTTTCTTCAGTAGGAAAGAGTTGAGGTATTTGTGTTTATGTCTGACCAATTTCAGACACCATTGTATTCATCCTTTTCCTTAATATTTTTCCTAATGGATAAGGCACTAGCCTATATTCTCTGATCTTTGTGTTGAGAAGAGTGATTCAAACCTTGTAATCCCAAATCATTAAATCACTACCAATCTTTACTTTTATTTACATTTATGTATTTTCCTATCTAGTGATGGAGAGTCAATGAACAATAGGTTGTTGTTTAGTACTTTTTCATTATATTCATCTGTTGAAATATCTAATAAAGAAATAAGGGGTAGAGTTAGAACTATCAGTCAAAGTTAATACTATTGGATCAGGTGCACCCACCTTGGTTTTGCAGAGCCAGAAGTAGAAGAGGGTAGTCTTATCCCTATAGTTGGTCCAGTTGCTTATAGATTACCCATATTTGGAGCTAACCATTCCTTAACATCCATCATAAGTATATTGGTATCTCATTGAGTGTAAAATCCTATCTAGGAACCAACAAATTGGTGACTCCGCTAGGGAGTAAAGCATAAAAAACAAGTAAAATTAGTTCTGAATTAGTGTTTATATTACAAATTTCAATATCTCACTACCCATTTGATTTAGCCCTTCCAGGTCACCATCAAATTAGTGATTCTGCTGGGGAAAAGAGAAATACTGTCAAGAGAAAATAGTGTAGGTTTCAAGTTGAGCTTGACTCCTAACCTACCTATTTCAATCATTTGATATCTATGGTGTTACAAATCAAAATAGATAATGCGGGTACGAGTTGAGCTTAGACTCCTGGCTAACTTATCATTTATCTAGTGGTCTTCATTAAAGAGTATAATAGTTAGTTTCAGTAAGATTTCAAATTATCTCACATATTGTGAGTGGAGACTCTGAGCATCTCTGTAACTAGTGCTTTAAGTAATATATAGTTATGAGTTTCAAAATCATAAGGTCTTGGAGGAAGGAACACCCAGAAGAAAGCTTGCAGGGTGGGCTTCCTGCCACATCAAGAAGAACTCAAGTTAGGAAAGAAAAAAATGTTGATTATATGTCTCTAACCTAGAAGCAAAGGGGAAACCCAGGACAAGAAGGTCTTACTCCTATTCAGCAAGGAAATGCCTCAGAATATGAGGAGGTAGTTGATTTAGGCCTAAACCAGTATGAAGACTATTACTCCCCCATAGAAAGAGAGGGCGACAGACCATCCCAAAATAGAAGGATTTTAGGAAAATTTAGTAGGTCTAGAAGAAAAAGCAAGAGTGGATAGGATTTTGTTCCCCCTTTAACCCTTGATTCATCAATACCCCAAGGCCCCCATGAGTCTTAGGATCAGTAAGAAGACCCTCAAGCATAGGAGGCTAAATCTAAAACAACTTTTCCTGATTCTAAGGAAATATTTGAGGAGGTATATGAATTGGAAAGAAGAATTCAAGAACAAGAAGCCATTATGCAAAAGAGAGAAAATGAGAAGGAAGAAAGGGTTAGACATGCCATGATAAGAGCCGATCAATTAAGAAGGTAGTTGTTAGATTTAGAGGCTATAAATCATGTTCCCATTCCTGAACAAACAAAAGAACTACCTATTGTCCATAAGACATTTGAAAGAAGAGTTCCCAAAGATAAAGGGAAAAAAAAAAAAAAAAAAGGCATTTCAATTAAAGAACCTATAGCCCCTAAACTCCCTAAAGACTACGCCTTAAGATTGGAAGCCGACCTTGAAAAGGCCAAAAGGGAACATGAATTACTAGCTAAGGAACTTGAAAAAGTAGAATTAGAAGCTGCAACATTAGAAATGAAAAGGAAAATTGATTTTATTAAAAGGTCTACAAGACCTACAAATTTTACTAATTCTAACATAACACAAGGAGAAAATGTCACAAGTTCAGCAAATCAGACAACTGGTGTTCCCCCACCGGGAGGTTTCAATGGTTTTGCCACCACCAATAATAATGCATCCACATCTCAGGGTGCTGATTTTCCTAATTTAGGGATTATACATGAAAGATGTAAACAATTGGTTTTTACTGGTATCCCTGGTTATCCTAACCCTATCCCTAAAGAAATTAGAAAGAAGCTTCCTAAATTCAAAGGAAACAATGTTGTAACTTGTGAAGAACATTTAAAGAAATTTATTGATGTCATTGATGATTATAATATTGTGCCTGATGATGTTATCATGAGGCTATTTGTGCAATCCTTAATAGAGGACTCAAGGGATTGGTTTAGAGCCTTGCCACATGGTAGCATAGGTTCATGGAATCAGCTTAGGCATTATTTTAAGGAACAATATGGTGACAAAACTCATGAAGGTTTTTATGTTGAATGAGTTCAATAACATAAAAAAGAATTTCAATGAAGATGTTATTGAATTTAATGTTAGATTTCAAAAAGCCATGCATAAATTGTTGCAACTTATCATATTGGATGACAGGGTGTGCCTTGTCACATATTTAAATTCTTTTGATTCTAAGATGGGCTACCTATTGAGAGATAAGAATCCAAGGAGCCTGGTTGAAGCTTACAAGTTAGCTATGAACATAAAGAGCAATCAGAGAATCTCAGGAAAGTTGGGAAGGAGAGAAGATAACAAGTCTCCTTTGTTAAATAGAAAGGATCTGGGAAAGCCTCAAGGTGTGAAACCTAAGGATGATGAAAGCCTAAAGAAGATTCTAAAAGCAATCAAGGATTTAAAGCTTGGTGAAAATAGAGGTAATAAAGTTGTGGGAGGGGACAAGCCCCCCTTTAATAATTTCAACAAATTGCCAAGATTGCAGAATTACCCTTACAATACTCAATGGAAAGATGGGAAGCCCTTTATTCCTGAGAAAAGAGATAAACTAAATGATAAGACCCCTGATCCATTGCAAAGAAATTCAATGAATGTGGTGGAGGAAGTCCCATGGTGTGTTTCTTGTTAGTCACCACATGATCCTGATTATTGTGCCATATCCCAAAATGTCTCTCCTCAAGAAGAGAAGGAATGCAATGAGGAATAGCCTTATGATGACCAAGGATGTGGGATGTTCTCTTCTCATGTTTTGAGTGAGGTAGAATCTACTGAAGAGGATGAAAATTAGGATGCTTCACATTCCCAAACTAGAAATGAATCATATCATCAACAAGTTTTTTTAGATGATGAAGATAGTGAGCTTGACAACATCCAGTGTAATGTTCAAAAGAATGAACAAACAACTACTTTGAGAAGACCTTTTGATGAGGAAATTGCTTTGATAACAGCCAATTTGGTTACTTAGGCAAAGGCAAATTATAACTTAAGGAATAGAGTTGTTGGTGATTCAAATCCTAAGCCAGCTGGTATTTTTATCAAGAAAATAGATAAGAATGTAAAAACTTCACAAGAAAAGACTAAGGATGCTAATCCTATTGATAAAGTCAAGGTAAAGAAAGTTGCTAAGCCTAATATTGTTTACAAGGTGAAAACTAAGCCTACTACTAAGGTTGTACCATTTTTGCAAAAGAAAAACAAGGCCCAAACTGACAAACCTGCAGATACATCCACCCAAGAAGATGATAAAGAGATTGTAGATTCAAAACCAGATGCACCTGATTTAAAGTATGTTCCTATTCACATGATTAAATAGTTCTCTCAAATCACTGTCAAAGTTCCATTATTAGAGATGATGAGAATAGAAGAACATAAGAAAAATGCCTTAAAATGGGTAAAAAGTGTAGTACATACTGATTCTCAAAGAACAAAAAAAACTGAGAAACAAGTAGCAATTTTGGATGAAGACAAGAATTGTAGTGAGGAGATTGTTTCTAAAATCCCTCAAATATATTTGGACACAAATGTTCTTAGTATTGCAGTAGGATCAATTGATCCCTTTTTCTTGACTCTGCAAATAAATGGAAAGTTGCTAAAGAATTGCATGATTGATTCTGGAGCATCAAATATTGTTATGCCTACTGAGATTATGAAGTCTTTGGGTTTGAGAGTGGATACACCCCATGGTAGGTTTCAAGCAATGGATTCAAGAGAAGTACCAGTTGTTGGTACTATTAAGGCTTTGCCTTACAGATTGGCTGCATACCCCAACAAATAATTGACCATGAGTGTTTTGGTAGTAGATATTCCTCCCCACTATGGAATGTTATTATCAAGAAAATGGAGTGCCTCTATGGGAGGTAGCATATAGTGTGACTTATCATTTGCCACTTTTAATTTTGAAGGAAAAAATATCAAAGTCACTAGGGAGTCTAGAACTCCACACATGATTGAGGAAGAAGAACAGGACAACATGAATTGTTTCCTTGATACTGATATTAATGCCTTCAAGGTCCAAGATAAGGAAGCAGAGGAAGGTGTTGATCCTACCCACAAATAAGAAAGCCAGGAGGGGTGGATTGATCTTGATAATCTCTAGACCATGTATTTTGATGGAGCAAATAGCAAAGAAGGATCTGGAGGTGGAATATTGCTCATATCTCCAAATGGTAAAACTTTCAGGTTCTCATTTACTTTGTTGTTTTCATGCACAAATAATGTTGTAGAGTATGAGGATCTATTAATTGGTCTAAGATTAGCATCAAGGCATGGCATAAAGTGTTTGAGAGTTATAGGTGACTCTGAGCTAGTCATAGCCCAAATTAGATCAAAGTATGCCTCAAAAAATAAAAAATTGAAGCAATATAGGAATTCAACATGGGATGAGATTGAAAGCTTTAGTGCTTTTAATATTTGTTGGATGGACAGAAGTCAGAATAGGATGGTAGATTTGTTAGCTAATATAGCCCTTAGACTAGAAGATGTTACATTTGCAGATGTTTCTAATATAGAGGTACAAGCCAGACCTTCCATCCCTGACAATCTAGATAATTGGCAAGTTTTTTTTGATGACCAAGATATATTAAGTTTTCTCCATTATGAATCTCACTTTGGTGATACAGAAATGGATTCCAGTGCTTATGTTAATATAGTGAATGGAAAAGATGTCATTTTTGGGAAAGAGGTTTTGCAATTAAAATCAAAAAAGGTTCCTAAAGGACTAGTTTCTCTTGAAAGGGCATTTGAAAACAAAGACAAGGCCTTCTCAACTAGTACTGATAAAATCAATGAGCTTGAAGAGATAAAATTGGGCACAGGGATAGCTCCCAAGAAAGTTTATATAGGCAGGTCTCTCTCTCCAAGAACTAGAAAAAAATTGATTGACCTTCTCAGAAAATTTAGGCATGTTTTTGCCTGGTCTTGTGAAGACCTTAAAGCTTACAGGGAAGACCTTTTCCAACATAAGGTTCCACTCAAAGAAGGCACAAAACCTTTCAGACAAAATTTGAGACCTATTAACCCTACCTTGGCACCCAAAATGTAGAGTGAACTCAAGAAGATGATGGATGCTGGAATAATCAAGCCCATTAGGCATTCCACTTGGGTTTCAAATTTAGTGCCTATGAGAAAAAAGAATGGTGATATCAGATTATGTGTAGATTTTAGGAATCTTAACATAAATTCTTTGAAAGATAACTATGGATTACCCAATATGGAGAACATGTTACAAAAGGTCACTGGATCAAAATTGATGTCCATGATGGATGGCTTTTCTAGCTACAATCAGGTCATGGTAAAGGACACATAATAGTTTAAAACTGCATTTACAATTCCATTGGGAACATATGTTTATGTAAGAATGCCATTTGGGTTGACTAATGCAGGTGCCAATTTTTAGAGGGCTATGGATGTAGCCTTTGTAGATTTCATTGATAGATTTATGGTGGTATATTAGGATGACTTGACAAATTTCTTAGCTAAAGAAGAACAACATTGTCAAGATCTTGAGAAGATTTTTATCAGAGCATTAGAGTATGGGGTTTCTTTGAACCCAAAGAAATATGCATTTGGTGTGACCAAAGGAAAACTTTTATGGCACATTGTTTCAAAGGATGGTGTAAGGATAGATCCTGAAAGAGTGGAGGCCATTGACAAACTAACTTTACCAAATAACATCAAGGGAATTCAATCCTTTTTAGGATAGATCAATTTTTTAAGAAGGTTTATTACAAACTTTGCAGAAATTAGTATTCCCATATCAAGGATGTTAAAGAAAGGAGCAAAAATGGAATGGAATACTGAAGCACTCCAAGCCTTCAATGACATTAAGAGGGCCATTAAGCATGCCCTGGTCTTAAAGACACCATATTATAGCAAGCCAATGCAAATTTTCTCTTTTGCATCTGCTCATACTATTGCTGTAGTACTTTTACAAAGGAATGCTGAAGGTTTTGAACAACCTATTTCCTTTTTTAGCAAGACTTTACAAGTAGCAGAATTAAATTTTGATATCATTGAGAAATAGGCTTATGCCTTATTCAAGGCCATTAAAACATTTAGATGTTATTTGGTGGGAGCCACAGTGTTTTCCTATGTTCCAAGTGCTACAGTTAAGGACATTTTTGTCCAACAAGAGGTTTCAGGAAGAAGATATAGGTGGATTAATAGAATTCAAGAATTTAACATTGATATCCACATTACAAAGTTGGTTAGAGGTTTGGGCCTAGCAAAGTTGATGGCCCAAAGTAATTTAAATGCAAACCAGATCAATATGCTAGAAGAGGATCAAAGACCTTATGTGTGCAACATGGACTGTTGTGAATGGTATAAAGATATTGTCAAATATTTAGAAAAGATGGTCTTACCCCCTGAATTGGATGATAATAAGAAAAGAACTATTAAACTCCACTCTTTGAGATATGCAATTATAAATGGTGAGCTTTGGTGGAGGAGTAATGAAGGTGTTTTGCTTAGGTTTGTAGATTAGGAGAAGGCCAAACTTTTGATGCATGAAATGCATAGTGGAATTTGTGGAGGAAATTACATGGAAAAGACTACAACCCACAAGATTATTAGGGAAATTTTTTGGTGGCCTTCACTTTTCAAGGATACCCATCAGTTTGTCAAGAAGTGTGATCCTTGCCAAAGGTTTGCAGGAAAACTAAAATTTAGTGGAAATTTGCCTCTCAGATCTGTTTGTGTTCAAGTCCCTTTCCAGAAATGGGGTATGGATTTCATTGGTGAAATCCCTAATAAGTCCAGTGGTGGACATTCTTACATCTTAGTGGCAACTAACTATTTCACTAAGTGGGTTGAGGCAATCCCTACAAGAAGAGAAACTAGTAGGGTAGTAACAAATTTTATGATGCAGAATATTCTCACAAGATTTGGTTGACCAGAAACTATGGTGGTTGATAATGCATTATGTTTTAGGTCAAAAGAGTTTGTTGATTTCTGTAGACATAATGGTATTAAAATTTTATATTCATCTACTTATCATCCACAAGGCGATGGCCAGGTAGAATCCAGCAATAAAAGTTTAATCATGATTTTGAAGAGAGTTTTGGACAAGAACAAGAAGGCCTGGGACTTGAAATTGCTACAAGCCCTATGGGTTGATAGGGTTACAATAAAGAAAGCAATTGGGTGTGCCCCTTTTGATTTAGTGTATGGAATAAATGCAAGATTACCCAAAAATAATTTGTTACAGATATACTAGTTCATTCAGAAATATGATAAAGATGTTGAAGAAGATATGACAGTTAGAATGAATGACCTAATTCAATTAAACGAGGTAAGAAATGATGCACACATCAAGAATGAGAATTTGCAAGCCTAGTGCAAAGTCCTGTATGATAGAAGGACTGCTTAGATAAATTTTTCATAAGGAGACATGGTATTAATGTGGAATGTAAGGATGCAAGACAAAGGAAAACATGGGAAATTTGATCCCATATGATTAGGCCCATATATCATTGAGGAAAAATGGGGAGCAGGCTCTTATATTCTGAAGAATTTGACAGGAGAACTCCTGGATTTTCCTATTCATAGTCAATTTTTGAAGTTCTACTTCTCCTGAAAAATTTTGAGTCTCTGTACAGTTGTGTTTTAAAGTTGTTGTTTGCTAGTTTCCTATTTTTGGTTCAAAGTTTTGGTTCTGGTCTACTGTACCAGGAGATTCTAGCTTCTCATTGTATCTATAGGAGATACATGTCCCTGAGCATGAGCCACTATTAGAACAAGTGAAAAATTCCATGATTGAATCATATTTTCTAGGCCTCTGCAGTTATTTTTCCCATTTTCCTGGTGAAACCCTAGGCAAAATTCAAAAATCTAGTCATTTGCAAGGAAAACCCTAAGTGTGCCCTAACCTTGTTCTAATTTCATGTTTCTTTTTCAGGCCAATTAAAATTTCATTAAGGCATGTGTGTTAAATTTTATTACCCTGGCAGCCTTTATTTTCCTAAGTCTCCAAGCGCCCAACTTTAATTTTTCCTAAGTTCAGTGGCAGTATTTTTTCCTAAGTCTTAATGTTTTAATTTTTCTAATGTTTTCGGCCTTTATCCTTTCCTAGGCCTGGCTCTAACAACATCTTGATCTAATGGTTGGCGTAAGTCCACAAGTGATGTGTCAGAGGCTTGCGATCTTATTCTAGTCATTGATCTTTCCTAATGACGTGATGTTTCAAAGACGTGGGACCATCCGACAGATTTGCACAGTTGGTAGTCTGTGATTGGTCCACCTATTGGTGATTTGGCAAGGGTATTGGGTCCTATTTGTCGGCATGTCAAAAGGCTTTGACATCTACAAAGATCAATGGTGGGCATGTCTTTGCAAAGGATGTGTCATATGCATGAGATTATAAGACAACCATTGATTCTTTTTTGTGACGTAATCTTTTCTTTCAGAAGGTCCACTACCAGGTGTGCGCAATTGGCAATTTTTAATTGGTCCACATGATAATGAGGTGGAGCTTATTAGTGGGGCCTATGTTAGATATTTTTGATCGATGGTTGGCATATGATCACATGGAATATTCTTCCCCCATGCGACCTTATGTCCATCATCTGATTAGATATTGAGGGAAGAGTGGGTCCTATGTCAGAAGTGACTGGGCAAAGATAGAAAATAGTATGATGACATGTGGTGGCTTGCAGGCAGGCCCAGGGTTATCAAATTTTTTGGTGGCTTGGACAAGTTTTTGGCGGCACTGATAAAGTCTTCTGTGTCCTCTTATTTGCAAAGTATTTGGTAGAGTTCTAAAGTTTCTAGTGAATTGATGACTGAGGTTTTCATGCATTCACCAAATATAACCAAGGGTTAAACATGAGACTCAGTAATTTAGCGAAATGCTTTGTTCACTGAATCGTTGAATTGACCGTGGTTAAATAAAGTATTAAGTGACTTGAATTTTCTTGCAGTTGCATGTTCGCCAAATGGTCAAGGGGTTAAGGGTCAGCCGAGAATTGTGGGACCTTTTTTCCAGGTCTTGCTAAGATGTTTCAGTTTGATTGGCCATGGGTTTTAGGAGTAAAGACACGTTAGTGGGCCCAAGAGATTCTAAAGGATGCCAAGACAGAAAATCTGATAGCTAGCATATCTTAGCATAGAATCTTTTGAGGCTATGCGATCTTATGATAGCCGTTTGATTAGAACCTTATGAGGAGTGGGTCCAAATTGCTATGTGGGGCCTTTTTCTCACTGACGTGCTCTATTTTCATTGGTTGAGAGTTTTTGATGATGTGGAAAGATATTTTTTAAAGGTTTTTGTTGACTATTTTGGGATTCTATGAGCTGCCCAATCTGCTGAGAATAAGATAGATTGATGGTCCTATTTTAAACTCCAGTCGGTTACCATTTTTATTTTGATTTAAAATTTCTAGTAGGGTTTTGCTAGGGTTTTTGATGTAGAAAGTTGTAAAACAAAGTGGTTCTTCAGTACAGATTGTAGTTGGGGAAGTATATAGAAGACATAAATTATAGCTAAAATCTAATTTTGTTTCCTATGATGCTGAGCCAAATGAATAGAAGGATTGAATTGCAGAGAGGCATTCATTGTAGGGTGGACAGCGAGATATAAAATCAAATTTGTTGAAACTAAGCCAAGGATAGAATTGAAGACATAAAGAAATTGGCTCATCTAAAAAATATCTCATCTATTTCACTAGTGTAGTTATTGTAAACCCTTTAGGGTTGTTGTAAAGGTTTTGAGGTTAATTTTTGTAACCCTAGAATGATAGGTTGCTTGTTGCATCTCTTGATATAAAGGGATTTTTCATGATCATTTCAGGGGGATTGGATTTTAGGTGTCAGAAAGGATAGAAATTTCTGAAACCCTAACTTTCAGTGAAGGATTGTAATTTTTGATATCATTTTATCAAACAATAGAGAAGAAGTACAGGTTGTTCTTATCTTGCAAGCTTGTTATTGAGGATACTATATGCACATGGTGAAAGGTTATACTTAATAAAAACCTTAGATCTTTGCTCTCCTTTGCTCTATTCTTTGAATCTTTAAATCTTTTCATAAGGTTTATATGAATGTATTGATGCTTTGAGTTCCAACCTAGAGTTAGATTAAATATTGCTCAAAGTGGAATATGTGTTCTTGGAGTTTATTTGAAGCATTTTCTTTAGTAGGAAAGAGTTGAGGTATTTGTGTTTATGTCTAAGGACCAATTTTAGACACCATTGTATTCATCCTTTTCCTTAATATTTTTCCCAATGGATAAGGCACTGGCCTATATTCTCCTATCTTTGTGTTGAGAAGAGTGATTCAAACCTTGTAATCCCAAATCATTAAATCACTACCAATCTTTACTTTTATTTACATTTATGTATTGTCCTATCCAGTGATGGAGAGTCAATGAACAATAAGTTGTTGTTTAGTACCTTCTCATTGTATTCATCTCTTGAAAGATCCAATAAAGAAATAAGGGGTAGAGTTAGAACTATTAGTCAGAGTTAATAATATTGGATCAGGTGCACCTGCCTTGGTTTTGCAGAGCCAGAAGTAGAAGAGGGTAGTCTTATCCGTATAGTTGGTCCAGTTGCTTATAGATTGCCCATATTTGGAGCTAACCATTCCTTAACATCCATCATAAGCATATTGGTATCTCATGGAGTGTAAAATCCTATCCAAGAACCAACATGATGATGTAGGTTATTTTTGTGAACCATTGATCTTAGGTTTTCTAAGATATTGTAAAACCCTAATTAGGTCAAGGTCAGTTTGATATAAAATTTTAAGGATGTCATTTTGACAAGTATCTTCATGAAGTAGCCACACTAAAGGATATCTAAAGTTTAGACAGGGTATTGACATAAGGATTTCGAAGGAAGTATCCAGTTTAACAAAATAGTTATAAGGCTACTGAGTAGTTCATAAGGATATACTCATCCTATAAAGGGGATATCTTTATTTTATTTAAAGGATCTAATATTAGTAATTTGAGTTTTATTACATACATGTCAAATATCACTATTACTCTCTAAAAATTGTAGTAGATTTGAAATCTCCTAAAAGAGTGGACTTAATCATTCTTAGTTAAATCTCTTAATTGAGTGCATACATATATTGTGTTGCTAAAATCCTTTAATAGTGTAGATCTAGTTAATATTTCTGTTACTCATAACAAGGTAAGATCTCTTCAATATTGCTAATGCATGGGTGGTGATTGAGACATTTAATATGTTTAATCAAAATGTTACTAAATGGGTACTCATACTATTTTCATTTGTGTTTTGTCACTGATGTTAACATATGTTTCTATGAAGGAACCATACTGGTAATCATAGTGTACAGATGTTTCAGATGCTGTAAAGTTAGAAGAGAGTTTAGATGGATGTTGTGATCTTATATTTGAGATTGCATCATTAATGGATGCATAATAAGGAAGATACAACTATTTTGGTAAAGACTAGTCACTGGACTGTGACAGTGAGAATTGACAGAGTTAGTCTCTAAGTTTTTGGTATAGATTTCAGAGGGATTGGATTCAACATATGTGATCTTGAAGGATGATGGAAGAGGTACTAATAGATTTTCATTGGTTAGTGCAAGGTATGGAATGATTCTTGACATCATCTATGGCATGTGCTCTAGTGATGGTTTATCAGGAAGCCGACTCGGGGAATGAAGTGTTTATTTTGTTTGGAAAGGATAATTCAAGATGTCAGTCTTTAATTGTTGTAATGTAATCATTGTAAACTTTTTTATGATACCATGTGTATCTTAGCAAGGACCTATGTAATTGTTTGCAATTAGGAAAGCTTTATGCACCGACCTATTCTTGGTAAAATGTAATAAGGTATAAATAAAAGGTCTTTTCTTTGGAAGAGACATGAATGTGATAAGAGTGATATAAGGAGGTTGCAAATTTGTGTCTTTTGTATGTAGAGTAGAGGATTATTGGTGGACTTCATTGGAACTAATCAAGCAAAGACAGTTGTTGGAAAATAGTTCAAAAGATTGTGTATTTCTTCAGATACACTTGTTGCAAACTAGTGAGTTTAGAAGGTTGACTTAACCTTCTTTGGGCAATGAGCCTTGGGTAGTGAGCCATCTTATGTTCTTTACTCCTAATAGGGTTTGTCCTCTAACAAGGACTATGTACTGTAATGTTTCAATAAGCTCCTAATAGGGCTATATCTTCTAACAAGGATTACTATACTCATAGTACATCATTAGTGGGTGCTAATTCCCCTGGGTTTTTTACCTTTACCAGGGTCTCCCCATAACCAAAATATTGTGTTATTGTGTTGGCATTCATTGTGTCCATTGGATCTAATATTGATAAGCTTAAAGTTTAAAGTTTAATAGTTTTTCATACAACTGATTCACCCCCTCTCTCAGTTGTATTGTAGACTGTTAATCCTAAAAATTGGTATCAGAGCTTGTGGTCCTCAGAGAGAAAGCTTAACAACTTGAGGCGATCTTGGAAAATGGCATACTATAGGAAGGCTAGTCCTAAGTTTGATCCTAAACACTTTGACAGTTGGAAAGCCAAGATGCAAACACATTTTCTATGCTTGAGCATAGACTACTTGATGATTGTGAAGAAGAAGGAAACTTTGAAAGATGAGAATGACTTAGTGTCAGCCACCGATGATGAAAAGAAACTATTTTCATGCAACATGGTTGCAAGAGAAGCATTGATCAGTGCACTATCTGAGGGTGAGTTTACTAAAATTAAAGATCTGGATTTGGCACATGATATTTGGAATAGACTAGAGGCACTCTATGAAGGAGACAAATATACCAAACAAGAAAAATTGTAGAGTTTGAAGACAAAGATGGAGAAGTTGCAAATGAATGAAGATGAAAGCATTAGAGCCTATGTTCAAAGGGTTACAAAAGCTGTAGTTGGAATAAAAAATTATGGTGGTACTTATGATGAAGATGAAGTCATTGCAAATATTCTCAGATCTCTAACTCCTACCTACAAATTCAAGGCAATGTCAATTCAAGAAACTATACCCCTGACTCCAAACTTTAGCAGAGAGATGTTGATTGCAAAATTAACTACCTTTGAAGCTACGAAATTAGGAGAAGCTGCTCCTAAAGTTGAATCTACATTTAGGGCATCCGCACATAAGAAAGTATCTGTACTTCTAAGTACAAGAAAAGAAGACCTAAGAGAAGAGCTTGGTGAGTATGCTAAGGAATGGGAGAATATAATGGAAGAAGAAAAGAAGATAGGAGAACTTGTTGCACTAATAGCTAGAAGAGAGAAAAGAGGTAAGGGAAAATTTGAAGGAAAATTACCTTTGAAATGTTTTTCATGCAATAAGATAGTTCATTTTGCATCTAGATTTCCTACAAGAATTCCTAAATACAAACCTGATTATGCAAAGATTAAAAGAGATAAAGAATGTTATTATGCTAGTGAAGGAATCTCTGATGATGATGGTGATTTAGACAATAAAGAGATTGGATTTGTTTCTATTAAATATGAACCAAATCATGAAGAAAAAGCCTTAGTATCTCATGTTGACAAGAAAATTGAATGGATAATTGACAGTGGATGTTCTCATCACATGACAGGTGATAAGAAAATTTTTGTTAAATTAGTAAATTATGATGGAGGTGTTGTAAGGTTCGAGGACAATCACCCAAAATCCATCATAGGAGTAGGATCCATCACTCTGGATGGAAAGACTAATACGAACAATGTACTACTTGTTGAAGGACTAAAACATAACATGTTAAGTGTTGGATAGTTAATGGATAAAAACTTTCAGTTAAGTTTTGTTAATGGTAAGTGCTTTATCAGAAGCAAGGAAGGAAAACTAATTGCTACTAGTTCAAGATCTAGAGGTAATGTATTTGAACTAAACACATTTGGAGACTCTTGTTTTTTTGTGAAGGTAGATGATAATTTTTTATGGCATAGAATATTTTGTCATGTTAACTTTGATAACATTGTGAAAGTAAGTATGGCTAATGTAGTAAGAGATCTACCGAAGATTTTGAAACCTTCTAACACTTTATGTAGAGAATGTCTTATGGGAAATCAAACTAAAAGTAGTCATAAAAGAAAAACATTTACATCAAAAGGAAAGTTTGATCTGGTACATACAGATCTATGTGGGCCTATAAGAACAAATTCATACTACGGTGAAAGGTATTTTATAATCTTTGTTGATGACTTTTCTAGAATGACGTGGGTTACTTATTTGAGAGAGAAATTAGAAGCATTTGACAAATTCAAGTTGTTTAAAGAAAAGGTAGTGAATGAATCAAGAATAAAAATAAAGTGTTTAAGATCAGACATAGGTGGATAGTTTACATCAGATCTATTCAATTCTTATTGTGAAGAGCATGGGATAAAAAGATAAACATCTGCTCCTAGAACTCCACAATAGAATGGGATATCAGAGCATTGATTAAAGGGAATGTAACTCATGTACATTAGAGAGAGGTTGTTGGAACAATAGTGTACACATTAAACAAAATTCAAATCAGAGATGGCACAAGTAAGACTCCCTATGAACTATGGTTTGATCATACTCCTACTATAAAATATTTCATAATTTTTGGTAGCAAATGTTATATTAAGAGGGATGATGAGAAGGAAAATTTGATGCTAGAAGTAATGAAGGTATCTTCCTTGGTTATTATATTAAAAGAAAGGCATAAAAATGTTTCAATCTAAGATTAAGGAAGATGGTTGAAAGTAACAATGTAAGAATAGATGAGAAATTCTAGATACAAGAAAGAAAATATGACAGCAGTCAGATATCAGAAGTAAAAGAAGCCACTACTACTGTTGAAGAAGAAGAACTTGTTGAGGAATAAAGTGAAAAAGAGGCTTGTGATGATACAAGCAAGACCACTGAAACTCCTAAAACTCCAAGGTATGTAAAAAATAACCATCCTGAAAATCAAATTATTGGCAATACCAGTCAGGGAGTTCTAACTAGATCTAAAATTAGAGAAGAAATTTGTTTGATTTCCCAAGCTGAACCAAAGACTACAGATGAAGCATTTAAAGATGAATCTTTGATAAATGCCATGAAAGAAGAATTAGATCAGATAAAGAAAAATAATAATTGGGAATTGGTTCCAAGACCTAAAAATAAAAATGTTATAGGAACAAAATGGGTCTTTAGAAACAAAATGGATGAAGAAGGAACAGTTGTAAGGAACAAAGCAAGACTAGTGTGTAAGGGATACTCACAACAAGAAGCCATAGACTTTGAAGAAACATTTGCTCCTGTTGCTAGAATAGAGGTAGTAAGATTATTTCTATCTTATGCTACACACAAAAACTTCAAAGTATATCAGATGGATGTTAAATCTGCATTTTTGAATGGAGATCTTGAAGAAGAAGTATACATAGAACAACCAAATGGATTTCCTCTATGCGAAGACAAAGACATGGTGTGAAAATTAAAGAAAGCATTGTATGGGTTGAAGAAAGCTCCTAGGGCTTTGTATGCAAGGTTGGACAAGTATCTACTTGGACTTGGATTCAAAAAAGGTAATGTGGACAGTAATTTGTACTTAAGAACAACTGGAGATGGAATCCTGATAGTAGAGGTATTTGTGGATGACATTATCTTTGGAGGCAACGATGATCTATGTAAGAAGTTTTCGAAAGAAATAGAAAGTGAATTTGAGATGTCCATGATAGGTGAAATGAAATTCTTTCTTGGACTGCAAATAACTTAGAATGAAAATGGTATTTTCATTTCTCAGACCAAGTATCTCAAAAAATTGCACAAGATATTCGGTATGGAAGATTGTAAACCAGTAGGAACACCTATGGTGATTAGAAACAAGCTAAAAATTAATGATGAATCAAAATGTGTTTTTCAAACTCTTTGTAGATCAATGGTTGGAGGGTTACAATATCTGACTCACACCATACTAGATATTGCTAATGCTATTGGAATTGTGGCTAGATATCAGGCAGAACCCAAAGAGACTCATCTAGCTATTGTTAAAAGGATACTAAGGTATCTCAGAGGGACCATAGACTATGGTTTATGGTATGAAAAGAATGATAGCTTTGAACTTCATGCTTATACTGACGCTGATTGGGCAGGAAATATTGATGATAGAAAAAGTACAAGTGGTGGTGCATTTTTCCTTTAGAAAAAGTTGGTTTCTTGGCTAAGTAAGAAACAAGATTGTATAGCACAATCTACTATTGAATCAGAATATGTTGTTGCTACTATAAATTTCACTGAAATTGTTTGGATGAAACAAATGCTAACATAAATTGGAATAAATTTTAATGAGCTTGTGGTTATCCATCGTGATAACACCATCACAGTTAACATGTCAAAGAATTCGGTGATGCACTCTAAAACTAAACACATTTCTGTCAAATATCACTTCTTAAGAGACAAGGTGGTAGAAAAATAAATCAAGCTTGAGTATATCAGTACAAAAGAGAATATTGTAGACATCTTTACAAAGCCACTACCAAAAGATAACTTTGAATATCTCAGAGGTATGTTAGGGGTTCAGGCCCCTCCTAGTCAAAACTAAATGATGTAGAGATGCATCAGTCCAGAAGTGCTTAGAGCCTCATCATTTTCTGGACTGGATGTAGGGATCTACTCCTTAGGGGGAGTGATCATGGAAGAAAGATTATCTATGAAGGAAGTTGGCACCCTTTTCCATTTTTGTCAAAGGGGGAGTGTTGTTATGAGAAAATCCTCACTGTTTGGGGAGATTGATCTATGGAAAGACTTTTGGGTTGATAGAACTTTGGGATAAGATTTTCCCATATGTTGACATCAATGCCAAAGGGGGAGATTGTTGGATATTGCTAATGCATGGGTGGTGATTGAGAAATTTAATATGTTTAATCACTACATTATTGAATGGGAACTCATATTGTTCTCATTTGTGTTTTGTCACCGATGTCAACATATGTTTCTATGAAGGAACTAGACTGGTAATCATAGTGTATAGAAGGTGTACAGATGTTTCAGATGCTATGAAGTTTGAATAGAGTTTAGATGGATGTTGTGATCTTATATCTAAGATCACATCATTAATGGATGCATAATAAGGAAGATATAGTTGTTTTGGTAAAGACTGGTCACTGGACTATGACATAGAGAATTGACAGAGTTAGTCTCTAAGTTTTTGGTATAGATTTCAGAGGGATTGGATTCAAGGTATGTGATCTTGAAGGATGATGGACAAGGTACTGATAGATGTTCATTGGTTAGCATAAGGTATGGAATGATTGGTGACATCATTTGTGGCATGTGCTCTAGCGATGGCTTATGAAGAAGCCAACTCAGGGAATGAAGCGTGTATTTTGTTTGGCAAGGATAATTCAAGATGTCTGTCTTCTATTGTTGTAATATAATAATATTAAACTTTTTTATGATATCGTTTGTATCTTAGCAAGGACCTATGTAATTTTTTGTAATTAGGAAAGCCTTATGGGCCGACCTATTCTTGGTAAAATATAATAAGGTATAAATAAAAGGTCTTTTCTTTGGAAGAGACATGGATGTGATAAGAGTGATATAAGGAGGTTGCAAATTTGTGTCTATTGTATGTAGAGTAGAGGATTATTGGTGGACTTCACTAGAACTAATCAAGAAAAGACAGTTGCTGGAAAACAGTTCAAAAGATTGTGTATTTCTTCACATACACTTGTTGCAAACTAGTGAGTTTAGAAGGTGGACTTAACATTCTTTGGGCAGTGAGCCCTCTTATGTTATTGACTCCTAATAGGGTCTAAACTCTAACAAGGACTATGTACTATAATGTTTCAATAAGCTCCTAATAGGGCTATATCTTCTAACAAGGATTACTGCGCTCTCAGTACATCATTAGTGGGTGCTAATTCCCATCAGGGTTTTTACCTTTAACAGGGTTTCCCCGTAACCAAAATATTATGTTATTGTGTTGCCATTCATTGTGTTCATTGGATTTTATATTGATAAGCTTAAAGTTTAAAGTTTAATATTTTGTCATACAACTGATTCACCCCCCTCTCAGTTGTATTGTAGATTGTTAATCATAACAAGATCACTATAATTGATCATTCTTGTAAGCCTTAACCAAAAAGTTTATTTCTGTATAAGTGAAGCTTTCTAGGTTCCATCCCCACCATAGTTTTTACCTTCTAACAAGGGTTTTTGTGATACCAAATACATGTGTCAATGTGTATTGATTTCATAAATATTTTATTCATTTACTTTCATGCATTTACATCCCAATTATACTATTGAATGTATGTTGAATTGAATTTACACAGTTGGTTATTGAAGTTGATATTTAATAGGATTACTTTGAAAATTTTTAAGGATACTGATTCACCCCTCCCCTCTTAGTATACACATTTCCATAATTTCAACACTCAACATGGACAAGAAGGATTAAGTTATATCTATCAGGGATAGGAGATTCTACACTTTATTACTTAGAAAATGAGTTTATAACTCACATTGGTCCTTTAACTATCAAACAGATGGAATAAAGAAGGTATGTTGAAACAAAACTTATTTCTAAGGTTAGAAAGAGTGATACTTGGATTATTGATACTAGCTACACACATCATATTACTGGTGATGAAGAAAAATTTGAATATCTTGAACATTATAATGGTGGATATGTGAAAATAGGAAATGATACACCCTGTCTAGTAAAAGGAAAATCATTTATATTGTTGAATAATAAGATCAGATGTGTTAATGAATATTGGGTGAAAGGAATTAACTATAATCTATTGAGTGTAGCACAACTGAATAACATTGGTCACTGAGTTGCATTTGAGAATGGAAAGGTGAAAATCTATGATGAATTTAGAAAATTTATCAGTACTAGTGACTAATCAAAAGGTAACTTATTATGTTTGGACAATGCTGAAACTTATTATTTATTGGCTAAAAATGAAGATGTATGGCTATGGCACATGAGGTTATGTCATGTGAACTTTGACAAAATGGTTAAGATCTGTAAGAGAAGGAAAGTTAGAGGTTTACCAAACATATATAAACTTGACCATGTAATGTGCAAACAATGTGAAATGGGTAAGATGTAAAAGTCTATTTTCAAGAGAAAACATTACTCATCTAATGCTATTTTTGAGTTAGTTCATATTGACTTGTGTGGTCCAATGAGAACTTAGAGTTATTATGGAGATAGATATTTTATCTTATTTTTTGATGATTTCTCTAGAATGATGACTTTCATGTTCTTAAATGAAAAATTTGAGGCTTTCAAAATGTTTAAATGGTACAAAGAAAAAGTGGAAAGAGAAAGTGGTAAGGAACTAAAATGCTTGAGATCATATAGAGGTGGTGAATGTATTTTTTATTATTTTACTAATTTTTTTAATGAGCAAGGAATTAAGAAACATGTATCTAAATCAAGGAAAACCCAACAGAATGGGATTGCGAAAAGGAGGAATAGATCAATTATTGATTGTGCTAGAACACTGATGATTAAAAAAGATGTTGCACAAATGTACTAGAGAGAAGCTCTTAGTACTACTTTTTACACATTGAATCATGTTCAACTAAATAAAGAATCAAACAAGACACCTTATGAATTATGGTATGGATACACACCTAATGTGAATTATTTAGGAATATTTGGAATTAGATGTTACATTTTCAAAAATTATAGATTTGGAAAATTTGATTCAAAAGGTGATGAAGGGATATTTCTAGGATATTCTACTAAAAGAAAGGCTTATAAATGTTTGAACAAGGATACTAAAAAAATGATTGAAAGTGAAAATGTGAGAGTTGATAAGTTTTCAAAAAAGAATGACGAAGAAAGAAAAAAGGAACCTAAAGACTATGGTAGATTTGTTTATATTGAAGAACCTGAAACTCTACCTAAAGAATAGAACAATGCTACCAAGCAACAACCTATATAGACTGGGCATCAACAAAAAATTACTGGTGAGAATGATGATCATGCACTGAGTGGAGAAAACACTGAAGAACACATATTTGAACTTGTAATTGCAAAGCATGTAAGAAGACACCAACCACAAAATTAGATAATTGGAGACAAATGAGTAGGATTGATGACACAAAGTAAATTGAGGAACAACACATGTTTAGTTTAGGAATTTGAGCCTAAAATAGTTAGAGATGCATTGGAAAATGATGAATGGATCAAGGCAATGAATGAATAAATTGAGCAAATACAAAAAAACAAAACATGGACATTGGTACCAAGACCTACAGACAAAAATGTGATTGGAACCAAATGGATATTCAGAAAAAAATTCAATGAGAATGGAGATGTAACAAGTTACAAAGAAAGATTAATTTGCAAAGGTTATGCACAAGAAGAATGAATTGACTATGGAGAAACTTTTTCACATGTTCCTAGACTTGAAGGAGTAAGAATATTACTTGCATATGCTTCTTACAAAATATTTAAGGTATATTAGATGGATGTGAAATCTGCATGTTTGAAAGGGATACTTGAGGAAGAGGTATACATTGAATAACCCGAGGTTTTGTTGATCCTACTCAGCAGAGCATGCTATGTAAGTTGCACAAGGAATAATATGAACTAATACAAGCACTAAGATCACGATATGAAACACTAAATTCTCATCTCATAAGAATGGGATTTGTCAGAACAAGTGACAACAAATATTTATATTTGAAATGTGAAACCGATCATAAGATTCTTATTGCTAAAATATTTGTTGATGATATCTTATTTGGAGGTCATGATAACTTATGCTAATATTTTACCGATGAAATAAGGAGAGAGTTTGAAATTTCAATGTTTGGTGAGATCAAATTTTTTCTTGGATTGAAAATACTATAATAGAAGGAAGGCATATACATCACACAATCTAAATACATCAAAGAAGTCTTGAAGACATTTGATATTGAAGATTTAAAACCATTCGGTACACCTATGGTAACTGGATGCAAGCTGAAAAAGGATGACAAGTCAATCAAGGTAAATCAAACCTTGTATAGATCAATGATTGGAAAGTTCATGTATGTTGTGCATAGTAGACCTGATATTGCACATGTGGTTGGAATTGTAGCTAGATTTTTTGCTAATCCTACAAAATCACACATGACTTTTGTGGAAGAATTTTTAGATACTTGAAGAATACAAAAAAATTATGGGTTATGGTATAAGAAATAAGAAATTTTCAACTAAAAGTTTACACTGATGCTGATTGAGCTGGAAACATTGATGACAGAAAAAGAACTACTAGTGGAGTAGTCTTTTTAGGAGAAAGATTGGTAACTTGGATAAGTAAAAAACAAAGATGCATTTCTTAGTCCACTATTGAAGCAAAGTATGTTGTTTCTATTGGAGATTTGCCAACAAGCCAGTGCTGACTATATGTTTGTCATTGATGACAACATAAGGTAAGTAGCATGCATAGAATACTTATGTAGTAAGCTTTCAGTATATGTAGCATGGACATGTTATCAGCATGATATCATGGATGCAGAGGTTAACTATTAGTATAGAAAGTTATATAGCAGCTTGTGTCAGTAGTGTTCTTGACAAAGTTACAAGTAGTGTTCTGTGAATGATTGTCCGTACATTTATCATAGAGCCTTGTGCATTTGGATATGTAATGGAGAAATGTTAGTGATGTTACATTCAAGGACACAGAGTCTGATGATTAGTAGAAGTGAACTTATTTAGTCACTATTCACCAGTAGCAGTTTCTTGTGTTTATTCAAAAGAGCCGACATAGATTATATTAGTTTAGGAGTTTCGCCTATCATTTTGGTATGCGCCCTTGGATTAGTGCTTGAAGAAGAGTTAGTAATGTTTGGTTAAGAGTGCATGATGTAATTCAGCTTGAGGAGAAAGCATCAGCTACTTTGTTAGAGCCCATAGTATGTAGTGTGCATCTACATTTATTAATATTGGACGGGTCCCAGAATGTGTTGCATGCTTAGTAGAGCTAACATAATTATTATTGGAGTATTTTATGGTTTCTCTAATATTATTTCAAGGTGGTTCTAATAGGCTAAATTGATTATATCATTTAGAGGAAAGATATCTATAAGCATTCATTTTTTATTGCTAAGTTATGGTTCAGAGTTGATTGTGAAGAGAAGAGGAGAGTGTGTGAATTATTGAGCCATCATCAGAAGGTCTATGTGACCAAGTAAAGTGTTTTGGCTATACATTGGAACTGATACAGATAGTAGGTCAAAGTGCAGCTCACCAAGATGTAGATATAGTGTGTATCTATTATTTAGAAGGTTGTAGCCTTCACTCATTTGAGCAGTGTTCTCTCAAATAGTGCATCCTCACCCTTAACATGGTTAATTGTAAAAGAATCCTAAAAGGGTTCAACCCTTGACCAGGTCACTATACTAAATATATTGTAAAGAAAATCCTAATAGGGTTAAGGATCTTCTAACAAGGATCATAAAACACTAGTGCAGACTATTAGTGGGTGTCAATTCCCACCAGGGTTTTTACCTATTTGGGTTTCCCCGTAACCAAAATATTAGTGTTGTGTTCAAGTGTTATTTCATTGTGTTTATGCTTTATTTTTAAGTATACTTAATTGGATAAAGAATTGAAACTTGTAGATAATTGATTCACCCCCCCTCCTAGTTATCTCTTGGGACTATTCCTAACAATTGGTATCAGAGCCAAGTCCCTCAGAGAGAAAGTTTAATAGATTGAGGTTGATCAGATGGCATTCTTCAAAAAAGAAAGTCCTAAGTTTGATGGAGAGAATTATCTTGACTAAAAGAAAAAGATGGTGACACATTACAATACATTGCTTTTGAAGTATTTGATGTAACTATCAAAGAAGTCAAGATCCCCACTTTTGCAGACCTTGCAAAGGATGATGCTATTGAAAAGCACAAGGAATTGTTTCATTGGAATGAAATATCCAAAGAGACCTTTATCAGTGCTCTATCTGATAGTGATTTTTTAGAGATAAAGAAAGTAGATATAGCCCACAAGATATGGAAGCACCTAGAAGACATATTTGAAGGAGATAAACAAGCAAAGGATGCACGTAGAAAGAATTGGAAGAAAATATACAATACATTAGAGATTTTACCTAAAGAAAACATCAAAGCTTACAACCAAATGATTAATGAAGCAGTTGCAGGAATCAGGAACAATTGTGGAGAGATCTCGAAAGAATACATTATGGATAAGTTCATGACCACTCTCACAGTAGAGTATGAAAACAAGATCAACATCCTTGATGAGACCATGCAGCTTACATCAAATTTCAAAAGAGAGACCTTGATCAGAAAAATTTTAGCTTTTGAGATTTCAAGACTGAAGACAGAACCTAAAAGTGAAACAGCCTTCAAAGCATCAGTCCATGGTAATAAATCTGCAAGCACTTCTGGTAATTTTGATGATGATGATGAAGAGAAAATACTAGATGATTTCATTGCTATGATTTCTAAAAGAGAAAAGAAAGGAAAAGGGAAATATGAAGGTCAATTATCATTTAAATGCTTTTCATGTAATAAGATTGGTCATTTTTCATCTAAGTGTCCTACAAGAGTTAAAATGTACTAGAATGACTACAAGCCTAAGTATATAAAGGAATGCTTTTATGCTCAAGATGGAGTATCAGATGAAGAATTAGTAGAAGAAGAAATTGGATTCATTGCTCTTGAAGATGAAAAGGATTCACAAGAATTAGCTCTGATTTCACAAGCTGACATCGGGATAGATAGGATAATTGATAGTGGTTGTTCACATCACATGACAAGAGACAAAAATAGATTTGTTCATGTGGATAGATACAAAGGATGCATGGTTAGATTTGGAGATAACACTCCCAAACCCATCATTGGTAGAGGAGCCATCACCTTGGGTGGAAAGAATAGCACTGATGATGTTCTTTATGTTGATGGTTTGAAACATAACCTACTAAGTGTTGGGAAGTTACTTGACAAAGGTTATAGATTGGAATTCAATGGAAATAAGTGCATCATTAACAATAAAGAAGGAGAAATGATTACATCAGAATCAAAAACTAAAGGTAATGTTTTTCAACTTAATCCAGAAGCAAGTTGTTTTGTTGCTAAAGTAGATGACAGTTGGTTATGGCACAAAAGACTATGTCATATCAATTTTGCTAACATAGTAAAGATTAGTAATGTTAAGGTAGTAAGAGACCTACCTTACATAGAAAAGCCAGTTGATACTATATGCAAGGAATGTGTAATGGGAAAAGATGTAAGGAATTCATTCAAGAGCAAGCATAACTCAGTAGAGAGAAAGTTGGATCTGATTCATATAGACCTATGTGGACAAAATCAAACAAGATCATACTATGGTAAAAGGTATTTCATTTTGTTTCTAGATGATCATTCTAGAATGATGTGGGTTGCATTCTTGAAAGATAAGTCAGAAGCATTTGAGAAGTTCAAAATATTTAAAGATAAGGTTGATAATGAATCTAGACTAAAGATAAAGTGTTTAAGATTAGATAGTGGAGGATAATTCACCTCTGATAGATTCTATAAGTACTATGAAGAACATGGCATAAAAAGATAGTTAAGTGCACCTAGAACCCCTCAAAAAAATGGGATTGCAAAGAGAATTAATAGGATCATCCTTGACATAGTGTGCACCATCATGATTGAAGGAAAATTTGCACACACCTATTGGAGAGATGTGGTCAATATAGTAGTCTACACTATCAATATAATACAATTGAGACCAAGCGAGGACAAGACATGTTATGAGCTATGGTTTGGTAATCTTCCCACAATAAAATACTTTAGAATCTTTGGAATAAAGTGCTACATCAAGAGGGATGAAGTAGTAGGCAAGTTTGATGCAAGAAGTGATGAAGGTATTTTCCTTGTTTACTCTACTAAAAGTAAATCTTATAGATGTTTTAACTTGAGATTAAATAAGATCATTGAAAGTGCTCATGTTAAGATTGATGAAAATTTTATGGTTCAAGAAAGATATCATGATTACTCACCTATGATTGAAGAAGAACCCAAACCCTCCACTATTGAGATAGTTTTTGAAGAAATGTTTGACAGTATTGATGTGTTATTCAATGACCCTACGAAAAGTGAAGAAGAAACTCCAAAGGAAAATGAGACAGTATCAGCTAAACCTCCAAAGTTTACATCTAGATATCATTCTAAGGATGACATCATTGGATAATAGAAAGAAAAGAGTTCAGAAAGCTATGAAGTGGTATGTTTACTATCTTAGATTGAACCTTCAAGTGTTGAAGATGCATGTAATGATTCAGATTGGTATGATGCTATGAAAGAAGAGCTAGATCAGATTATCAAGAATGATACTTGGGAACTAGTCCCAAGACCTACTGATAAGAATGTGATTGGAAAAAAATGGATATTTAGAAACAAGATGAATGAAGATGGTATAGTAGTAAGAAATAATGCAAGGTTAGTATGTAAGGGATATGCGCAGAGAGAAGGCATTGATTATTCAAAAAAATTTGCATGAGTGAGAAAATTAGAAGCTATTAAGTTGTTTCTAGCCTATGCAACATTCAAAAACTTCAAAGTCTATTAGATGGATGTCAAGTCAGTATTCTTGAATGGAGAATTGAAAGAAGAAGTATACATTGAGCAGCCAAAAGGATTCACCTTATCAGACAGACCTGATATGGTATGCAGATTGAAGAAGGCCCTCTATGGACTTAAGAAAGCCCCCAGAGCATGGTATGAGAGACTGGATGGATATTTAACAAAGATTGGATTCGAGAAAGAAGTAGAAGATTGTAATCTATTCATAAGAGAGACATCTGAAGGTTTACTACTTGTAGCTATATTTTTTGATGACATTATCTTTGGAGGTAATGAAAAACTTAGTGCTGAATTTGCTGAAGAAATGCAGAATGAGTTTGAGATGAGCATGATTGGACCTATCAAATAATTTTTGGGATTGAATGTGCAGTAGATAGAGAAAGGTATTTTCATTAATCAGACCAAATATGTGAAAGAGATCTTGAAAACATTTAAGATGGATGATTGTAAGCTAGTGGGAACACCTATGATAATAGGATGCAAGCTTAAAAAAGAAGATGACTCACCAGCAATAGATAAAACATTGTAAAAGTCTATGATTGGTAAACTTATATATCTTGAACAAGACCTAATATTTCCAATGTAGCTAGCATAGTTGGAAGATTTGCAGCAGAGAATAAACAAAGTCACCTCATGGCAATAAAAAAATATTCAGATCTTTACAGTGCACTATAGATTATGGTCTATGGTATCCTAATTTAGAAAATGTTGAGCTTCATGTATATACTGATGTTGATTGGGCAAGATTCATTGATTATAGAAAGAGTACATCAGGTGGAGTAGTATTTCTTGGTGACAGACTGATCACTTGGACAAGCAAGAAACAAAATTGTATTTCTCAATCAACAAAAGAAGAGGAGTATGTTGTAGCAGCCTTGAATTTTTCTACAATTGTTTGGATCAAGCAGATGAAAGGATTTTGGAATTCATATTGATTATCCTATTTTTATTCATTGTGACAACACTAGCACTATCAACATGTCAAAGAACCCTATGATGCATGCAAAGAAAAAACACATTGAAATCAAGTATCACTTCCTAAGAGAGAAAGTGTCAGAGAAAGAAGTCAAGGTGGACTATGTGAGTACTAAAGATTAGTTAGTAGACATATTCACAAAGCCCTTGCCAAAGGATACTTTTGAGTATCTCAGGGAGAAGTTGGGAGTAATTCCCTTCCCTAATTTTTATTAGAAGAAAGAAGAAAGAGCATCAGTCCTTGGGGAATGATGGATGGTTGACTAGTCTACTTCAGAAGTAGTACCGGTGCTTAAACCGATTGGCTCCCTTTTCCATTGATGTCAAAGGGGGAGTAATATATAGTCATGAAAAACATAAGTAAAAGGAGTAATATACTAAGGGGGAGTAGTATTTAGTTATGGAAGTAGTTCAGTTGAAGAAATAGAAAATGTTGAAGAATATTGCAGAAAATGGAGGATTCATCCTTGGGGAAGTTTTGAAGAGGAAATGGAGAATGTTATAAAAGTAATGTTCATTTGGATTAGTGTATTTTTTCATTCCATATGTTGCCATCAATGCCAAATGGGGAGATTGTTGGAGATTTGCTAGCAAGCCAGTGCTGACTATATGTTTGTCATTGATGACAACATATGGTAAGTAGCATGCGTGGAATACTTATGCAGTAAGATTTTAGTATATGTAGCATGGACATGTTATTAGCATGATATCATGGACATAGAGGTTAACTATTAGTATAGACAGTTATATAGAAGCTTGTGTTAGCAGTCTTCCTGACAGAGTTATAGGTAGTGTTCTGTGAATGATTGTCCGTACAGTTATGATAGAGCCTTGGAAATTTTCATATGTGATGGAGACATGTTAGTGATGTTACATTTATGGACATGGAGTTTGATGATTAGTATAAGTGAAGTTGTGCAGTCACCATTCACCAGTAGCAGTTTCTTGTTTTTATTCAAAAGAGCCGACAGAGATTATATTGGTTCAGGAGTTGCACCTATCATTTCAGTATGAACCCTTGGATTAGTGCTTGAAGAAGAGTTAGTAATGTTTGGTTAAGAGTGCATGATGTAATTCAGCTTGAGGAGAAAGCTTCAGTTACTTTGGTATAGCTGACTGTGTGTAGCACACGTCTATGTTTATTAATATTGGATAGGTCCCAGATTGTGTTGCATGTTTAATAGAGCCGACATAATTATTATTGGAGTATGTTATGATTTCTCTAATATTATTTCAAGGTTGTTCTAATAGGATGACTTGATTATATAATTTAGAGGAAAGATATTTATAAATAGTTTTGATTGCTAAGTTATGGTTCAGAGTTGATTGTGAAGAGAAGAGTAGAGTGTACGAAGTGTTGAGACATTAGAAGAAGGTCTATGTGACCATATAAAGTGTTTGTGCTATACATTGTAACTGATCCAAACAATAGGTCAAATCACAATTCACCAAGATCCAGATATAGTGTGTATCTATTATTTATAAGGTTGTAGCCTTCACTCATTTGAGTAGTGTTCTCTCAGACAATGCATCCTCACCCCTAACAAGGTTAATTGTAAAAGACTCCTAACAGGGTCTGACCCTTAACCAAGTCGCTATACTAAATATATTGTAAAGAAACCCCTAACAAGTTTAAGGATCATAAAATACTAGTGTAGATTACTAGTGGGTGTCAATTCCCACCTGGTATTTTACCTATTTGGGTTTCCTCGTAACCAAAATATTGGTGTTGTGCTCAAGTGTTCTTTCATTGTGTTTATGCTTTATGTTTAAGTATACTTAATTGGATAAAGAATTGAAACTTGTAGATAACTGATTCACGCCCCCCTCCCTCTCAGTTATCTCTTAGGACTACTCCTAATAGTTTCTACTACAAATTGTTCAAATATTGCATAGATAAAGAAAATATTGGAAGGTAGGAATGAGGAGATCACTGAACTAGTGATATTCTATTGTGATAACACAAGCGCTATTAATATTTATAATAATCCAGCGATGCATGCAAAGTGTAATGCCTCCCTCATTTTCCTCCTTGCACAAACATCTAAATGGTGTGGTTTCAACTTTCACACTTGTTGGGCATGATCATGTTGGTCCCAAGTGAGGGTGATTATTGATTCAAGAAATGCAATTCAAAGTGATTAAAAAATCAATTGAAATGTTAATATTTTCTTGATTATGATAGGGATTTTGGGATGTTTGTGAATATTGTATTTCTAGAGATTTTGTGGTGAAGGAAATTTTGAGTATTACGCTTTGATGTTATATTGATGCAAGAAATGTGAATCAGTTGAAATGTTGTATGTAAATAATTTAGGTTGTTTGTGATAGATGTGTTTCTTGAAATATCATGATATTAAAATTTAATTGATTTTGAGTAAATGTGTTCTTGTGAAAAGTGAATTTCATATGATGTTGTGAAATGTAATTAGATTTTATAATGATTAGGACTTACTTTCATGCTTTTATTATTAGGACTTGATTTATGGTATTTTACGAATCATTAATTTAGAATATTATGCTTTAATTTTATTCTTATGCAAGAAAAGTATATGTGAAATGATCATGGTGAATATGTTAGGTTAATTGATATATACTTGTGTTCTTGAATTAGCTAACTTTGAATTTAGTCTGATAAAGTGTGGATGCAATTCAAATTTTATGATGTGTTTGAATGTGATTATTATGATGTATTTTATATGTATATATTATTTGATCTTTCATCAGCTACTAATATTTTATCTAGTGTGCAACAAATGACCATAGATTAAATAAGAGGAAATTAAAGATGGATTCCTGTAATGCCCACCCTAGCATCTTCCTATGTTAGACTGACAGGACTATTGCTTTGACACTTTGGATTTTATGATGGACTATGATTATTATTTAGTTAGCATTTTATGAGACATTTGAGCATATATATTTGGTTACTGTAGTTATTTGGAAATATTAAATGAGCTATAATTTAATGATGAATGGTTAGAAATGAACTATCAGTAAAATGTTTTACATTGATTTGTGTTATGATGTTTATATTATGATCTAACCCTACTGACCCTATTATGGTTTGATGTTCACTGGTTGATATGAGTGTAGGATGAGGAGGGGTAGTCGTAGTTACTCCTATGGGAGATCCACATGATGTCGCACTCTCCCTTCTTGTTTGCCACTATCTATTTATATTTATATATTTGTATATGCATATCCATTGGTGATGCAGGATGTAGGTATTAGGCATCATCTCCACCTCGCTACATAGGTGTGAGCATGCCCTCAAAATCCTCGAATTGTTGATGTGTGGAGATTTAACCAAGTTACTCGTGAGGTCACCCATGGACTTAGAATTCTATTTAGGAAGTTATCCTAGTTGGGAAAGTAGAATGTAGTTAATGTTATAGACTTGATTTGATGTTGGTCTAAGTTTATGTTATGAGTTAGAATTAATCTATTTTATATGTATAATAATTATGTTATAATTGTTTGTATGTTATGTAGGTTTGTGTATATGTGGATGCACATGCATATATCCATGCTTATATAAATAATAATAATTGTATGTTTTATTTAATTGTGTTAATGGTATGTTGTTTATAATAGGTAAATAAAGTGAGTTAAACTCAAGACCTCCTAGGAGGGAGTTGAACTCAAGACCTCCTAGAAGTTAGGCTATTTGTTTTCCTATTATGCTATGTGTTTTTCTTGAAAGGTATTTGTCTATTATTCTTGTTATGCTTTTATTTAAAAGATATTTTAATTAATTAAATATTAAAACTTTGATTAAGTATTTACAGGAAATTATTTGGTTTTTTCTCCAACCAACTATGGAAGTTGGGGAGGTTGCTTCCCATAAAGAAACTCCTCCAACCACATAGTTGGAGGATAAATAATTGATTATTTTTGTGTGCGGGGAGGATGATAATTTTTGGAAGATTTTTTTTCTTTTGAGTTGTGTGTAATTGATTTCTCTAGAAATTTTTGGTGAAATTTTATGTGAGTTTGAGAGTCTCTGGTTGGTGAAGTCGTCTGTGTGTGGATTGCTTGGAGTTGATTGCTAGAGGAAGATTTCTAGAAGGATATCTACTCAAGGATTGAAGTTTCGTAGAGATTCTTCAGCCAAGGGAAGAGGATTTTCTGCAGGACCCAAGGTAGGGTCTAAACTGGAAAGAATCTCCATTCTTTCCCTTTGTCTATGAATGTGTTTGTATATGATATGATATTAAATTGTGTAGGATTATATAGTTTTTGTTTATGTACTTTGTATTTCAAAAATTTTGCTGGGAAGTTAGGAATGTTTATGGTCATGTGGAAGGATGAGTTTATCTAATATTGAATGAAATAGGGAAGTCCAGTAAGAAATAGGAAGGGTCATGAAGGTGTAGGATTGAGATGCAGTCATTTTTCCTACTATTTTCCTCTTGTAGGATTCTCTATGAAATTTTTTCTTTTAATTGGATTCATTTAGTCTATAGGCTCCTTAGTAGTCTCCTTTTTATCTCCTTTCTTTCTAGAATATCCAAGAATGCTTCCAGAATTTAGAACTTTTATTTCAACCCTATTGTTCCATATCTATTTGTGCACCACCTTTCTTCATCTAGATCTAGAACACATTTGTTAAAAAGATAGGATGGATTGATGGGTTGTTTCCAAAGGGAAACTGGGAAACCTCAAATGGGTCATGCCCAGATTAGGTAATCATAGTCCTCAAAATGCCCAGTTTTACCCACAAGTCAGAGTTGACAATCATATTTTGTAGCTCTTGGCAGAGACATTACATTTGGTATCAGAGCCCTAGTTTCTACACTAGGAGCTTAGGGTCTAGTTATGTTTGAAACTCAAAACTTTTCAACACATTAAATGCTACTTTTAAATGTGCACTTAAAACTAATATTGCACCACTCTCCCAGGATGCCTTCCGTTACTCGCAAAAGAGCTAGGGATAGAACTCAGTAGTCTTCCTCTAGATCTCACCCAGAGAGTTCCCATGGGGAACATGAGGGATAAAAAAATCAAGATGAGAGTCAGAGTAATGACCCAGAAGGAGCCCAACTTAGACAACTTATCCAACAAATTTTGCATAGACTTGACAAGCTTGAAAAAAGAGTCAATTTCAAAGAAGGAAACCAAACTCAACATCAAGATAGGGAAAGAGAGAGAAGCCCTAGGAGAAGGAAAGTTAGGAAAGAATCTAAAGATAGGGATACCACTCACATGAGGGACTTTCTCAAAGTCAAGGTACCCCTCTTCTATGGAAATGAAGGTGGATCTATAGTAGAAACTTGGTCATTTTACCTTGAGAGGTGTTTTTATATGCACCCTTTTAGTAGCAATGTCAAGGCTAGATGCACTATTATGAATCTGAGGAAGTTTGCATCTACATGGTGGCGTATAGAAGAAGACAAGCTTCAAGTCACCATCAACACTGTTTCATGGGAATTGTTCCTAGAAAGCTTTGAGGATTGGTTCATGTCTGATCATAAGAGGCAGGGAAGGGTAGAAGAATTCCACCACCTCAAGCAAGCCAACATGTCGATGGAAGAGTACAAAAGAAAGTTATATGAACTTAAGACTTTCTCAGGCTTTAGAGATGATGGACCCATACTTGTCCAACATTTCATCAGAGGTTTGAATGACCATATATCAAGATAGGTAGTAGTCTTAGAACCCTAGAATCTCTAGGATACCATGACTAAGGCATACCTTATCAAAAGAAAGGTCAAAGGAAGAGGTGGCTATGCTAGTGGCCAAACATTAAATGCTGGATCAGGTCCTAAGGGGAACTTTTATCAAGGAAATTTCAACTCTAAGAACCAACATTCATCTTTCAAAGGTGGACAAAACTTCCCTAAGAAAAGGTTTCAGAATAATAAAAAAAACAATGGTAAGTTTCAACAACCCTAGAACCGAGGGAATTATCAGACTCAACAAAGGTTTCCTCCTCCACAATCCTAGAATTCTCAAAATTTCAATAGAAGAGGTTATCAACAATTCAGTGCACCTCCTATAAAGAACTTGGGAAGAAATACTAGGTGTTATTCTTGTGGACAGTAAGGACATATTGCAGTTCATTTCCCTCGATGCACGAATCTCACTAATCAAAATCTAGTAGTTTTAGAACCAATAGTAGGAGATGTCAGTTGGTCTCATGGGGTGTTCACCACAATGGAACATAGACAAGCGGACCACCAAAACACTATCATAGAAACTTTAGGTTTGTTAAAGGGTGAAACTATTTCTATTCTCTTTGACTCAGGAGCAACTAACTCCTTCATATCTTCTTCTTGAATAGAAAAGTGTGGGCTAGCGGTAGTAGGGCAAGGAGTTAAGTGGGAAGTAGAGCTAGCCTCAGGGGCTAAAATGACCATAGATTTGTGTGTTCAAGGTTGCAACTTGGGATTAGGACCTTTTTCTACCAATGTTGATCTTCGAGTTATTCCTCTTGGATCAAATGGTGTTGTCCTAGGAATAGATTGGTTGATGGCACATGAAGCTAAGATAGATTGCAAAAAAAGATCATTCATTACTTGGATGATTTAGGTAAGCCCAACACAATTTTAGGAATTCAATGACCTATTTCACTCCAGATGATATTGGCTATGCACTTAAGAAATGCATGAGGAAAGGATGCCAACTTCTTGTAGTCTCAGTTAATGATTTGAAGGAAAAGGAAGATAGATAAATTATACTTGAGAACCCTTTGCTTCAAGAGTTTGCAGATGTATATCCAACTAAGATTCTAGGAATTCCTCCCAAAAGGGATATTGATTTCTTCATAGAACTGGTGCCAGGAGCTAAGCTTATCTCTAAAGCTCCCTACTGCATGACCACTTAGAATTTGATTGAATTAAAATTTCAATTAGAAGAACTCTTAGAAAAAGGCTTTATCAAACCAAGTGTGTCACCTTGGGTAGCTCCAGTTATCTTTGTTAAAAAGTAGGATGGTTCACTATGGTTGTGCATTGACTATCATCAACTCAACAAAGTAACCATTAAGAATCGGTAGCCTTTCCCAAGAATTGATGACTTGTTTGACCAGATGAAAGGAGCCAAGGTATTTTCCAAGATTGATCTGAAGTCGGGTTATCATCAATTAAGGATTCATGAAGCTGACATTCATTGAACAAATTTTTGTACTCAGTATGGACACTATGAATTTACCATAGTACCTTTTGGTCTCACAAATGCACCATCAGTATTCATGAGTCTTATGAATGGGGTATTCAGAACCTTCTTGGATAAATTTTTCATAATTTTACTAGATGATATTTTGGTGTATTCTAAGACAGTGGAAGAACATGAGCAACATTTTCAACAAGTGTTACAATACCTTCATGGGAATTAGTTATTTGCAAACTTGGAGAATTGTGATTTCTTTCAAACTAAAGTTAAGTATCTTGGTCATGTTATCTCAAGAGAAGGTATAGTAGTTGATCCCACCAAGATACAAGCTATAGTTGAATGGCCAACCCCCACCAACATCTTAGAGCTTCATAGTTTCATGGGTTTAGCTGGATACTATAGATGCTTCATCCAAGGATTCTATAGAATAGCTCATCCCATCACTTCCTTGCAAAGGAAAGGGAAGAAGTTCATTTGGACTAAGAAATGTTTAGAATCTTTTCAGATCCTAAAGGATAAGTTGACTAGTGCCCCAATTTTGGCAGTACCCAACCCCACTAAAAATTTTGTAGTTTGTATTGATGCCTCCTTGGAAGACATAGGGGCTGTATTGATGCAAGATGGAAGAGTTATTAATTATGAATCTAGAAAGCTTAAGGACCATGAGCTTAACTATCCCACCCATGATTTGGAGTTAGCAACTATATTTGATGCTTTGAATCATTGGACACACTTCTTATTGGGACATCAGTTTGAGTCACACACTGATCATCGAAGCCTTCAATACATATTTAATCAACCTAATCTCAATGCCAGGCAATGCCGATGGATGGATTTCCTATGTGAGTATGATTTTGAGGTTAGATATATCCAAGGTAAGGAAAATGTGGTGGTAGATGCTTTAAGAAAAAGGAGACATGAGATATCCATGCTCTGCCTTTCGACTAATTTGAGAGGTTAGATTTTGTAATCACTCTCTTCAGATACTTTGTATCAAGAAGTTAAGGTTGAACTTGAGATAGGAAGGGCCTTAGAAGGAAGGCTCTTAGGGTATTCCTTAGAGTCAGATGGACTGCTAAGACATCAAGGTAGAATTTACATCCTGCTTTAGGTGATCTTTAGAGAGTCACCATGGTGGAAGCACACCATGCTCCCTATTAAGTTCATCCAGTTGTTAAGAAGATGTATTCAGATCTGAGACAACTATATTTTTGGTCAAGCATGAAGAGGGATATAGCTGATTTTGTGGCTAGGTGTCTGGAATGTCAGAGGGTCAAGGTCAAGCATCATCACGTAGCAGGCCTCCTTCAACCACATTTTATTCCCAAATGGAAATGGGATATGATATCTATGGGTTTCATTGTGGGACTACCAGTCATGTATCGGGGACATGATGCTATCATGATCACAATGGATAAGTTAACCAAGGTAGCACATTTCTCACTTATGCATTCATCCTATATTGCTACCTCAGTAGCCAGAGTCTTCATGAAGGATATATTTAGATTATATGGTGTTCCTAGAAAGGTTATCTTTGATAGAGATCTAGTATTCACTTCAGATTTTTGGACCTCTTTGTAGCATGCTTTAGGGACTCAGCTGAATTTTAGTTCTGCATACCACCCAGAGACCGATGGTTAGATAGAGTGAGTTAATCAAGTTCTTGAGGACATGCTTAGGATGTACGTGATGGATAGACAAACCCATTGGGAAGATTAATTGTACGTAGTGGAGTTTTCCTACAATAATGGCTATCACAGTTCTTTGGGGATGTCACCATTTCAGGCTCTTTATGGTCATCCTTATCATACCCCTTTGAGTTGGGATCACTTAGAGGACATAGTATTACTTGGCCCCAAGATGTTACAAGATATGGAGCAACAGGTTGAAAGGATCAGAGAACATCTTTTGATAGCTCAAGATAGGAAAAAGAAGTATGCTGATGCTCATAGGATTGATAGATAGTTCTCTATTGGAGATAAGGTATTTTTGAGAGTCCATCCACATAAGATCCCTATCCGTTATGGAAAAGGTTCTAAGTTGGCACCAAGATTCATAGGTCCATTTAAGATCCTTGAGAGGATAGGACCGGTTGCTTACCAACTCACCCTACAGCCCAGCCTTGCATGTGTGCATGATGTGTTTCACGTATCCTTACTTAGACAATATATTCCTGATTTGACTCATGTTTTGGATTCAAACACTTTACAGGTAGACGATAGGAAGCTGGCTTTGGAGCCAGTATGTATACTCTAGTAACAGACTTTGACCCTTAGGGGTTGCAACATGGAGTAGGTAAGAGTCCAATGAGACCCCGGTGATGATACCTCTACTACTTGGGAGGATGCTAGCAGACTCAGATCTGCATTTCAATACTTATTTGTAGGCTTCCAAGAGTAAGCCTAATCCTAGGGGGAGAGGATATAATGCCCACCCTAGCATCTTCCTATGTTAGACTGACAGGACTATTGCTTTGACACTTTGGATTTTATGATGGACTATGATTATTATTTAGTTAGCATTTTATGAGACATTTGATCATATATATTTGGTTATTGCAGTTATTTGGAAATATTAAATGAGCTATAATTTAATGATGAATGGCTAGAAATGAACTATCAGTAAAATGTTTTACATTGATTTGTGTTATGATGTTTATATTATGATCTAACCCTACTGACCCTATTGTGGTTTGATGTTCACTAGTTGATATGAGTGTAGGATGAGGAGGGGTAGTCGTAGTTACTCCTATAGGAGATCGACACGATGTCACACTCTCCCTCCTTGTTTGCCACTGTCTATTTATATTTATATATTTATATATGCATATTAGTTGGTGATGTAGGATATAGGTACCAGGCATTGCCTCCACCTGGCTACACAGGAATGAGGATGCCTTCAAAATCCTCAAACTGTTGATGTATGGAGATTTAACCAAGTTACTCTTGAGGTTACCCATGGACTTAGAATTCTATTTAGGAAGTTATCCTAGTTGGGAAAGTAGAATGTAGTTTATGTTATGGACTTGATTTGATGTTGGTCTGAGTTTATGTTATGAGTTAGAATTAATCTATTTTATATGTATAATAATTATGTTATAGTTGTTTTTATGTTATGAAGGTGTGTGTATATGTGGGTGCATACGCATATATCCATGCTTATATAAATAATAATAATTGTATGTTTTATTTAATTGTGTTAATGGTATGTTGTTTATAATAAGTAAATAACATGAGTTAAATAAAGTATATTTAATGAATGTATTAAATAAAGTATATTTAATGAATATATTAAATAAATAAAAAGTAAACATAATAATAATAAAAGGAAAATGCCCTTTGTAGTAGAATCAACTATCTAGGAGGGAGTTGAACTCAAGACCTCCTAGAAGTTAAGCTACTTGTTTCCCTATTATGCTATGTATTTTTATTGAAAGGTATTTGTCTATTATTCTTGTTATGCTTTCATTTAAAAGATATTTTAATTAATTTTATTAAAACCTTGATTAAGTCTTTATGGGAAATTATCTGGTTGTTCCTCCAACCAACTATGGAAGTTGGGGAAGTTGCTTCCCGTAAAGCAACTCCTCCAACCACATAGTTGGAGGATAAATAATTGAAGATTTTTTTTGTGCGGGAGGATGATAATTTTTGGAAGATTTGTTTTCTTTTGAGTTGTCTCTAATTGATTTCTCCAAAAAAATTTGGTGAAATTTTATGTGAGTTTGAGAGTCTCTGGTTGGTGAAGTCATCTGTGTAAGGATTGCTTGGAGTTGATTGCTAGAGGAAGATTTCTAGAAGGATATCTACTCAAGGATTGAAGTTTCACAGAGATTCTCCTACCAAGGGAGGAGGATTCTCCGTAGGACCCAAGGTAGGGTCTAAACTAGGAAGAATCTCCATTCTTCCCCTTAGTGTATGAATGTGTTTATATATGATATGATATTAAATTATGTAGGATTATATAGCTTTTGTTTATGTACTTTGTATTTCAAAAAATTTCCTGGGAAGTTAGGAATGTTTATGGTCATGTGGAAGCATGAGTTTATCTACTATTGAATGAAATAGGGAAGTCCAGTAAGAAATAGGAAGGGTCATGAAGGTGTAGGATTGAGATGCAGTCATTTTTCCTACTATTTTCCTCTTGCTGGCTTCTCTATGAAATTGTTTCTTTTAATTGGATTTAGAACTATTATTTCAACCCTACTGCTCCATATCTATTTGTGCACCACCCTTCTTCATCTAGATCTAGAACATATTTGTTGGATAGATAAGATGTATTGATGGGCTATTTCCAAAGGGAAACTAGGAAACCTCAAATGGGCCGTGCCTAGATTAGGCAACCATAGTCCCCAAAATGTTCAGTTTTACCCACAAGTCAGAGTTGATGGTCATAGTTTGTAGTTCCTGGCTGGGACATTACAATGCTTGTGAAAATATTGTTAAGCTAAGGTTATCTCTAAAGGGAGAAATAACCTCGTTGTGATGTACAATATTGTAAAGTTATGTTTGATTGTATTATTTAATTGCATTTATTTTTATTTTAAATTAATGTCTACTTGGCATGCCATGTGTGTAGTGATGTGTTGTAATATTTTACGGTGCCAATTGACACATGTGTTGTGAGTTGGCATGGCCAAGTGTATTTTATATTAGTTGTCTTCCACCTTTGAGTCACCTTGTAGAATCCCAAGGTTAGGTATCTTGGTTGTTGAGCCATGAGAGGGAATCACATGAACCCATCTCTCATGAGAATGAATGGAACACTAACCACTCATTAGATCTAGGTGTTCCTCACAGAGGTGAAGCATGGAGACTTCCCAAGAGGTCACCCATCCCAGCACTACTCCATCTTGAGCATGCTTTTTTGGAGTTAGGAGAGATAGTTACTAAGAGGGGAGGGGTGAATCAGTGCCTTCAAAACTTTAGTTGCAAAACCTTTCTGATCTATGACTGAATACTATGATAACCGATCAAAATAACTTGAATCTAATTGCATAGATCAATCATCTAGTTAACTTAAGAAAGTAAACAATATAAAATCAATATGACAATCACATAACACAAGTATTTTGGTAACACAGAAACCCTTGTTTGAAGGTAAAAACTACGGTGGGGATGACACCCACAAATTCTTCACTACTACAAATAGAAAAGGTTTTCCTATTAAGGCTACAAGTTTTAATCACTTCTGGTGATCTTACCCTATTAGGAGTAACATATTAGATCAGCGAGATCTACCTAGTTATAGGATTTAACAACACTATATGAAGTCTGTACTCGGTTAAGAGATTTATACAAAGACTGTTAAGTCTACTATGTTTAAGAGATTTATCAAAACTCTATCACAATTATCAGAAAGTAATAGGTAAATTATCTGCTAGTTGACAACTTAATTGTCTAAAATAGATCTATAAGTTCTTATCAAAATATCACCTTATCTATGATGGTTCTCTGCTTTGATCTGCTTGGTTGCCTTGTCTGATTTTGCTCAATCTGAAAACCTCTGTACTATGTCCTACTCGGTAAACTAATTGTCTTAAAGATAGGCAATTTCTTCAAGTGCTTTGTGATTCATATATATCAGTTCAACAACTCCATAAAATGGTGTGAACATTACAATATGTAGTGTTCTATTTTTTCCTCTTAAAGAAAAATTAGGTTACAAAATAAAATCATAACCCTAAGATCTACGGTGCAAAAATAACCTAGATCAAATAATACAAATAAGATAATCATTGCATTTAATGAATATCTTTTACAATAAATGCTCCTCAATCTTGGTAAGCCATTTTATGATCTGTTATAACTATTTGTGTAGAATAATGTGCCATTTCTAATTACTATGCCATTTAGTGTGATCATCGGTAAACACTATATAATCTGCTCAATGTACATTGTGATGCTCGGTGTTTACTGACCATCGGTGTTGGTGTCGTTGGTGCTTGGTTAACTATGTGATGCTCAGTATAAGGCTTTACCGACTGCTTTGTCTTACTTCTAGTTACCAACTATCTCAATGTAAATAGCCGACCGACCTGTTTACTATCCTTTGATACTAATGACAACCTAAAATGCTCAATAGAGATTAACAATCTCCCCATTTGGCATTAGTATCAAAACTTCATAATGTATATTGACAAACTATTTCTATATAACCCTTATATCTCTGCTATATACATATCCACTACAAAAAATTCTAAGTACAAAAGTACTCCCCCTCGATGCATGCTCCCGGTATTATCTAATATACATATCAAAAATATATTATTTGGCATATACATGTTTTCCCCCTTTTTGATAATAATGCCAAATACAAAAAAAAATATGTAATGTATACTTACATCTTATCAAAAATGTGCTAATGGGTTTTCTTCATAGACTCCAAGAGGTTTTCCCATTCCTCTTTCAAGTTGGTATGAGCAATTTGCTCAAGACCGACTTGTGCATGCATGTCAAAGATATTTTCCAACACTAAAATCTTTGGTGTTGCCACAAGTTTCTCGACTTTGACAGTATGTGTTTCAAAAATCTTCAGGTAAGGAGTGAGTTCTTTCTGTAACTCTGTGACCTGATTGATGATGTGCTCTTTTTATTTCCTTAAGTCTACTATCAGCCGCTGGAGTTCCTAAACTCAGTTAATGTGCTTTAAGAAAGTAGTTGGCTCAGTGATAGTTGCTTGTGTACTCAACTTGATTTCTTCTTCTAAACCTTTTATCTTTTCACTGATTTCTACAATGAAGGTGTCTGTAGTACAAAGCTTTATTAGCAGTTGGCAGATTACCTGGGTGATAGATTTTACCTTAGTAATGACCTTAGATAATTTCACCTTGTTTAGTGCCACTTTAGTGCTAATTCTTTTTGCTAATTTGTGTTGAATCTTTGACTCTACCCGTTCTTCTATTCTTTTGTCTATTTCTATATCAGGAGTATTGATTCTGTGGGTAAGGTTGGCAAGTTGATCTAAAATGGGAGTATTCTCATGAATGTTTGTTTCTGGTACTATCTATTGTACAATATCCCTTACATCATTTAACACTTCTTTATGTCTTTGTTCTTGCCTCAATTTTTCTTGTGCCACTTTCCTCAAACATAACTCCCCATACTGACTTAGTTCCTTGGGGCTTAGAGTTCTTGGGTCACATTCGGGTATAACAATAACTTCATCAATGGTGACCGACCCTTTGGCTTTCTTCTTTTTCTTCTTCAGGGCTAGAGGTGACTTCTTTTCACTTACAACAATAGCTTTTTCTTCACTCTTCAAAGTATCCTTGCTAGTTGACACTATATCATCCTTCTTCTACTCCTCGGTAGATTGAGTGGGAGTCTCAGTGGTAGTGTCAGGTTGGTTCACCTCAGTTGACTTGGTTTCTTTAGGTTCCTTCTATTCTATAGACTGTGCCTCTAGTTTGACAGGCTCATTTGTATCGGTATGTTAATCAGGTGCTTGAATCTTAGTTGTATCTTTGGTTGGCTCAGGATGAGAGACATCAGGTTGTACTTGTGAAATTATTTCAGCGGCCTCTACAAGTACAGGTAGTTCACCTGATAGAGATGTACACACATTATCAGTGTTTAATGCTTCATCTTTGTATTGTGTAATTATTACATCTTCATCATCCTTATCATTAGGATCACCATTAGTGATGTCCTCAATGAGTGCATCATCATCTATTTTCTTTTGCAAGTGGATCTTAGCTTGATCCGGTGCATCTTGTGAAACTTTGATTACTTCATTTTGCTTGGTGATATTAATTACCTTGGTAACTGATATACCGATGTCTTCTATTTTCTTGCCTTTATTATCATCAATGAAAATACTTTTACCTTTTGAATTGTGTCTCTTTTTAGACAATTTCAAGAATGCTTCATGTTCATCTTTTTCTTCTGCTTTCAAAATTGATGTCCATAGGGAGTCACATATGACATCCATATCATCTACATTCTCATCCATAATCTACATAGCTCTATTCTTGATTGAAAATCTAGGTTGATACCTTGTCATGTATTCACTTACCTCAACATAGCTAAAGTGAGTGGCTGCATGACCTAGAGAGTGTTCTCTTTTTCTTTTCTCTGTGTCTAAAGCAATAGCCCATCTTTCACTTATTTTATCATCAAGTTCCTTTGGTAGTTGACATGCAAATTCCATTGGTACTCTTTTGAACTTGATCATCATTTGAACAATAGCATGTTCTATCTTTGTCTTGTCCTCAATTGACATATTGTTGAATTTGCCTATGCCTGGATCATTAAGATTTCCATTCTCATTAATATCTTCAATTATTTCTTCTATGGTACTATCTGTATTATGAACTAGCTAAAATTGATCAGGGTCATTTTCAGTGTCAGTCTCCTTTGTCTTCCTTACTCCTTATGTATTTCCTCTTTTTCTTCAGTGGTTCAGCTACCTTCTTGTTCTTTCTCTTGATTTATTTCTTTGTCGGTGTGGTTGCTCTCCTTTTTGCAACTTTTTCTACTTCTTCTTTCTACTTGATTGATTGGGCTATAGTTGTTGAATGTGTCCTCATTCCGTTAGGTTCTAGTAGCTAAGTATCTTGTTCATCAATTGTGGGAAGTTGAGTTTCTTCTTCATCAGTGGTGGGAGGAATCGGTGTGTTATCCTTTTCTTTGTCTGACTCGGTCTCCTCACTGTCATAGGGTTTATCAACCAGTTGTAACTGATCTTCAGTTGCTTCATCAACCAATAACTCCTTATGTGAGTCAGATGTAGTTCCATATCTTGCTGAGAGATCATTTTTCATTTTCTTTTCCCTTCTTGACATTTTACCGATCTCAATGTCCATTGTGATTCTAGACTTAGCTTCCTCATACACTCCAAACCTACTGGCAGTGATGTCAATCAGTAATGCTAGTAATGCATTGATAGATTTTAGAGTGAAATCATGATTCATTTCATAACCCATTGGTGCTAGCCATTTTGTTCTCGATTCTATTGCCTTTATCATTAAGTGGTATGTGCTTACCACAAAGCATATGTCATCTTCAAATTTTCTTACTAATTCTTTTGGAATTCTACTTCTTTCTTGCATTCTCATTTGAAATTCATTGAAATATGCATGGAACTCCTTGTTCACATCATCTCCTAGACTTCTCATCATATCATTGATTTGGGCAGTTATCAGTCTGTTCGATTTCTAGTTAACTTTTCCAATACCCTGTACATATTTTTGCAAATAGAGGAATGTACAGACAAGTAGTGATCTGTACTTACATGTATTGGACTTCTTTGCTTTTATTGTCTTCATGTTGTCATGCAGCTAGTGTAATAGTAGCTTGGCAAGATCAACCTGGTGATCTTTCTTTACAATTTTGTAAGCCATGTCCACGATGCTGTAGGGTACACTATTCAGTCTGCTTGATTGAAATATCTTGTACTCAATGACATGAGCTGTAAATCTTACTACTGGGTCTTTGATAGTTGAAATCTTTAGTGCCCTACCATCCCATTGAGCTCTAGTGTTCTTTTCTACATCAAGATGAGATGAACTTCGAAATGCTTTGGCTTTGTCAGTTGTAGGGTACCCAGTAACCCTACTAATAATCTTCTTGGTGACCTCAACCGATTTGTCTAGCCAAAATTTTTTGTCATGGAATCTGATAAGCATGATTCGTATCTAGTCATTGTGAAATGATTGCAGGAAGTATGTGAAACACCATAACCCTGATTCCTCAATCTTCTTATGCTCAGGTTTGATCTTACCATCTAGTCCATAGACTTGTTAATAAGTTGCTATGGTTTCAAAGTCACATACTTCACTGATCTTGCAGTGAATGTAAGCCCGAACGTCTTCTATTAACAAAACCTTATTAGGAATAATAGAAAATGCACCCATATCATCCGTTTGTGCTACGACCTTAGGATGTGATTTGAATTTCTCCTCGGTAAAGTGTGCCCTAACAATTAGTTCCACTTCCTCCTCAACATTCTATGATTTTCTTGTGGTTGAAGATGATGCCATAAATTGTTTCTAGGGTTTCAGTAAGCAAATAGATAATCAATGTTCGGTAGGCAGATGAACTTACTAGTTTTCATCAAAGAATTTTCATTGGTTCAATCTAGTTTCTTTGAATCTGTTCTAAAAATTGTTAGCTTGAACTCTTCTCTTTAAAATCTCCTTTCTTCGAAATTGTGATGTAACAATGAACTCTGTTTCCATGTATATATAGGGTTTTCTAAAATTCCCCCTCAAACTTTGATGCATTAAATGTGTGACCTAACTTTCGGTATGAGACAACTGTTAGCTCGGTAAAGTCTTTTTCTCAGTTAACATAGAGTTTCTTCATCAGTTTGAACTATTTTCGGTTAACCTTTTATATTGATTACCGATGGGTAACCAACTCATGTCTCCCTTTTACCAACTAGATGTCATTTGCACACTTATAATATATAAACCAAAGTGCATCTTTATTCATGTAGATTTGGTATATGTACATCATATATAAGGAACTGTATGTAAAATGTGATCATTTGAAATGTCAGTTCCATACATACCTTTGTCATCTTAATTGGAGGTACTGATGTCAGCCAATCTAGTGGATGAGGTTTCACCGACAGTGTTACTTGACTCAGCATTCTCATTAGATGCCTTCTTCCACATTGTGTTCCTTAACTTTGTAATTTCTACAATGTTATATCCACACTCAAATATATGGTTTTCATTAGGTGCTCAGTCTCTATAGTTCTTGCTTACATGACTGACCTTGTGACAGTGCATACATGCCATTGTTGCATTTGTCCAGTTACTTGATTGTCCAATCTAACTCTTTTTGTAACAGTTTGCTGCAATATGTCCATACCAACCACATGCAGTACAATTAGTCCATGTATTATAATCCCAAACATATGAGTTACCTTGTCTCTTCGATTGATATGGTTTCTATTGTAGTTTCTCTTTAGGTGTCCAGACCTACTTCATTTTCTCCTTACAGTCCCTTGCAATGTGTCCATACTTATTACAAGTATAGCATATTTTCTCCTTAGTATTGTTATTAGCAATGTCATTCTTCTTTGCTCTACATTCATAAGCTAGATGTCCAAACTTACCACAGTAATAGTAATATCCATTAAACTTAGGAATGATAGGAGGTTTACCTTGTGCTTTTCTTCTACACACATTAGATGTATGTCCTAGTTACAGTGCTAACATGTCAATACTTTAGTTTTTGACTTTGATTGTTGTTGACTTCTTCAACTTGTTGTGATGATTCTCCTTCACCAGTGTAGCCTATACCAGCTTTTCTTTAGAATCTCCTCTGATTAGTCAGAAAATCATCAATCTTTTTAGAGTTGTCCTCAGCTATCTTCATCATCTCATTGTGTTGCTTTTTTGTTTTTATTTCATTTCTTAGTTTTTCATTATCTTCTCTAAGTGTTGCTACATCTTCAATTCTTCTTGATAATTCTTCATTTACTTAGTTCGTTTCTTGATTAACTGTCATCATCTCATTTGATAGTTGGAAGTGACGATCAGTGAGTCTTTGGATTTCACTTTCTTTTGCTTGAAGTTGTTCAGTCATTAGTCTTTGGTCTTCAATAGCTAGATTCTAATCTTTTTCATCTTGTCTACCATTGTTCATGATTTCCACCACTCTCACCATTTGAGATTCATGACCGATTTGAAGTGCTTTCACTTGCTTGGATAGATGCTGATTCTTTTTAGATAGCTCAAAGATTATGCTTTCAGATCTATCAGAGATGCTTCTAGAGCTTGATCCAATATGATCAAATATGTCATCAATAGGTTCTTCATGATAACTTATCTCATTTTGTTGAATTTCAAGGTTCTTTCTTTCAACAAGTAATTTCTTCAGTTCTTCCTTGGCTTGTTTGTATTGTTCCACAAACATCTACATTTGTATCTTCTGATTCTCAATAGTCTTGTCAAACTTGTATCTCTCCATGACTTAGATCTTTTCCCTTCAGTGGTTAAATTGTTCAACAAGAGAACTGGACTCTGATAAAAATTGTTGGAGTTAGGAGAGATAGGTACTAAGAGGGGAGGGGTGAATCAGTGCCTTCAAAACTTTAGTTGCAAAACCTTTCTGATCTATCACTAAATATTGTGATAACTGATCAAAATAACTTGAATCTAATTGCATAAATCAATCATCTAGTTAACTTAAGAAAGTAAACAATATGAAATAAATATGACAATCACATAACACAAGTATTTTGGTAACACAGAAACCCTTGTTAGAAGGTAAAAACTATGGTGGGGATGACACCCACAAATTCTTCACTACTGCAGATAGAAAAGGTTTGCCTGTTAAGGCTACAATTTTTTATCACTTCTAGTGATCTTACCCTATTAGGAGTAACATAATAGATCAGCTAGATCTACCTAGTTATAGGATTTAACAACACTATATGAAGTGAGTACTCGGTTAAGAGATTTATACAAAGACTGTTAAGTCTACTCTGTTTAAGAGATTTATCAAAACTCTATCACAATTGTCAAAAAGTAATAGGTAAATTATCTGCTAGTTGACAACTTAATTGTTTGAAATAGATCTATAAGTTCTTATCAAAATATCACCTTATCTATGATGGTTCTTTTATCTGATCTACTTGGTTGCCTTGTCTGATTCTGCTCAATCTAAAAACCTCTCTACTTTGTTCTGCTTGGTAAACTGATTGTCTTGAAGATAGATAATTTCTTCAAGTGCTCCATGATTCATATATATCAATTCAACAACTCCATAAAATGGTGTGAACATATACAATATATAGTGTTCTATTTTTTCTGCTTAAAGAAAAATTAGGTTACAAAAGAAAATCATAACCCTAAGATCTACGGTGCAAAAATAACCTAGATCAACTAATAAAAATAAGATAATCATTGCATTTAATGAATATCTTTTACAATAAATGCTCCTCGATCTTGGTAAACCATTTTACGATCTGTTATAACCATTTGCATAGAATGATGTGCCATTTTTTATTACTATGTTGTTTACTATGATCATCGATAAACACTGTATAATCTTCTTGGTGTACACTGCGATGCTCGGTGTTTGCTGACCATTGGTGTCGGTGCCACTAGTGCTCAATTAACTGTGTGATGCTCGGTATAAGGCTTTACCAACTACTCTATCTTACTTCAAGTTACTGACTATCTCAATGTAAATAGCTGACTGACCTATTTACTATCCTTCGATACTAATGACAACCTAAAATGCTCAATAGAGATTAACACGATTAACTACAGATTTTCCTCCATGGTTAAACCCACTCTTCTTCCAACCCCATTTGCAAAACCTTCACCAAGTGTTGTGTCTTATGAACCACTCATTACAAAGCCCCATAAGCTTATCAATTGATAAGTAGGAGACATTTTCCACTGCAAGTCAAATTGTGATATTGCTATCAGGATTTACCTATGTAGTGTTTCGAGTCAAACTCATTGAACCATATTTCATGAGTAGTGGTTCACACAAACCCATATCTCATGAAAATAAATGGAACACTTAGCACTCATTGGATCTAGGTGATGCTCACAGAGGTGAAGCACCGAGACTTCTTGGGAGGTCACCCATCCCAGTACTACTCCAGCTTGAGCATGCTTAACTATGGAGTTTCCTCCATGGTTAAACCTGCTCTTCTTAAAACCCCATTTGCAAAACCTTCACCAAGTTTTGTACCTTATGAACCACTCATTAGAAAGCCCCTTAAGCTCATCAATTGATAAGTAGGAGATATTATCCATAGCAAGTCAAATTGTGATATTGCTATTAGGATTTAATTGTGTAGCATTTTGAATCAAACTCATTGACCCATATTTCATGAGTAGTGGCTCATATGAACCCACCTCTCATGAGAATGAATAGAACACTTAGCACTCATTGGATCTAGGTGATGCTCATAGAGGTGAAGCACCGGGACTTCCTGGGAGGTCACCCATGCTAATACTCTTCCAGCTTGAGTGCGCTTAACTATGGAGTCTCCTCCATGGTTAAACCCACTCTTCTTGCAACCCCATTTTCAAAAACTTCACCAAATGTTGTGCCTTATGAACCACTCAGTAGAAAGCCCCTTAAGCTCATTAATTCATAAGTAGGAGATATTTTCCACAACAAGTCAAATTGTGATATTGCTATCAGGATTTATCTATGTAGTCTTTCGAGTCAAACTCATTGACCCATTTTTCATGAGTAGTGGTTCACATGAACCCATCTCTCATGAGAATGAATGGAACACTTAGCACTCATTGGATCTAGGTGATGCTCACAGAGGTGAAGCACCTAGACTTCCTGGGAGGTCACCCATCCTAGTACTACTCCAACTTGAGCATGCTTAACTATGAAGTTTCCTCCATGGTTAATGTAATTCCCCACTAGGGAACCTAGGAGAACTTAACCTAAACATGCATCTAAGTTTGTAGAATAAATTTTTTTTTTAAGTTAACATACAAGATAAACACCAATGTGGAAGCAATTACCATTTACTCACATTAATATAAACAACCAACATAGGTTACAACTCTTGAGGGTTCCTTGACGAAGAATACGTTAACAATAATTAATTAAAATAAATTAGGTACAATTACAAAACTCTAATAAACAAGTGAAAAATAAAAGCAACATCACATCAAAGATCACATATATACAACTGGTACCATAAGGTATCCATAAACCTACATCCACTACACATGTTGTAGGGTATGTAATACAATAACCGAAGAGAAGTACACATGATATCTCTGAATAACTACCACAAAGATACATGATCACAAAGAAGAAGAAGAAGAATACAACTCCATCAATGAAGATCAAGAATAAACAACTACCACAGGGATCATCCAACACTGGTACATGAATGTCAGAATCTCAAATGGTAAAAGAATCACTACCACCCGACCTCGTGAACCTAAATGGTCCACTCCCACAATGCTAAGGAGATAACAATAGATCCCACTCAGATAACAAACATCAAACAAATCAAGCTAAGGAAAGGATCTTGAAAGCTCTCTACTCAAGGTATACATAAATAGTGCAAGGTAAGAATCACTAATCCAGAGGCATTCGAAACATGAAGAATAACTATGGAGGAGATTTAGCCTACAAACTATGGAGGAGATTTAGGCTACAAACTATGGGAGTGTCATCACATGGATGACTACTTGAGTTACCCTAGAGCTAGTCTCTTGACCTCAGACCCTCAAGCATCTATCAGGTTGAGTTACCCTAGACTGGCCACTCTGGACCCCGGACCCTCAACATAATCCATGTAGAACCAAAATATCAATCTTGTATTTAATGTTATTCCCCAAGTTTTATTATTAGGTTATCACTTATTAATCAACTTATGATAGGTTACCCTGGTACATGTCCCTTTTAAGCCCCAGACCCCTATTGTAAGCCACTCCCCTAAGATGCACCTATTTAACCTCTTCTAGGCTCAGAAATCTCACATAGATCAATCAAGTATACAACCAAGTAATCTCATATCTAGTTTTACACACAAGAAACCGATATGATTACAAAGATACCATAAACAGAATACAAAGCAACAAGAGCCCATATGGTCAAGCCAGGTGATGATCAGAGAACACACATATCAAAACATATGCAGTAAACATAACCAACTGACTCATACCCTGGCCTCTATTTTCCCTCTAGGTCATCTAGTGCCCGATAACATGTTAAGCAAAAGAAGACACACCATGGACGAAGAATAGACAATTGCATCATGGAAAACTAATATCTAATCCATAGGCATTTACAATTCATATTGAGTATAATTGAATCCAAGCATAGGAGCATATAAATCTACTGAAATAATCTTAACATAAAGGTTACAATGAAGCCCTTAATGAAGGAATATTCCCTATAAAAATTCTATGAATTCAACAGAATAAAAAGCCCAATTTCAATATAAACATAACACTTTTGAAAAACATTCTTCTAATATGAACACCATTAGATACATTCCATTGTGCATAACAAATGGATGTCCTAATTAACATTTACATTAATGCATGTCTCAATGAGTAATAAAACATTAGGTCTAGCTCAATTCCTAAATTTAGAAAATTGATTACATAGGAACATATCTCATCATACAAAAACATAAGCATAGACGTATCTAAATAACCAACCTTTAAACAAATTTATTAAAAGTTATTTAAATAAAATATAAGACAAAGATTTGATTTAATGTTTAGATTTATACAAAATCTAAATTATAAAATTTAATCCCAAAAACATATAATGAAAAATAATATACAACTTAATTAAACTATATAATCAAGTTTGAATTAAATTAAATAATTAAATTTAAATTAAACGCAAAATAAATTTCTAGACATAAAATATTAATTTAATTAAACTAATATTTAAATTAACTAACAAACAAATTAATAAATAAAATTTAAGGTAATTATCAAACAAAATTTAAATAAATTAAAAATGAAATTAATCTTTATACAAAATATAAAAAAAGTTTGCATTGCGGCAACCCTGAGGGCCCCATGCCCCACTCCCCAATGGATCGCATGGTAGCAAGGTACTTGCGCAGTACCCTGCACAAGCAGGCCCTGCGCAGTACCCTACGCAAGAAGGCACTACACAATACCCTGCGTAGGCTGCCTTGGGGAGGGTGGGGATTTGGTGGCCCCCACCTCCATTTTCATTTTTCAAAACAAATTTTTTTATATATATTTTTAAATTTTTTTGTTTTATAAAACAAACCAATTCAATTAAATGCATCATGACAGCATATTTTATATTTTCTTTTTTTTAATAATTAAATTTTTTTTATATAAAGATAAGGTCTTTTTTTTTTAACAATATTTTTTTTTGCAGAGGACCATTTTTGAAAATGGAAATATATGTTCTCTGTACCTTTTTCTCAGAAAAGGTAATAAGATATTTTTTTTAATTCTAATACACAACAATTGACCCAACCTCTTGATTTCCACTGAACTTATATTTTACTTTCCTGGTGTAGATAAATTTGACTTTGTTAATTAAATTTTTTTTCCACATAGAGAGTAATAATTTTTTTTTTACAAAATTGGATTTTATTTCCTTTTTATCCCAGAATTGATTTTTATAGGCAAATTGGGTTTTTCACACACTTTGATTTTCTTTCTAATGGGAAATTTATTTCTTTCCAACATTATAGTACAACTATATAGCCCAGATCTAATATTTCATTTTGTAGGAAATCTATAAATAGTTCTTTAACGAAATTTTTCCAGACCAATGGTACTATGCTAAATTTTAATAAAAACATAAAATCAATATAACCTAAGGTTTTATAATTACCAAAAATTTAATTAAGGCACTGATCTATCTATCAATTTGAACCAAAACTTGCGCAAACAAAGAAAGCTAGAAAGACACAAAATAAAACTAACAGGTAGGATTTCAAAACCTACCTCGGATCTAATGCCCGAAACTGAATTGAAAACCTGTGAAGATCTGAAGATCAGGATTGCTCCAAGGATTGATTCCACCTACCGATCTAAATCCACAAAGCACACAACACCCAAATTCTAGATGGAAATCAACAAGCAACCACAACAAGAAAAAATTCTCCAAAATTCAAAGCACACAAGCTCTCCCCAAAAATCTTCTCCAAAACCTGTCTCTTCTCAAATGAATGCAATAATTTCCCTAATAGGAATTCAATACCCATTTCATGCAACCCTAAAGACAACTCAAATTTTAACTAACAGTTCAACTCCAAATCAGAAATTGAGGGAAAATCCAATTAATAAATTAAAAACACTTTTTAATGCACAACTCAACTTTAACTTTTGAAAACAAGTTTACTTTTTGAGAACAATTCACTTTTCAATTATGCACATGTTAATAATTAAAATTCATATTAAATAGATTAAATATTTTAAAGCATCCTAAGTCAATGCAATTAAATATTTAATTATTTAATAATACACACATGCATAATTAAATCTAATCTTAATTAAATAATCAGTTAATTCCAAATAATCAATGATTTAACTTTTAATTAAATTTTCTCAAACAAACTTAGGAAAATAATTAATATTAAATTTAACTATAATCAATAAATTAATAATCACATAAAATCACCCACATAGGACATAGACCAATTGAAATCAAATGACATAAAACCAAACAAACTCAGGAGAAGGGATCCATGAATTCATGCCTACTAGATGAATTCGGGTAGGGTAATCAAACTGATTCTTGTCCAATCCTAGGACAAATGGGCTTAGGTTAGGGTTTTGGACCTATGTTATCTCCCCTCTCTTACCATTTGAGATATTGTGATAGGGCACGCTCATCTTGAAAATTCAAGAAAGTTGATGCTCAGTGTCTGCAAACCTGCATACAAAACTCGCATGTACATACATATATAAATATATAACAGATAATGGCAGGGATCGGCAGATCATGTGGATCTTGCAAGTAATTAACTACGACTCCGTCCCTCAACCACATTAGGTACGTCAAATAGAAATATAAAATAAACACATCAACCATACACATGAAATTATGGGGTCAGTAAAATCATAAGCATCAATGATTTCCAAACATATAATTCATCATTCTAAAATCATCATAACATTTAATAAAATCATACTAGGGGTGGGGTACTACAGTGAAACCCACTCTGCTTGCAACCCCATTTGCAAAACCTTCACCAAGTGTTGTGCCTTATGAACCACTCATTAGACATCCCCTTAAGCTCATTAATTGATAAGTAGGAGATATTTTCCAGAGCAAGTGAAATTGTGATATTGCTATCAGGATTTAACTATGTAGTGTTTCAAGTCAAAATCATTGACCCATATTTCATGATTAGTGGTTCACATGAACCCCTCTCTCATGAAAATGAATGGAACACTTAGCACTCATTAGATCTAGGTGATGCTCATAGAGGTGAAGCACCAGGACTTCCTGAGATGTCACCTATCCCAGTACTACTCTAGCTTGAGCGTGCTTAACTATGAAGTTTCCTCCATGTTTAAACCCACTGTGCTTGCAACCCCATTTTCAAAATCTTCACCGAGTGTTGTGCCTTATGAACCACTCATTAGAAAGCCCCTTAAGGTCATCAATTGATAAAAGGTGATATATTCCATAGCAAATCAAATTGTGATATTGCTATTAGGATTTGACTGTGTAGTATTTTGAGTCAAACTCATTGACCCATATTTCATGAGTAGTGGTTCACATGAACCCATCTCTCATGAGAATGAATGGAACACTTAGCACTCATTGAATCTAGGTGATGCTCACAGACGTGAAGCGCCAGGACTTCTTGAGAGGTCACGCATTCTAGTACTACTCTAGCTTAAGTGCTCTAACTGTGAAGTTTCCTCCATGGTTAAACTCACTCTGCTTGCAACCCCATTTTCAAAACCTTCACCAAGTGTTGTACCCTATGAAACACTCATTAGAAATCCCCTTAAGCTCATCAATTGATAAGTAGGAGATATTTTCCACAGCAAGTCAAATTGTGATATTGCTATTAGGATTTAACTGTGTAGTGTTTTGAGTCAAACTCATTGACCCATATTTCATGAGTAGTGGTTCACATGAACCCATCTCTCATGAGAATGAATGGAGAACTTAGCACTCATTGGATCTAGGTGATGGTCATAGAGGTGAAGCACCGAGACTTCCCGAGAGGTCACCCATCCCAGTACTACTCTAGCTTGAGCACGCTTAACTATGAAGTTTCCTCGATGGTGAAACCCACTCTGCTTGCAACCCCATTTGCAAATTCTTCAGCAAGTGTTGTGCCTTATGAACCACTCATTAGAAAGCCCCTTAAGCTCATCAATTGATAAGTAGGAGATAATTTCCATAGCAAGTCAAATTGTGATATTGCTATCAGGATTTAACTGTGTAGTGTTTTGAGTCAAACTCATCCTACTTATCAAGGGAATCTCATTTCAAATTTTTATGAGTCAACTCTTAGTAGACTTTTGAGAGGAAAAAAGTAACCCAAAGGGTTAGTTAGGGTTAAAATAGATCACCCCATAGATGTACTTTGGGTTGGGGGTAAAATTTTGACCAATAGGATGATTTTAGACCATTTTTGCCTCTTCAAAAGATTCCTTTTTGAAAGGTGACGAATTTGGGATGTGTGTCATGTCTTCCTCTCTTTTTAATTTTGAATTTCCCTTGTGTTGAGAGAGAACCCTAGGTGAGAGTGCCCAATCATCTTTGAGGTTAGGTAGGGATTTCATTTTTAGTGGGATAGAGAGGAATTTGGTAGGTTGATTGTCCACTCTCCAATTTTGGAGACTTCTAGCAGACTTAGCAAGTTTTGGTAGACTTAGCAAGGAAGGAAGGATTGTAGGAAATGAAGCTCTTCTCAACCCTCTTTTTCCATAGCTTGGATTAAGGTTGGTGGCCTTTTCATGGAAGAATTTATTTTTATTGTATGTAAAATACAAATTTCTTTGTTATGATATTGTAATGGTTTTTTGAAGCTTCATGCTTGCTTTCATGGCTTCTTGTTAAGTGTTTATTTTTTTCTTTTGTTTAAGTATTTTTGTTTTATTGGGGTGTGCAAGGAAAAACTCACCCTTGGGAGGGAAGATATATTTGATGGGTGAAGGGGTTAAGTTGGCAATGCCCATTTAGTGTAGAGTCCTTCCTTAAGGATGAAGGGGATGAGGCATGTATGTATGAGCTCCATGTTTCCATTCTTGTTGTATACTTATTTAGGGGTCATAAGGGATGTATTTTGTGAAAGGAAATGGAAGGGTTGGTACTTTTTGTTATGGCCTTGTGAAGGCAATGGTTATGGATTTTGGGCCTTGTTGAAGGCATGGTTTTACTTTTGAATGGCTTCTCCTAGTTGGGTACTTTCCACATTCACCCCTTTTATGGGTCTAAGGTGACCCATTCTATGAATATCCTTGGGATGATAATTTTGTGTTTACATGTACTTGTTGGTTTTTATGTGTATGTGTGTTGTAGCATGTATGTAACCCTCATCTACCTTTGTTTCCCTGAGCTCAGGGGTGGTCATATAATGGCCTAGGTTGGGATGTGAGCCTCCATGGTCAAAGCTTGTTTATTTGCAGCTTTTTGTGTTGAAGAGGTTGCTATTTTGTTGAAGGAAGAGAGAAGAAAATGGTCTTATCTCATTATTTAAGTTGCAAATTTTTGTTTTTAATAAATGACTAAATGTCTTGTATAAAAATGTTAGTAAAATAAAGACTATGTAAATACCTATAATGCATGTTTCATGCTTGTAAAACTATTTGTAGATATGAATATTAGTATCTTCTTCTATCTTGTTTGTACGTGGAAAGAGAAAAGAATAAAAGAAGATTTCCATTGTTATTTTTTATCAAAAGAAAATAATAGTTGTTTTTTTACTTCCTTAATTGCAAATTAAAAATGTGATTCATGTATCAACAAAAAATATGAAGCTATGTAGACTCAAACAAATAAGACACAAGACCACTCAAGGATCTAACAAATTACAAGTGCCAAAATAGGTCAAAATAGACCAAATGATGAAAGTATTATATCCACTCAAAATGTATCCTAACTGAAACTAGATCTAGAAATTAGACAAAAAATTATGCACTTTCAAAAAAAATAGCACCTAAAAATGTGTCCATATGAGCCCGAATGAAGCCTCTAAAGTTGAAAAAATTGGGATTTTTTATTTTCAGAAAATATCAAAATCAGAGGTCAACAACCACTTGCACCTTTTTGTAGGTCATGATATTCTACCCTAAAAAAAAAAAACTTGAAAAAGGAGTCCACATGACTGAGATATCATTGTTTGAAAATAGTCTCTAAAATTATTTTTTCTGAATCATCATCATCGTACTTCCAAATTCAAATGGTTCTAGATTTATCTTTAGATGTCTGATTTGGATGAAACCAAAATCTAATTAGGGGTTTTTGGACCTCCTCAATATGATGCCAACCTTTGATATGTACCAGCAAGCTCAAATTTTGACCTACAACAAAATTCTCTCAAAATAGGCTATATAATGACAAGGGTGTTAGAATAACTAAGAGGGGGGGTGAATCAGTTAGATCAGTTATCCTATAGTCCCAAATACAAATATGTACTCCAAAAACCAATTCAACCAAATTATTTAGCTCGGTAACACAAAATATCAATCTGTCTTTTCACTTTACAGATTACCAGTAATTCACGAACTGTGATTACCGACCAAATCAACTATGCAACATGCAAAGTATGATAGAAAAACAATCATAACAAATAACACATAACAAAATGATTTAATGTGGAAACCTTGTTAAGGGAAAAACCACTTGGGACCAATAACCCAAAATAATTCACTCTTCTAAAGTGAGCTCGGTGAAGAGCTAACCCTGTTAAAGGTTAGAATACACACTATTAGGTGTGACCTGATTAGAGGATTTAACACTAATCATTAACTTTTGACCAGCATTCACTATGGGGTCAACAAGATAACAATTTACATTCTCTAAATGACATAGGGAAGAATATAAGATGGTTAAGTCCACTTGGTTAAGATATTTTTTCTATATCAATAGTTAAACTAATACAGTAATGATCTGATTCAAATAAAACTCAATTGTAGATATTCAAATCTATACTAAGCCCATAAAATATCATCTGATCATTAATCAATTCACTTCCTCAATATTCTTCAACTTACTTTCACTAGGTCAATGGTTCTTTGATGCTCGACAAAACTCTCCAGCTCGGTTCTTCAATAACCAATTTGATCAGGCATGCATGAATAAGTTCTTCATGCAAATTCTTTGTAGTCTTCTTTTCAGCATGTTTCAATAATGAAACTCATATCTCTTATATAGATAAGTAAACCATTTTCATATTAGCCATTAGATTTTTTCGCTTAATCTTCTTCAACCATTTTGCCTCTTAAACCTTCTGCAACAAATGTCTTTCAATCTCATCCTTTAGATCTTTTCTGAATTTTGTTAGCGGTGGATCTCATAAAAAACTTCATCCTTAATCTCAAAATCATACCAATATCTAGCTCATCAAATTCAGTCAGTTGTTCTTAGCATTTAATGTTTTCATCCATACTTGGTTGATATAGAAATGCATCGGTGTATACAAAACTCTTCAATTACCAACCACATTCACTCAATCAAATTCAAATATCTTCTTCATAATAGATTGATGTAACATGTTCAAGTCAACAATATAAATACATAGACTCATCAATAAGTTACCCAATGTTTTTCTTATCCTATCTATCATATCCATGTTTTCCTCATGTAGATATCTTAGTTCCTCATCTTTTCTTCCTTCAACAGATATTCAGATGTTTGTAACTAAAATGATAAGTATTGTCAAGACTAGTTGACATCAATGATAACATATTGATTGATTTAATCATCTTATAGATCATTTTAGTACTTGGTGATCTCTAATCACTATTCTATAAGTTCATTTAGGTATTCAATTAGTTGTAGTTCATCAATCTCTCCCTTTGGCATTGATGGAAACACAAGAAATATGAAAATATGTCATATACATACACAAAACTTGTATTCTACAACTATGTAGGAAAATTCTATAGCTTAGTGAGCTCAAATTTAATATGTTTAATTACTACAAAACATAACAACATTACAAGTGCAAATTCTCCCTATGGATTTGATCTTTTTCAGTTCTTAGATTCCCTTTGTTCTCAATAATAGATATGTCTCTCCCTTTCTCTATGTTCTTAGTAACTGATTTTCCATATTTATTCTCTCTCCCTTTGACAACAATGCCAAAGAAAATATACAAACAACTCTTCAGCAGCCAAGTATTTCTCTGTTGTTGGGTTCCTATCATGTACCTTCAGTGTATAGATAAACAAATTTATGTTCCAGCTTCTATGTTCTTTCACAACCTTAGACAAAATCCAAAGTGTGAGCTATGTGCATCAACATGAATAATATTTTGATAAGTATAGGTTGATGCAACCTCCATATCACCTTAGTGACTGATAGACAGTGGACAGACCCTAATTCTTGTCCTCAAATACTCAAATGTGTCCTTCAGAAATGGTTTAGTAAAGATATTAGCAAGTTGTTCCTTAGATGTTACAAATTCCAGTTTCACGTGCTTTTATTAAACTTTTTCTCTCAAGTAGTGATGCTTAACAGATGTGTTCTTTGTTTTAGAATGAATCATAGGATTCTTAGAAATATTTATAGCACTAGTGTTGTCACCATATATAATCACCGGCTCAGTGATTACCTCATTCATTCCTTCCAACACTTGTCTGATCCAAGCTATATTTGAACAATTTGCAGCAGCAACAACATACTCTTCTTCAGCAGTGGACTAAGAGATGCATGCTTGTTTCTTGCTAATCCAAGTCACAAGCCTTTCCCCTAAAAATAATGCTCCACCAGTTGTGTTCTTCCGATCATCTATGTTTCGAGCCCAATTTGCATCAGTGTAAACTCTAAGTTCAAATTTTCCTTCAAATGTATACCATAATCCATAGTCTTATTCTTTCCGAAATGTTTCAATAATGAAACTCATATCTCTTATATAGACAAGTAAACTATTTTCATATTAGCCATTAGATTTTTTCGCTTAATCTTCTTCGTCCATTTTGCCTCTTAAACCTTCATCGGCATATGTGTTTCAATCTCATCCTTTAGATCTTCTCCAAATTTTATTAGTCATGGATCTCATAAAAAATTTCATCCTTAATCTGGAATTAATACCAATATCCAGCTCATCAAATTCAATCGATTGTTCTTAGCATTTAATGTTATCATCCATACTCGGTTGATATAGAAATGCGTCGGTGTATACAAAAATCTTCAATTACCAACCACATTCTCTCAATCAAATTCAAATCTCTTCTTCATAATAGATTAATGTAACATGCTCAAGTCAACAATATAAAGCCATAGACTCATCACTAAGTTACCCAATGTTTTCCTTATCCTTATCTGTCATATCCATCTTTTCCTCATGTAGATATCTTAGTTCCTCATATTTTCTTCCTTCAACAGATGTTTAGATGTTTGTAACTAACATGATAAGTACTATCAAGACTAGTTGACATCAATGACAAAATATTGACTGATTTAATCATCTTACATATCATTTCAGTACTCTGTGATATCTAATCACTATTCCTTCAGTTCATTCAGGTATTCAATCAGTTGTAGTTATCAAAGGGAAGAAAGATTTGATAAACCCTCTTATTAATTTTAATTTATGAATATTCTAAGTTTATTTGTTCATCTCATTCAGTCCTTGTGTATATATACATAATTATATGTGTATGTATATACAAACCCTAGGTATGTATATACACACATGTATACTCCTGTGTATATTTAAATTTGATTTTTTTTTCATTTCTTCTCCTAGCCAAACCTGCACACACAAAATGAATAATTAGGGTTATTTTGGTGTTTTATATTATAGCCCAACCCTAATTTTGAATTAGGGTTAGGGATGACCTTTGGGCTCTTCAAATTTTAAATTGAGTTTTATTAAATTCTATTTTCAAAATTGGATTTCTGATTATTAGCCTTTAAATTTAATATTTTATTATTACTACTTTATAATGGTTAAATTAATCTTGTAATTTAAATTTAAATCAATTAAATAAACTAAGGTAAACATTATGTTTTGAATTAAAGTATAATATTTTTTTCAATTAAAATATTGGGACACTATTAATATTAAGTGGGTTTTTAAATTGTTATCTTAGGTTTCACATAGGGATATTTTTATTGTCTTATTTTATTAATTTATTATTTCCTTATGAATCCTATCCTAAGCTAGTACCCTGGTTCACATTTGGGAACCTTTGGGAATATTATCATCTATTTCTTAAATCAATCATTTAATTAAATCATTTTGAGTAACATAATCTAACTGGAACTTATGTTAATCAACAAGTTTAATTTACTCCTTTTATTATTCATTTTAGTAGTATTAGCATTACCTTTTTTGCATCCAAGATGAAGTAAGTATTTCTCTAACCTTGCATACCAAGCCTTTGGAGCTTGCTTCAGCCCATACAGTGCCTTCTTCAACTTCCATACCAGGTCTCCATCTTTGCATAGAGGAAATCCATCAGGTTGTTCTATATACACTTCTTCAAGATCCTCATTCAAGAATATAGATCTCACATCCATCTAATATACCTTGAAGTCTTTATGTGCAGCATAAGCCAAGAATAATCTCACAGCCTCTATTCTAGCAATAGGAGCAAATGTCTCTTCAAAATCTATGCCTTCTTGTTGTGAATAACCTTTACATACCAATCTTGCTTTGTTTCTTACAATAACTCCTTCTTCATTCATTTTGGTTCTGAAAACCCACTTAGTTCCTATTACATTTTTGTTTTTGGGTCTAGGAACCAATTCCCAAGTGTTATTTTTCTTTATCTGATATAACTCTTCCTTCATAGCATTTATCCAATATTCATCTCTACAAGCTTCATTTGTAGTCTTTGGTTCAACTTGAGAAATAAAAAAAAATTCTTCTCTAGCCTTTGATCTAATCATTACTCCTTGATTAGTATTACCAATAATTTGGTTTTCAGGATGATTATTCTTTACATACCTTGGATTCTTAGGAATCTTAGTAGACTCTTTTGTGTCATCATCCCAAGTTCTCATTTTCACATTCAGTTTCAACAGGTTCTTCTTCTTCTATAGTAGCAACCTCCTTGATCTCTATATTTTGATTATAGTCATACATTCTCTCTTGTATCTGAAACCTTTCATCTATCCTCACATTGTGACTTTCAATCATCTTCCTTAATCTTGGGTTAAAACATTTGTAGGCCTTTCTCTTAGTAGAATAAGCAAGGAAAATTCCTTCATCAAATTTTCCTATCTCATCATCTCTCTTGATATAGCATTTAGTACCAAATATTCTGAAATATTTTCCAATAGGAGTATGATCAAACCATAATTCATATGGAGTCTTACTTGTACCTTCTCTTATTTGAACTTTGTTCAATGTGGACATCATTTTCCCAATGGCCTCTCTCCAATGCACATAAGATATATTTCCTTCAAGCAACATTGTTCTAGCAGCATCAAGTATTGTTCTATTCCTTCGCTCTGTTATCCCATTCTGCCATGGAGTCCTAGTAGAAGATGTTTGTCTTTGTATTCCATACTCTTCACAATATGAATTGAATAATTTTGAAGTAAAATCTCCACCTCTATCTGACCTCAAACATTTTATCTTTAAGCTTGATTCATTGTCTACTTTTTCTCTGAATATCTTGAATTTATCAAATGCCTCTGATTTCTCTGTCAAGTAAGTAACCCACATCATTCTAGAAAAGTCATAAAAAAAAGTATGAAATACCTTTCACCATAGTATGGTATTGTCCTTGTAGGTCCACATAGGTCTTTAATATGTATGTACTAGATCCAACTTTCCTTTTGATGTATAAGCTTTTCTTGTATAACTGCTTCTAGTCTGTTTTCCCATAACACATTTTCTACATATAGTGTTAGATGGTTTCACAATTTGTTAGCCAAGTTTTTTGTACCTACATAGCCTATGAAAAATTTGCATATTTCTTGAAGCTAGGTCTTAGTTCTTCTTAGGGTTTCACAAAAAATTGATATGCTTATGTCTAAAAACCCTACCCTTGATCTATTTTCATGGCACTTAAATATTTCCTTACACGTGGTCTTATTTCCTTTTATTCTCTAGGTCTCATAATGTTTTAATATTAAAAAGTCTCATCTAGTGATCTACTGATCTAGCGACTTAGGGATATCACACATTGTTCACCAAATCTCCAAGTTCTTAGTAGTTAGATCAAATCATCCAGTGAATATGGTTTTTTCTTATTCTCTTAATGCAATGGTCAAGATTCAAATGATCTAGAAACTTAGCGAGGACAATGGATGGTGAACAAGATTAATAGCTAGTCCATTTTTCTCCTGATATCACCCATGGTTAAGTTTTTATCTAGCAACTCGGAGAATGCCTTTGTTCACGTGATCCCTTTTCTAAGCCTATCCAAGGAAAATGTTTGGTGATTGTGAGTTTCCTTTTTTCTCTCATTCTCTAAGTGGCTCGGGTTAAGTTGAAGGTTAATATCAGGTTTTTTCCCAATAGTTATGTCTTATATTCAATGACTTGGTGAATAAAGGTGTTCACTCAATCTTGTAATAAACTAAGAGTTAAGAGAAGCTTTCAGAGATTAAGAGATGCAGGTATTTGTTGAATCTCCAAAAAAGAACTATGGTCAGGTTAAAGGTACTCAGGTTTAAAGGAAGCTTTTATTTTCTAAATCTCTAGATGAAGTTGAGTTAGGTATGAGGAGTGGGAGATTCAATATGAGCCATGCATAAAGTCTTGATCTAATAGCTGGCGCTAGATTTCCAAATTAAACTCAGGGTTAAGAAAACATCTAGTGACCATGAGAATGCTTTGTTCATGTGTTCTCAAGATCTAACCAAGGTTAATCCAAGTATTCAACGATCCATAGATTGCTTCAGTCATGTATTATCTAGACCAGGGATGATTTAACATAAAGGTTTCAAAGATTGATTATGAGTTGTTGATGTAGATAGGATCAAGCGGTCATTGCGTGATATCCAATTAAAACCTCAGGTTAAGAAAAGACTCAGTGACCACATGAATGCTTCATTTGCATGATCTCTTGATGAGATCCCAGTTAAGTAAAAGGTCTTGAGATATAGCAACTACCTCAATTACATTTTCTCATAATATAGTATGGGTTAAGGTTAAAGACTTTGAGACTTAGCATAGACCATTGATAAGAACAAGAATGGATGGTGGTCGCTAATTCTCCAGATGGAATCCAGGGTTATGAAAAGACTTGGTGATTCAGTGAATGCTTCAATTGCTGAATCTTGTGATCAAACTAAGGTTAAGAAAAATGTTCTATGATTATGAGAATCTTTCAATCGCTAGTTTGCCAGATCTAGTATGGTTAAGGATCTTTCCATGGTTAAGGAGTAAAATGCAACAAGATCTAACGATCGGTGTGATATCGAAAAGGAAAGGTGCTCAAAGATTAGTGATTGTGCCTATGCAACAACCATTTGATCTAGTTTAAGTGAAAGACTTATGTTGTAGTAGTTCCAGATGCCAGGTGTTTTTAATGTGCTTGTTTCTGATTGGTTTCCAGGAAAAGATGATGTGGCTGGTTGATTTTAAAAGGTTTAAGGTGACTATTTTATCATTTTATGAGAACCACCCAATGTGCTAGGAAATAGATGAATCAACAGTCGCATTTTAAATTTGATCTGTTGGTCGTTGCTTCTAGTATTTGAAATGATTGGGGTTTTCTTTCCAGGTTTTTTTTAGTGGACCAAAATATGAGGAAGCTAGATACCATTGAACCAGAAGAAGTAGAAGAGGAATGAATTACACATGGTACATGATCTGTAATACATGGAGTGTAACTATAATTTAGAGAGTGATGTATGATAACCTAAAATGGTGGTCATCATTCATGTAATAACCTTATGCAGTTACTCAAAAATATCATCAGACAAAGGTTCCACCTGTTAAAGATATCACATGATGTATAAAATATTCCTCCAGTCTCTATCAGGTTTTCACAATCATATGTAATAGTTTTTTTCTTGAGTGATTTCCTTTCCTAGCCATTCAAAGCTTGTTGCATCCTGATTCTTCTAGGATTCCAAGATGGCCAATGAATGCTATAAGTAGCCAGTTGTAACTTTTTGATAAGGATGTTGAAATTTTGGAGTGAAATAGACTATAATTTTTTCTCAGTATTTTTTGTTCAAGCATTTCTTCCATTGTCAAGATACTGATATAGAAAATATCAATGAGAATATACTAGAGTTTCTTCTCAAATTTGTGTATGTCTTCATGTTCTAAAGCTTGAGATCTTGTATGTTGAATTTGCAAGGAAAAATTGATATATGGCTTAGAAAGTAGGTTTTGAACTTATCTTTTAGTTCTTTTTCAAGGAAGGGGTAAATTATTTAAGATAATCTTAGAGAATTTGTACTTTTTTATAGGAATTAGATGTTTGAATGAGAGAATGAGAGGGACAATTTGTAATGCATTTGTTCTGAATTCTAGGAATATTTGAGTGGTTTTTCTATTGATGTATGTTGTTGATGACTCTATGCCTTGGAATAAGACACTAGTATGTTCTATAGGAACTTTATCTTCAACATCAAACAATCTATAAATTGATAAAATATTTAAATCAAAGTGAGTAATATCCATGTTAAATGATATAAAATAGTTTTTGATTCCTTTCAAGAAGTGAATCTCTAGGTATACCCACCTAAGTTTTCAAGACTCAAAGTGTAGGAAGATCATTCCTTTGATGCTCATTAATTGGTCCTTTTCCTTCATAGATCTATAGTGGGTTATATGAGTCAGTGACATTAGTTTGTCAAGTATATTGTAAATTTGCAAGTGGAAAGAAAAGGAGCCAACACAATATTCAATAGATATCTTACTACATTAGTGAAAATTTCCTTCACAATATTATCAAAGTTAACATGACAAAATCTTATGTGCCATAACCAGTTGTCATCTACCTTCGCAACAAAATAAGAAGCTCTAGATGTATTTAACTCAAATACATTACCTCTAGATTTAGTATCGGTTGCAATCAACTTTCATGCCTTACTTATGATAAAACATTTACCATCATTGAATTGTAATTGAAACTCTTTGTCCATTAGCTATCCAACACTGAAAAAGTTATTCTTAAGTCCATCAACAAGTAGTACATTATCAGTATTAGTCTTTCCATCCAAAGTAATAGATCCTACTCCTATGATAGGTTTAGGAATATTGTCTCTCAATCTCACAACACCATCATCATACTTCACTAATTTAACAAACTTGTTTTTTTATCCATTCATATGATGTGAAAAACCACTATCTATGATCCATTCAATTTTCTTATTAACATGTGTCACTAAAGCCATTTCCTCATGTAATGGTTCATCTTTAATAGAAAAAAATCCAATCTCCTCATAATCTAAATCATCATCATCTGAAATACCTTCACTAGCATAATGGTGCAGGAGCACCCACAATAAACTTAAAAAATAATGTTCATCAAAGTCCTAAGGACATCTAGTTAGGATAGATCTTCCATCTAGGCATATAGACCAAGTTGTAGGACCTAGTTCCAAGATTGGCATAACTATAAGCCCTTGGTCAACTATGTTCAAAAGTGGTCAAAGGGCTTAGAATTTTAGGAATTTTTATATTTTCATGTTTTAATACTTTGGATCCATGTTGGATCATCATATTAGGTCTGGACCAAGTTTGGTCACCTAGAATGCCAAAATTGCAAAAATGTTGTAAAAGTTGCTTAGCAACTTTTACAGCTTTTGCCAAAAGTTGTAACCAAAGCCCCCAACAGTCAAATGGTTTGAAATTCAGTTGTAACCAATTGGGGACACCTTCATAAGCCCTTTCAGGTGGGTGGAAGGTAAGAAGATATGTAAGTTTGGCAATTCAAATCAATAAAATATAACCATTTTCTCTGCAATTCTAATTATCAGAAATTCATACAGACATGTGTGGAGGCCTGAGTATGAAAGCCTAATATTTTTTATTACATTAATGAGTTGGATTTACTTTGTTTGATCACATGTACTAATCTTGTACGAATTGAAAGTTCAAGTTTTGTCTCGGGTTTTCCAGATTAAGACCCTGAACTAGGGTTCCAATTGGGTTTGTGTATTCTGATCAATTCCACCATTGGAATCTGATAACCTTTCATGGAATTCAAGTTTTGTCTATGTACTTTCAAATTATGCAAGTTAGAGGAGGTGATTTGTAGGGAGATGACTTTTCCATGATGCCTTAGGTGTACATCTTTATGTGTGCATCTTTAGAATTCAGATACCAGTCCACACAACTCGCTATTGGAGAATCACCAGGCCCTGTGCATCAGTATCTAGAAGACTCTTATGTACCCTCACATGATCCAAATATCAGATTTGGAGTTGGGTGTATGGACAGGGTACCTGTAGTGCAAATCTAGCCTAATTAGGCCTAAGCCCAAGGGAAAATCAACATTCCATTGTGTGTTTCACTCACAATTAGGTTTTTCACCCTTGGCATGTTGTGTTAGGCCCAAAAGGGTACCAAAATATATGATTTACTAACAAGTTTGTGTGGAATTGTGTGATCACAATCAATATTAATGCTCCTCGAAGGCTACAAGCCTAAAACTAGATTAGTAAGGCTAACATGCCCAAATTGTTATCTCTATCGAATATGAGCAGTTGTGATCTTGTGTTAAAGACCTAAATAGACCAAGGAAAAGTGTGTGGTCACCCCTAGTTTTGATTATGACATTTGGGGAAGTTTTGTGCAGAACAACTTAAGTGTCTGGTTGCTGACTAGAGATTAGTTAGACTTGGAAGACTTGATAGGTCTTAGTGATTGAGTACCCTATAGATTAGGTTGGGATAACCTAGAAACAAGTCATTTCCTACACTTGTGATAAGTGTGAGAGGCACTCATTATTGAAAAAATTTCTTGTAATTCCTACCTAGAACCTTTTGAGGTTTTGTTGAAGGACTAGTTTGGTCCTTGTTCACGCTTCTAGCTTCCCACTTTGCATCAAGTGGTATTAGAGCTATGTCTACTCCTAAGGATGAAGATATCCCTATAAGGGTTACAAATGTGGAACTAGCAAGGATAGTGATTGAACAAAAGGCAGTGAATGCAGCCCTAATAAAGAGGCTCCAAGAACTTGAGAAGAAGGTAGATAAGGATAACAAAGATGGGTCTGAAAATGAAGAGGGGAGTGAAGAGGAGGAAGATCATGATTAGAACATCCCTGTAGACCAAAGGCCTTTCATTGATGCCTTAAAGTCTATGGGGATAAGAACCATGGAGGAAAAGATAGACTTGTCGGTCTTCAATGGCAAGATGAATGCAGATTTAGCCTTAGATTAGGTAGAGGCTTTGACAACATTATTTGAATGTGAGGATATCCCTGAAAAGAAAAGGGTAAAGATGGAAAGATCCAAGTTGAAGGGAGCAGCCCTAACTTGGTGTAACTTCATCCAAATGGAGAGGGTGAAGAATGGGAAGAGCATGATAAATTCATGGAACAAGATGATAGCCCTGATCAAAGAAACATATGTACCTAAAGATTATGGGGTACAACTCCATAGGAGAAGAAAAGTTTCAAACAAAAAGACATGGATGTAGCCTCATACACTAAGGAGTTCCTAAAATTATGTATGAAGACAAATGTGGAAGAAGATGAGGAAGAAAAACTAGCAAGATACATGAATGGTTTGTGTAGACACCTAAAAATCCTTTAGAAAATAAAGTATTTTTATTTTCTAAAAAATCCCTGATGACATCATCATTTATTAATTAATTAATTATTTAATTAATTTATTTATTTTTATGTCATTAAATCCCTTTATCTTAATTAAAAATATTTAATTAAGAAATCCCTCCCAAAAATGTCTAAATCTTATTTAAACATTATCTCCTTATTTATTAATTATTTTAATTAATAAATAAACCAAAAATCCCAAAATAAATTATTTATTTATTTTTTCCCCAAAACTTGGCCAATTTTCTTAAGACGACTAACCTCTTCCAGAATCTTCTAATCCCTTCTTAATTTTGATTAAAAGGCTAATCCCATCCTTTCTAACCCTAATCTCAACTCAAAATATTTAATTAAGATTAAATATTTAATTTTCATATTTATTAAATATATTTTAATAAATATTCCCAAAACCAAAAGCCTTTGGAATGAATAAACATTTATTCCATAAAACCTAAGAAAACTCTAGACTCTTCTAGAAACTTCTCAACCCAACCTCTTCACCCATCCTAATCCTAATCCTAATCCTACCCCTAAACATTTGCACAATCCTAACCAAGCTTAAGACTTTCCTAAACCAAAGAAAAGTCTCCCCTTCCAAATATCTCAACCACAAAACATTCAATGCATCCACAAAGTCATCAAAGTCCCTTAAAGGCTCATTCAATGCTCTTACAAGCACTTATGAGGGGAGTTATGAGCTTTGAGCCCCCTTTGTTGACTCATCTTTACCCTTCCCTTCATCCACTCACCTTGTGACATGTGCCACCTCCTGATTGGCTGTAGACTAGCACAATCCATGTGCTCCCCTTTGAATGAATCTTGGCCTCTCTTACGGATTTTGATCCTAGCCACTCATTCCTCCTTCCCAAATCCTATAAATACCCCTCCTTTCAAGAGAAAATCAATTAGCTTAACTTTTATTCTCATGCATTGTTATCATGACCATTTAGCTCTAGACTTAGCATAATCATCTTAAATTAGCTTACTTTCAAGCATTTTAGCTCATCTTAAATATAGCAATAATGGATTAACCTAGTTTATTTTATTGTTTTGCATAGCATATCATCATCATCACATCTCTATTTGGTTAAAAACAATCTTAGCATAAACATCATATAGCTTAATCTTCATTTTAGCATCATTTGGATCCTTGAGGCCTTAGGGGCAAATCAAGTGTTCTATACCTATTTTGTGCCATTTATGAGATTTTCATGGATCTCAATCCATCCTAAAATGCATAAGGAATATGCTCCAAGTGCTTAGAGAGCACACCCACATCCCTCTTATCAGAGAAAATCAAACAGTGCTTGGGTGCACCTATTTTTAGCTCAATCTGAGGTGGCTTAGTTTAGAGTTTTACTTGTTTTTGATTGATTTCATGCTAGACTAACATCTAATCATTGTTTGGCTTGAAGTCCTTCAAAGCAGGTACCCTCAAAATCCTAGTCCACATTCTGGCACGCCTGGTGGGACTCAAACCACAATCAGCTTGATCAAATCACACTTTTTCACTCTTGGTGTCACAAAAAATGAAAGAAATGTCGCCTGAAAGAAATCAAGTCATGCCTCCAGCCATTCCAGTCACGCCTACAAGCAGTCAAATCACACCTATGAGCTCTGACATGACACCTACAAACTGACAGTTTTTAACCATCAGCAATTTCTTTTCTATCTTATTTCTTATTTTGTGACCTCCACGTAAAGAAATTATGCCTCTGTATAAAGAAATCACGCCTCTGTATAAAGAAATCATGTCTCTATATAAAGAAATCATGCATTTGCAAAAAGAAATCACACTTTTGCAGAAAGAAATCACACATTTGTAGAAAGAAATCACGCGTATGAAAAAAGAGATCACGCGTTTGCAAAAAGAAATCACACGTATGAAAAAAGAAATCATGTGTTTACAGAAAGAAATCACACGTTTGCAAAAATAAATCATGCGTTTGCAATAAGAAATCACGCGTATGAAAAAAGAAATCACGCGTTTGTAAAAAGAAATCACGTATGAAAAAAGAAATCATGCGTTTGCAGAAAGAAATCACGCGTTTGCAAAAAGAAATCATGCTTCTGCAAAAAGAAATCACGCCTTTGCAAAAATAAATTACAGGTATGCATAAAAAGATCACGCGTATGCATATTTTGGTCATGCTTAGGCATATTTAAATGCCACCTATCAGCTTTTTGGTGTCACTTCTGCATTTTCCAGTGTCATGTATAAGCTGGACAATGTCGCTATGACTATGTTTTTTGTCTTAATTTGTTCTCAGATTCATAACAGCAAAGGTCAAACAAATCTTGAATGAAATTAAGGAAAAATGAACTTAAGTCCTAAGAGTCATTATCATTTTGAAAATCAAACACAATCTTGAATGATCTAAATTGGAAAGAATAAGCATCCCTATTCCTTCTTCTTTGAATTTCAGTTCAAACAAAATCTTGAATGATCTAAGGATAAAACAAAGCTCTTTTCAAAGTTCTTAAATCAACTCGCAAATCTCAATCTTGAATGCCCAAAAGGAAAGAACTTGCAAGCGCTCAAATCATTTACCTTTTGGAGAAAGAACAAATCAAACCTTAAGCACTTGTGTCTTCAAATTCAAAGTTTAGACAAACTTAATCAATTTGGGAAAAAGAACAACTTGCTTGATATGCATCTAGGAGCTTTACTTTTTTTGTATAATCCTGTTAAAGTAAGCAACGTAGAACATTTTGGACTTGGACAAGTTCACTTGTTCTACTTTTAGCGAGGCTTGTCCAGGGAGAAAAGCGCTACCTCCTTGAAGAATGACATCAAACCGGTATCCCCCCCGGCCAGTATATAAATAAAGTGAAGGCAAAAAGTACTCACTTATATCTACTAATCCACGGGCATCTTGTGCCAAATGCAAATGTCTGGGGAAAGGTAAATATTCCTCCCCCAGTGTTTTTGGCTAGGCTCTTAAGTGAGTCACAGGTGGTCAGCATAACCGGGTATGGAGACTCCACAGAACTATTAAAAACCTCATAAAATAGAGGCTACCCCGTCTACATCTGAAAGTATCAAAATCCTTGTGCAAGGACCGATCCAAGGGGTTTACCGGATCACCTCAAGATTACTCACCATTTGTATTCCCTTTTAGGGGGTACCAAGCTGTGGGCAAGTGATTTTGATACTCACCTTCGTTAGGTAGACCTGCTTGAAGTGGTTGATAGTCAAAAAAATCCATGAAAACATTGTTGGAACATACACTTTTCAAAGCTTTATCAGAGTCAATTATCTTGTTTGTATCCCACAAGATTGCTTTGTCCCTTGTGGAGATTGCTTTGCCAAAAATCTTTGTTCAAATCTATCCTTTGCCATTGGAAAAACATCAAACTGATCTACAACTTGGTTCAAAGATACTCAGGAAAGCCATGTTAGTCCAAATCCTACCAAAATCCAGAAAATGTCCAATGCTTTCAGAATCTCAAAACATGGTCTTCCAGTCATATTCAATCTAGTCTTGTCATCCTTTCCTCCTATCCTAGGTTAGCAAAGTCATCTTGGTCATCCCCCATCCCCTTGTCTGTCTTCCTCTAAAGTCAGTCTTCTTCCAAAATTGAGTCAAATCCAATCCTAGTCTGATCCTGTCAATCATTCCAATCTGAGTCTTAGTCTTCCAATCCATCTTCATCCTTCATCCTTATCCAACTCATCCGCAAGTTAGCATGTCTCAAAACTATTATGATGAGTTTAGTTATTATGTCTCTCCCCTCAATCCATCCTATCCCAAAGATGATGAAAGCCTTGTAGATCACGATGCATATTTTGAAAATCTTAGCAAGTTTGCTCCAAACATTCCCCAGCATCCAATCATTCCTCCAAAATATCCTATCATGCCTTCATGCTTATCCACTAGCACTCCCTTTCATGTCCTCGGCAAGGCAAATCCATTAGCTTATCCATCCACAACTTATCCCTATCTTAAACCTACACATCCTTCATATGCATCCTTCATACCTCCATCTCCTACTATGGTCATATCCCAATCACCACCATCCCCTTGAAACACTTTACGCTACTTCCCTTATCTCAAACCTCCACCCACTTATCCTCCAAAACCCTTTCAAAACCAAACACCAAGTCTTCCAATCCTTTTCCCCAATCCTCCATCCTATCTCAATCCACCATCTTCTATTCCAAACCAAATTTCTATAAATCCCCTCCCACAAGTAGAGTGCATCCTTCAAACTGCTTCATATCCCATACCTCGATCCATCACCTCTACCTCTTCAGGACCATCATCCCCTCAAGAAAATTCAAAATCTTCCACCCCACCTTCATGTGAGGACCATCCAAGCCCCCCATCTTCTACACATTCTAATCCTTCACCTCCTCCAATCTGAAAGTCTCCAAGGAGTTTCACAAGGAAGCCAATAACAAATCCCACTCCTAAAAATGAAGAGCCAAGCCATTTTAATCCTTCATGTGAAGCCATCATTGATGAGGCCCATCCATCACTCCCATCTATCATTTATCTTCCATACATTGATCCTCTTCCATCTCGTAGCATCATTGAGTCCTTTCCATCTGAAGTTTTCATCCAATCCCCACCAACATCACCTCCTCCTAGTATTATCCAAAGCATATCTAATGATCCTCATGAGTTCACCCTTCTTCCTACCATCACAACTATAGAACCTTCCATCCTTTCATCCATACCATCTGAAAAGTTCTTCCTTCTTGCAAACATCACAGCTACAAAATCTCCCATCCTTCCATCCACCCCATCTGAAGAGTCCATCCATGCATCCCCGAACACTCTATCCACACAAATCCTATCATGTCAAGATCTTTCTCAAAAGCATGTTGAAATACTTGAAGAAGAAAATCAAGATCCAATCCCTTCACTTCCCCCATCACATGTTCTATTACTTCCATCACCCCCAATCCAAAATCCTACAATCCCAATTTTTCCAATGCAAGATCCTACAGATCCTCCATCTCCAGATCTGTTACTATCCCCCAATCCCAGTCAAAATCCCACCATCCTATCCTCTCCTCTTGAGGATCTTCCAATCCAAACTATCCCACAACCATCACTCTATCCTCTTGGATCACTTACATTTGTCAAAGGCAGTCCACATGAAGCAGAAGCAATAAGTTCTATATCTTCCATCAGGGAACTAGAAACTGGATGTTTATCATATTCCCCAAGTCAGAAATATCCTTGTTTGGATAAAATTCTCAAGAAATGGAATTATCAAGGCAAAGGCCTAGGCATCCATGAACAAGGAAATCTAGAGCCTATCCAAGACAAGAAACATCCAAAGTTATGTGGCATTAGTCACACATCAAAAGAAGGCACTTCCTCTAGAAATGTTGGTACAACTACAACTATATTCAAGCATTCTTCCAAACCCACCATCACATCTTCCAAAGCATACACCACCATTCCTCCTCCTCCATCATTACAACCAAAGACAACCTATCACATTCATCCTTCATCCTCCAAATCCATTTTGGGTCCCTATGTCCCAAAATCTTCTAGCACATATCCTCTACATACGAAATCCATTTTGGGACCTTACATCCCAAAATATCATCCCCCATCTTATCCTACTTAGTCTTTCATCCAAAATCCAAACATCCCTAGTCAAGATCAACAAAGGTACATGTCCATATCTCCTATCTACCAAATGCCATTCATCTCTCCATCCATATTTCCTCCATCCCGCACATCTCCTCATATTCACTTTGATGCTCCCCACAATTTGGATGCCATATCCAAAATGAATAAAGGGACATATCCACAAAGATCTAAGGATTGCCATGTCTAGTCTAAATGACATGGTCAACCAAAGAAAAATCCAATCAAGCAATCCAAAGCATCCCAATGGCCGTAAAGGCCCAGCAAAGCAAAAACAAAATTTGATGCATACCAATGGCCACAAAGGCCCATCAAAGCTAAAGCAAAAATGATGTGGATCCCAAAGCAAAAAGATGTAATGCATCTAAAAGAAACATCTACAATGGCATCCAAAGTTGCTAATCCCCTAGCTACTCAGTTTTCCCCTCCATCTCCTAAATCTATTTTGGGTCCCAAAGATTCGAAATCTCCTAGCGTAAATCCTCCATCACATCCACCTCTATCTTCCACGTCCTATCCGCTTCATCCATCTCCCCCACAACATGTGCCAATGTTGATCCTGAAAACATCCCCCTATCATGACCACTTTCCATCTTTCCATCCAAACACTTTCTACCACCATATCTCCCATCTACCTCATCTTATCCATGCCTTTGCGTAATCCCTCCATCCCAATAAAGTTGTACCAACATCCCAAGAAATTGAAAAGGCAGCAAAAAAATTAGAAAATGTCAGCAACAAATTAGAAGATTAGTGAAGAAAGATAGCAACACATCAGAATGTCAGAAGGTCGACATCTAGTTAGCAGAAAATCAGAAAAATCAATAAAAATTGGAAAAATCAAGCGAAAAATATCAAAAAAAAGAAAATAAAAGAAGAAAATAAAAAGAAAAAGAGAAAAACATTCATTTAATGGTGAAAACTTGGCAATTCAAGTGCCTTGGACAAGTACCATGGTGAAAACCTAGCAAACAGGCATCATGCATAGGCTCCCTCCAATTCCTTTCTGCAATTGGGGGCCATTCCCTTCTATCACCATCTTATCCAACATCTCCTCCATCCCATTTGTCTCTCACCTCCTTCATCCTCCTTTGGATCTTGATGAAAAAAAAAATAAAGACTACCAGGCATACATGCTTTTGGGCACCTTCTTGGCATGCATCACACTTTTTAGCTACATATCCTCTATCCAATCCATTCATCCTATCTTCCATCTACCTTCCTCATCCTCTTGTTGGTAGTTCTTCCATCCAATCGTACCCCATGCCTCTAAAAATACATGAACAATCCTAAGTAGGGGGCATCTTATTCCTTGGAGACTATCTTTCATCCAAAATCTTCCATCTCCCAAATCCTTAAGCAAATCCACCATCCAATCTCCCCAAGCATTCCTCCATCCATATCTCTCAGTGGTTCATCCAGCATTCCATCTTCCAAACCTCAAGCAAGTCCACCATCTAATCTCCCCAAATCTTCCTCTATCCAATCCTCAAGCATTCTTCCATCCAAATCCAAATCTTCCTCCATTCAAATCTCCTAGCAGTTCCATCATCCTCATCCTAAGCATTTCCTCCATCTTTCCATCACCTGGTATCTTCCCTTGTCTTTGGTATCTAGCTATAGGCTAACCTCATTGAAATCCAATGCCATTCATCCCTATCCAAACATTCCTAGCAGTCTTCTAGCAATCTTCCAATCCTCTCCACATCCTCTAGCTATCCAACATCCAAGATCAAGCCAACCAATCCAATCACATCCTTAGTCTTGTAGCTAGCCTTGATCTCAATCCAATCATCATCATTGGGATATGTCCTTCCCAAATCCATGTCATTTCAGGACACATCATCCATCACTAGTCCATCTTGTCCTTCCAGCACAACTAGGGCATCATCTTGCATATCTTTGGAGTTTTCAGCTTCATCCCCAAGTTCTTTGTGCATCCTCATCCTGAGTCTTATACCATAGCATCAGTCGTGTCTCCACCTAAAATCATTTGTACATATGTGTCTTTAGGTCCCATCCTTTGTTTCAGTCAGCCCTTGTCGCTATCTTGTTATACATATCCTTGTTAGTCCTGCAACAACATTTGATCAGAACATCTTGTCCTACCCAGCCTCGCACTTCAACAACATCAATTGTTGACTATCCTTGATCATCGTGACTATCTTTGAACTGCATCATTTGCCAATTAGCAACACAACATTCTCCCCATCAACATCAGGTCCGCACAGATGTATGCTTCTATTTTGTCTGACCTAAGCCTAATCATGGGTCCTCTCAATTGTATCCTTCTTGTCTGACCTAATCTTCCACCAAGCACACTAGGTCCGTGTTGATGTATCCTTCCACACGTTCAGACCAATCTTCCCACCATCAATCAAATCAAATCTCTCACCTTGGCAAAGGTTTTCTTTTGGAGTTATCATTTTGACCTTGGACTTTTGTCCTTTGGGTCTTGTTAATCTTTTATGGCTTCTTGTTGTTCTCTACTCAAAGTTGCCACGATCCTTTATATCATGGTGCGCTGCGAATGAGGATAATTTAGGGCAAGGTCTTTTGATCTTTTGCTTCTGCCTGTGAGTCCGTCATGTGTTTGTGGTTTCTTCAGCATCATTTCCACCATGCTTCCTCTTGGGTTCATGCGTGATGCTAGGGCAACCCTGCGTGTCCTTTCAGCATCAGTCCTATGCAACGCTGGTGACAAGGCCTTGTGTTCTTTCGTAACCTTGGCAGGTCTCTAACATTGCTATATTAAAATAGGTTGTGCTCTCCACATTTTCACTTGGAGCTTCCCCAAATCCCCTGCATCTTGCATCATATAGATTAATCTTGCATCCTCATATAGCTGCCTCTTGCATTTTGCATTCCATTTCATCTTGCATTCACCCATCTTTGCTCTTGGAAGCTTGGTTATTTATCTCCCCTTCTTCCTCGGTCCTTCCTTCCTTTTTTCCTTTCAAAAAAATTCCACAACGTTTACTCCTTGCGTTATTTTCACGAGGGGGCACAATCCCTCATTCCTCTAAATTCTAGCCTTGGGCATCTTATTTTCTTGTCTTTAAAGCCATGCCACTTGCGGCATCACATCAAAGAGGGGTAAAATGTAGACACCTAAAAATCCTTTAGAAAATAAAGTCTTTTTATTTTTTGAAAAATCCTTGATGACATCATCATTTATTAATTAATTATTTATTTAATTAATTTATTTATTTTTATGTCATTAAATCCCTTTATCTTAATTAAAAATATTTAATTAAGAAATCCCTCCCAAAAATGTCTAAATCTTATTTAAACATTATCTCTTTATTTATTAATTATTTTAATTAATAAATTGACCAAAAATCCCAAAATAAATAATTTATTTATTTTTTTCCCAAAACTTGGCCAATTTTCTTAAGACCACTAACCTCTTCCAGAATCTTCTAATCCCTTCTTAATTTTGATTAAAAGGCTAATCCCATCCTTTCTAACCCTAATCTCAACTCAAAATATTTAATTAAGATTAAATATTTAATTTTCATATTTATTAAATATATTTTAATAAATATTCCCAAAACCAAAAGCCTTTGGAATGAATAAACATTTATTCCATAAAACCTAAGAAAACTCTAGACTCTTCTAGAAACTTCTCAACCCAACCTCTTCACCCATCCTAATCCTAATCCTAATCCTACCCCTAAACATTTGCACAATCCTAACCAAGCTTAAGACTTTCCTAAACCAAAGCAAAGTCTCCCCTTCCAAATATCTCAACCACAAAACATTCAATGCATCCACAAAGTCATCAAAGTCCCTTAAAGGCTCTTTCAATGCTCTTACAAGCACTTATGAGGGGAGTTATGAGCTTTGAGCCCCTTTTGTTGACTCATCTTTACCCTTCCCTTCATCCACTCACCTTGTGACATGTGTCACCTCCTGATTGGCTATAGACTAGCACAATCCATGTGCTCCCCTTTGAATGAATCTTGGCCTCTCTTAAGGATTTTGATCCTAGCCACTCATTCCTCCTTCCCAAATCCTATAAATATCCCTCCTTTCAAGAGAAAATCAATTAGCTTAACTTTTATTCTCATGCATTGTTATCATGACCATTTAGCTCTAGACTTAGCATAATCATCTCAAATTAGCTTACTTTCAAGCATTTTAGCTCATCTTAAATATAGCAATAATGGATTAACCTAGTTTATTTCATTGTTTTGTATAGCATATCATCATCATCACATCTCTATTTGGTTAAAAACAATCTTATCATAAACATCATATAGCTTAATCTTCATTTCAGCATCATTTGGATCCTTGAGGCCTTAGGGGAAAATCAAGTGTTCTATACCTATTTTGTGTCATTTATTAGATTTTCATGGATCTCAATCCATCCTAAAATGCATAAGGAATATGCTCCAAGTGCTTAGAGAGCACACCCACATCCCTCTTATCAGAGCAAATCAGACAGTGCTTGGGTGCACCTATTTTTAGCTCAATCTGAGGTGGCTTAGTTTAGATTTTTACTTGTTTTTGATTGATTTCATGCTAGACTAACATCTAATCATTGTTTGGCTTGAAGTCCTTCAAAGCAAGTACCCTCAAAAGCCTAGTCCACAGTTTGAAGGTATCCATTCAAGAGAAACTAAGCCTACACTGCCCTACCATAGTCAATAAGTGCTATCAAATGGCACTCAAGGTAGAGGAGAAATGGAAAATAAAACATGAGTTTCACAAAGGGAAGAGTAATGACAATCTGAAGAATTTTAGAGGCAAAGGAAACTCTTGGAACAAGGTACAAAATAGTTGTTGCAGCAGCAGGACTCCTAACCAAGGAGACAAAGAAAATAGTAACTCAAATTCAAGAGAAAACTATAGAGGAAGGAGGCCCTTCAATAGAGGAAGAACAAACTCTAGAAGAGGTAATGGACCATTGAAATGTTTCTATTACAATCAGATGGGACATCATGCAGGAAGGTGCCCTAAGAAGAGGAATAATAATCAAGGTGAGAGGAGAGCACAACATATCCAAGAAGATAAACAAGAAGACAATGCTGACACTAGAGACTTGGAACTAGAGGAAGGAGTATGTTTGATGATGAGGTAGGTCTTCCTTCAAGTACCACAAAACCAAGAGCCTCCACAAATGAAGAACCTCTTTAGGACAAAGATCAAATGCCATGGAAAGGTATGCAATCTACTTATAGATTCAGGTTCAACTGAAAATCTTGTATCTTGTGAAATAGTTCAAAAGTTAAACCTCCCTAAGAATCCACACCCTTGCCCCTATCATGTCTCTTGGTTAACAAAAGGCCAAAAAAATCTAGTAATAGAAAAAGCATGGATAGAGTTCTCAATTGCAGACTTTAAGGACAAAGTTCTTTGTGATGTGGTTGAAATGGATGCCTCACACATCCTTCTAGGAAGGCCTTGGAAATTTGATGTAGATGTGATACACCCTTGTAGGAAGAATACCTACTCCATCACCAAGGATGGAAAAACTTTTACCATGAAGCCCCTGCCTGATAGAAAGTTTGAAAAAGAACCTACTGTCATCATCATGGGAGAGAAATAAATGTTAAAAGCATTGAAGGAACCTAATACTAGAGCCTTTGTCCTAATCTCCAAACCCAAAGACAACATGAAGTATAATAAAAAATATCTTATACCAAGAGAAGGTATGAAATTGCTAGAAAGGTATAGAGATGTCACTACTAGTGACTTACCCACAAGCCTCCCTCCCTTAAGAGATATCAGTCACCAAATTGACTTGATACTTGGTTCCTCTTTGCCTCACAAGGCCCCATATAAAATGACACCATTGCAGCATGCAGAGATTGCAAAGCAAGTTGGAGAACTATTGGAAAGAGGTATCATTCAAAAGAGTCTCAATCCATGTGCAGTACCATTAGTTCTAGCCCCTAAAAAGGATGGAAAATGGAGGTTATGTACTAATAGTAGGGCCCTCAACAAGATCACCATAAGGTATAGATTCCCCATCCCAAGGATTGAGGATCTATTGGATCAACTAGGAGGTGCTTGCTACTTCACCAAGATAGACTTAAAGTCTAGATATCATCAAATTAGAATCAAACCAGGAGATGAATGGAAAAAAACATTCAAGACTACTGAAGGTTTTCTTGAATGGTTAGTAATGTCCTTTGGCTTAAGAAATGCCCCTAGTACTTTTATGAGGCTTATGAATGAGATATTCATTGATTTTATTCAAAAATTTGTTGTTGTTTACCTTGATGACATACTAATATTCAGTCATAGCAAGGAAGACCATCTTGATCATGTGGAATAGATATTAAGAAGACTTCATCAACACAAGTTGGTAATCAACTTGGAGAAGTACATGTTTATGAGGAAGGAACTTGTGTTCCTAGGATTTGTGATCTCACAAGGTACCCTCAAGATGGATCCTGAGAAGGTAGAAGAAATCATCAATTGGCCTCCACCAAAGAACCAAGGTGATGTAAGAAGCTTCCATGGACTTGCAACTTTATATAGAAATTTCATCAAAACATTTAGTCATGTGTGTGCACCAATGCTTGAAACCATTAAAGGAGGAAAGAAAACTAAGTTTACATGGACAAAGGAAGAAAATGATGCATTCCAATACTTGAAGAATAGGGTTTCCCAATATCCTATCTTGGTCCTCCCCGATTTCAACAAAGTCTTCACTGTGGAGATAGATGCAAGCAACTTGGCTATAGGTGCAGTCCTAAGTAAGGAAGGTAAAGTAGTTTCCTTTTTCTCAGAGACATTAAATGAGGACAAAAGGAAATACTCTACATATGACCTAGAGCTTTATGCCATGGTCCAAGCTGTCAAGAAATGGAGGCATTATCTAATCCCAAAATAATTTGTGGTATACACTGATAACCATGCATTAAGATTCCTTAATTCACAAGAAAAACTCTCTGTTAGACATCTGAAATGGGTAGAATAGTTGCAGGCCTAAACCTTCAACATTAAGCATAAGAAGGGTGTAACAAAAAAATTTGCTAATGCCCTTAGCAGAAGGTTTGGTCTGATTGAAGAAATACAACTACAAAGTGTGGGAGTTGAGTCTCTCAGGCACCTATACCCTGATGATCCTAAATTTGCAGAGATATATCAAATTTGCACAAAGATGGTTGGAAGATACCATACTAATGTTTCTAAATATTTGATTCAGAATGGACACCTATTCAAAGGAGCTCAACTATGTATACCAAAATGTTCAATGAGGACAAACATAATCATGGAAAAGCACTATGGTGGCCTAGGAGGTCACTTTGGCATTGATAAGACAACAGACATGGTGAGGAGAAGTTATTTTTGGCCTAAAATGAACAATGATGTTAAGGAGTTCATAGAAACTTGCACCATCTATCGGCAAGCTAAAGGTGTGTCAACAAATCAAGGATAATATCAACCCTTACCAATCCCTTCTAGACCATGGGAGTACATCTCAATGGATTTTGTAATGGGGTTGCCTAAAACAAAGCAAGGCTTTGACAATGTTTTTGTAATAGTGGATAGGTTTAGCAAAATGGTCCATTTTGTACCATGTAAAAGCACAAATGATGCTTCCCACATTGCTCATCTTTTCTTCAAAGAGGTAGTTAGGATCCATGGTCTGCCTTAGTCAATTATATCTGATAGGGATGTAAAGTTCTAAGGCCATTTTTTGAGGACACTCTTCAAGAAATTGGGAACAAATCTCACCTATAGCTCTGCCTATCACCCACAAATAGATGGGTAGACTAAGGTAGTAAATAGATCCTTAGGAAATCTCCTAAGATGCCAAACCAAAAAATATGCTCAGAGTTGGGATACACTCCTACCCTGAGCAGAGTTTGCATTTACTGACTCCATGAATAGGTCAACTGGAAAAACTTCATTACAAGAAGTATATGGTCTTCATCCCAAAAGACCATTAGACTTGATAGAACTACCATCTGACTTCAAAGTCAATGCTCAAGGCCAAGAACTGGTAGAACTCATCATAAAGGTGCATCATGAGGTCAAAGAAGCATTGCAAAGATCTAGTTTGAAATACAAGGAACATGCTGATAAGAGAAGAAGGGAGATCCACTTCAAAGTAGGAGACAAGGTTTGGGCATTTCAGAGGAAAGAGAAACTACCTAAAGGTAGATACTCTAAAATTCATATCAAGAAAGTAGGACCCTATAGTATAATTAAAAAAAAGGGTGAGAATGCTTATGAGATCTCTCTTCCCCCAACCTTGCAAATCTCCCCAATATTCAATGTTGCAGACCTCACCCCCCACAAAGCTACAACAGATTCAATGAATGAGCAAGGTGAGGAAACAAACATCAATGATGAAGACTATGTCACAAATCTCCCTCAATGAAAACTAGTAGAGTTGGATGAAATATTGGACACCAAGTTGCTGAAGAAAACTAGAACCAAGAGGTATATGTAGTACTTAGTCAAATGGAAAGGGCTCCCCAACATAGATGCAACTTCGCTGACTGAAGACCAAATCAAGCAACATGGGACTTTGGTGGAATAGTTAACCTCAAGTAGGAACTTGTTTTTTAAAACTCAAGGGAAGTATGGTGCATGAGCACCCTCAATAAACTTAACAAATAATGTTCATCAAAGTCTTAAGGACATCTAGTTAGGATAGATCTTCCATCTAGGCATATAGACCAAGTTGTAAGACCTAGTTCCAAGATTGGCATAACTATAAGCCCTTGGTCAACTATGGTCAAAAGTGGTCAAAGGGCCTAGAATTTTATGATTTTTTCTATTTTCATGTTTTAATACTTTGGATCCATGTTGGATCATTAGATTAGGTCTGGACCAAGTTTGGTCACCTAGAATGCAAAAATTGCAAAAATGTTGTAAAAGTTGCTTAGCAACTTTTAATTCTTTTGCAAAAAGTTTTAACCAAAGCCCCCAACATTCAAATGGTTCAAAATTCAGGTTTAACTGATGGGGGACACCTTCATAAGACCTTTCAGGTAGGTGGAAGGTAAGAAGATATGTAAGTTTAGCAATTCAAATCAATAAAATATAACCATTTTCTCTACAATTCTAATTATCAAAAAATTCATACTGACATGTATGGAGGCTTGAGTATGAGAGCCTGATATTTTTGGTTACATTCATGAGTTGGCTTTACTTGTGTTTGATCCCATGTACTGATCTTTTACAAATTGAAAGTTGTTCAAGTTTTGTCGCAGGTTTTCCAGATTAAGACCCTGAACCAGGGTTCCAATTGGGTTTGTGTATTCTGATCAATTCCACCATGGAAATCTGATACCCCTTGGTGGAATTCATTTTTTTTCTATGTAATTTCAAATTATGCAAGTTAGAGGTGGTGATTTGTAGGGAGATGACTTCACCATGATGCCCTAGGTGTACATCTCTATGTGTGCACCTTCAGAATTCACACACCAGTCCACACAACTTGCTATTGGAGAATCACTAGGCCCTACACCCTAGTATCTTGAAGGCTCTTATGTACCCTCACATGATCCAAATATTGGATTTGGATTCAGGTGTACAGATGGGGTACTTGTAGTGCAAATCTAGCCTAATTAGGCCTAAGCGCAAGGGAAAATCAGCATTCCATTGTGTGTTTCACTCACAATTAGGTCTTGCACCCTTAGCATGTTGTGTTAGGCCCAAAAGGGTTCCCAATATATATGATTTATTGACAATTTTGTGTGGAACTATGTGATCACAATCAATATTAATGCTCTTAGAAGGATACAACCTGAAAACTAGATTAGTAAGGCTAACATGCCCAAATTGTTGTCTCTATTGAATATGAGAAGTTGTGCTCTTGCAGAAAGGACATAAATAGACCAAGGAAAAGTGTATGGTCACCCCTAGTTTTGATTATGACATTTGGGGAAGTTTTGTGTAGAACAACTCAAGTGTCTAGCTGTCAACTAGTGATTAGTTGGACTTGGAAGACTTGATAGGTTTTAGTGATTGAGTACCCTATATATTAGGTTGGGATAACCTAGAAACAAGTCATTTCCTACACTTGTGATAAGTGTGAGAGGCACTCATTGTTGAAAAACTTTCTTGCAGTTCCTACCTAGAACCTTTTGAGGTTTTGTTGAAGGACTAGTTTGGTCCTTGTTTGCACTTCTAGCTGCCCACTTTGCATCACATAATAAAATTCCTTATCCTTTGAATAATTAGACTTGAAAAACTTAGGCTTGTTCTTAGGAATTATTGTAGGACATCTAGAGGCAAAATGACATACCTTATTGCATGAAAAACATTTCAAAGGTAACTTTCCTTCAAATTTACCTTTAACTCTCTTTTTACTTATAGTGATCATTGCAACAAGTTCATCCATCTTTCTTTCTTCTGCAAGTATTTGTTCCCATTCTTCAACATATTCTCCAAGCTCTTCTTTTAGGTTCTCACTATTGGTTCTTGGAAGTGCAGACATTATCTTCTTATGTGCGGATGCCTTAAATGTAGATTCAACTTTAGGTATAGAATCTCCCATTTATGTAGCTTCAAAAGTAGTTAGCTTTGCAATCAACATTTCTCTGTTAAAGTTCAGAGTTAAAGGTAGAATCTCTTCTATATCATAAATCTTGGTATTGTAGATAGGTGTCAATGATCTAAGAATCTTCAAAATGAATTCTTCCTCCTCAAAGGTGCCTCCACAATTTCTGATTCCAATAAGAACCTCTTTAACTCTTTGTACATAAGCCCTAATAATTTGATCATCCTTCATTTGTAGCTTCTCCATCCTTTTTTTCTAGTTATGTAACTTCACTCTCTTTGAAAACTTGTCTCCTTCATAAAATGCTTCCATTCTTATCCAAATCTAGTGTACCAAATCCAAGTCTTTAACTTCAGTAAATTCCCTTCAGAGAGTGCATTGATCAGTGCTTCCCTTGTGACCATGTTGTATGAGAGTACCTTCTTTTCATCATTAGTAGCTAATACAAATTCTTTCTCAGTCTTCATAGCCACCTTATTCTTGTTGTTCCAACTATCAAAGTTTTCAAGATCAAATTTTGGACTATCCTTCCTATAGAACGCCATCTCCAAGATCACCTCAAGTTTCTAAGCTTTCTCTTTAAGGACCAAAAGCTCTGATACCAATTGTTAAGAATAATTTTCCACAATACAACTAAGAGGGAGGGGGGGGGTGAATCATTTGTATGAAAAATTATTAAAATTTAAACTTTGAATAGAAGAAATATCAAATCTATTGAACACAATTAATGCCAACAAAACAACACAATATTTTTTTTTGAGGAAACCCTGTTAAAGGTAAAATCCCAGTAGGAATTAACACCAACTAATGATGTATTGAGAGTATAGTATCATTGTTAGAAGATCTAGCCCTATTAGGATTTGATTAAAACATTAAAGTACATAGTCCTTGATAGAGGATAGAACCTGTTAGGAATCAATAAAAAGGGTGGCCTCACTACCCAGACTCACTTCCCAAAGAAGGTTAAGTTCACCTTTAGAACTCACTTCTCACAACACAAGTGTATATGAAGAAATACATAATCTTTTGAACTATCTGGTAGAAATTGTCTTTACTTGATCAGTTCTAATGAAGTACTCAAGAAATCCTTTTCCCTACATCCAAAAGAAAAGCTCACAACTTCTACAATCTCTTTTATATCACATACAATCTCTGCATATCTTTTCCAAAAGAAAAGATCTTACATATGTACCCTATTACATTCTACATGATTAGGTCGGCCAATTAGGCTTTCCTAATAAACAAACAATTTCATAAATCCTTGCTAAGATACACATGGTATCTAAAACAAGTATAAAACATTTACATTACAACAATTAAGGACCGACATCCCTAATTCAAGTTTTCCATCCATAATGCATGCTACAACCCTCAAGTTAGCTCCCAAAAAAGTCTTCTCTAGAACACATGCCACAACTGACGTCATCCTTCTTTATTTACCTTGAGCTAGCCATTAAATATTCTTCAGTACTCTATGTTCCATCTCTTAAAATCACATACAGTGAAACTATACCTTTTGTAAGATATACCAGAAGAACATAGACTAACTCTGTCAACGTCCACTGTCATTGTCTAGTAACTAGTCTTCACCAAAACATCTTTAACTCAGCCAATACATAATATTACATGATGCCTTCTTGGATATAAGATCACAATATCTTCTTGTACTCTCATTTGACTTCTCATGTTCTAAAACATTCGTATAGTGTTTGTAAACTGTAGTAACTAGCCTGTTCCCTTCACAGAAATATATGTTGACATCAATGACAAAACACTAATGACAACAAAATTAGATCCAACATCACTCAATGTAGGGATTAAACATATTAAATGCATCAATCATCTCCTAAATGCATTAGCAATATCCAATAGTTGTTTAGTGATTAAATATATTAAATTCATAAGCTAGGGATAGATTACCAAGTCAAAGTATATATAAAAAGTTGTAGATATATGTTTGGTATTCTATGGCATATTTTATATTGTGTTTTCATCAATGTGAAAGTGGTGTAGGATAACCTAGGTTCTTTGCCAACCAAACTCCTCATTTTGGCTTGTAAGGACCTTAGCCAAGTCATTCTCCAATGAGGAATAAGTTTATTCCCTAGTTTGTGTGTGTGTGTGCATGTAGGGATCCAATATGTTTAGGAAGGTTACTGAGAGTCTTAGTGAAGGATTTACTAGGTATGAGTGGACCTAAGGAGTTTGTCTTGTATACCATTTGTATATGATAATAACTCAAAGCATTGGTTTGACTATGGAAAATAGAGAAATGAGGGAAGTAAAGGTCCTAGGAGTCATAAGTTAGCCTTAGAGGTCATTTAAGACCTATTGGGATGACTTAGTAAAAGTTGTCATAAAAGAAGTAAAAGTTTTCAATGATAACTTTGCAATTTTGCAAAGTTGTCATGACAACATTTTGTCAAAGAGGTTGTCTGAGAGCCAGAGGTAGTTAGGGGTTTCTAACCAACCTATCTTAGTTTTTTGAACCTATATATAACCTTTTCCAACCAAAACATAGGGTTTGATCTCATAAACAAGTTTAGTTTTCATTTTGTAAGAGACAGGTGTGACTGTGCCAACATGACATTGAATAGAAGCTTGACTATCCTTCACAAATGGATTAGACCAGAGCATTTCCTTTTCATGTAGTTGTTCTTTATGTTTTCTTAAGTTTTTTTTTTCTTTGTTTTGATTAGGTAGGTTTCTTTTTTTTGTGCAAAATAAATCCTCCTCTGTGACTAGTTTACTAGTGTGTTCAGAGTAGAGATTGACAAAATGGCTCTAACATGAATTCCCATGGAAGGAACTCTATGGCTTGATGGAATATGTTAGGGAATTGTAAATACCTTATAAATATGTATTTGTATGGTGAGATTTGTAGTGTAAATAATTTTGGGGTCAAGCCCTGGGTGAGTCAAGCATGTTCGGTTAGTGTGCTTGACATTGATCTAGCACATGAGAGAGGGCTCAAGGATTGAAGAAGTCAATCCAATTATAGAATAGTGATAATTACTAATCAAAGACTCAATCCTAAGAAGGAGAGCCTTTGAAAAATCTAGTAGGAGGTGTGAACATAAATCCCTCAATAAAAACTAGTGAGACCTAATTAGGCCTAAAAACTAGGCTTGAATGTAGGAAGGGACTATACAGATGACTTGAGGTCCCAAAAAGTTGATAATCCATGATAACTTTGAAAAGGGTGTCAGAATATGTATTTTTTTGACAACTTGTTTCAGAATTTGTGAAGATATACCCTAAAAGGTGAGTTGGGAGACCTACAAGGACCTAATGGGCTTTAGGTCTAGTTTTTTGAAGATCAACTTGTGGGGTAAGGAAGATGAATGGTGGAACACCTCAAATTTGGTAAAAAAAAACATATAAAGAGCCTTATTTCATATTTTCATCATAGTAGTAAGTATTTGGGTGAGAGAATAAATTCCATAGTTGAGTTCATATGAAGGGAATAAAGGATAAGGAAGAGTAATACTTCCTGGTAGTGAGGTCTAGTGGAGAGGAGGAGATTGACAAGAATCCCTTAGAGAATAGGGTCTAAGGAAACCCTAGAATAGGTCAAGAGAAGGCCTACATAAGTCCTAAGAGGAGTACGACTAGTTAGAAAAAGACCTCCCTACCAAATTGGTATCAGAGCCATTGAAAGGCTTGGGAAGTGGAAAGTGTGTCAGAAAGAAGTGATTCCATTGGAGATAACACTATGGTGATAGTTGTGGAATTGGCCAGAGAAGTGGTTGAACAAAAAGAAAGAAATAGAATCATAGAGGAGATTGTCGAAGATTTGAAAGATAAGCTTGATGAAGTGGCAGAGACCACTGGGAAAATGAAAGAGAAGATGGTAGTTGAAGATGACAAAGGTAAAGAAATAGCTGATAAAGATTACATCCCTAAACAAGACCCACCTATACAAGAAGAACCTTTCCTAAAAGCCATCAAGGCATTGGGAGGCAAATCACTTGAGGTGATACCCATGTTCACTGACAAGATGGATTTAGAGCTAATGATGGAGTGGATTGAAGGGATGGAGAATCACTTTGAGTGTGAAGGTGTCTTAGAGGCACAAATAGTGAAGGTTTCCAAATGAAGGTTGAAGGGAGAAACTCTAACATGGTATAAATTCCTTCAAGGAGAGAGGGAAAGAAAGGGAAAAATAGCTATAGCCAATTGGAGAGCTATGATCAGAAAGATAAAAGATAATTATCTGCCAGAGGATCATGAGATCCAAATGCATAAGAAGAGGCATAATTTCAAACAAAAGGAGATGGATGTGGCCTCTTACACCAAGGAGTTTCAAAAATCTATTTGAGGTCCAAATTTCAAGAAGAGGCAAGTATTGGGGTTGCTAGGTACTTGGGTGGATTAAGGTGGAGTATTCAAGAAGAGATTAGCTTATGAACTCCTACTACTATCCACAAGTATTTCTAATTAGCACTTAAGGTAGAAGAGAAGAACCAATAATAACCAAGACTGTAACCCAATAGGTAGAGGTAGGGGGAGAGACTCTAGAGGACATAGAGATGGCTATGGTGGTAGGAGTAATGAGCCAAGAAGTCAAGGAGACTCCAAGTTGGTTGAGAAAATTAGTGAGCCAAGTGTAAGAGGAAATTATGATAGAGAGAGAGGATTCCAAAGTGGTAGAGGTAGATCAAGTGGTTTTAGCAGAGGGCCACACTTTGCAAGCATGAAGTGTTACAATTATGGACAACTAGGCCATCCTTCCTACAGGTTCCTTGATAAAGCTTCTAATTCACAAGGGGAAGAGAAAATAGCCTATGTACAACAGGAAGAGAGTAGTGTGAAGTCACCTAAAGTTAATTTGGATTTATAACATGGTGAGAACATCATGTTTAGGAGGGTTCTACTTAGTGAACCAGTCAAGGAGGAACCTAAGAATAAGAGGCATCTCTTTAGGATCAAATGCAAGATCCTTAGAAAAGTTTGTAAATTTATGATTGATTTAGGTTCAACTGATAACATAATATCAAAGGAGGCAGTCCAAAAGATAAAACTTTAAAGGATACCTCATACACATCCTTACAAGGTGACTTGGTTAAACAAAGGCATAATTTTCTAGTGAATGAACAAGTGTGGGTGGAGTTCATGATAGGTGGTTATAAAGAAAAGATGTTGTGTGACATCCTACCAATGGATGCTTGCCATTTTTTGCTAGGAAGGACATTATAATATGACTGGGATGCAGTCTATTAGGAATAGTCCCAAGAGATAACTGAGAGGGGGCGTGGGGGGTGAATCAGTTATCTACAAGTTTCAATTATTTATCCAATTAAGTATACCTAAACATAAAGCATAAATATAATGAAAGAACACTTGAACACAAAAATAATATTTTGGTTATGGAGAAACCCAAATAGGTAAAAACCTCGGTGGGAATTGACACCCACTAATAATCTACACTAGTGTTTGATTATCCTTGTTAGAAGATCCTTAACCCTCTTAGGAGTTGTCTTTACAATGCATTTAGTATAGTGACCTAGCCAAGGGTGGAACCTTATTAGGAGTCTTTTATAATTAACCCTGTTAGGGGTGAGGATGCATTGTCTAAGAGAACACTGCTCAAAGAGGTGAAGGCTACAACCTTCTAAATAATAGATATACACTATATCTGGATCTTGGTGAACTGTGCTTTGACCTACTATCTAGATCACTTCCAATATAAAGCATAAACTCTTTATTTCGTGACATAGACCTTCTTTTGATGGCTCATTACTTCACACACTCTCCTCTACTCTTCACATTCAACACTGAACCATGCTTTAGCAATCACAAATGACTGCCTCTAAATATTTTTCCTCTAAATGATATAATCAAGTCTTCCTATTAGAACCACCTTGAAATTATATTAGAGAAACCATAACATACTCCAACAATAATTTTTTCGGCTCTTCTAACCACGCAACACAATCTAGGACCTATCCAATATTAATAAATGTAGATGCACGCTACACACTATCATCTCTACCAAAGTAATTGAAACTTTCTCCTCGAGATGAATTACATCATGCACTCTTCATAGAACATTCTTAACTCTTATCCAATCCATAATCCAAGGGCACATACTGAAATAATAAGTGCAACTCTTGAACCAATACAATCTCTATCACCTCTTTTGAATAAACACAAGAAACTGCTACTGGTGAATAGTGACTGCATAACTTTACTTCTACTAATCATCAGACTCTATGTCCATGATTTTAACATCATCAAAATGTCTTCATAATATATCTAAAGGAACAAGACTCCATGATGACTGTATGGACAATCAATCACAGAAAACTACCTATAACTCTATTAGGGACACTGCTGATACAAGTTGCTACATAATTATCTGTTCTAACAATTAACCTTTGCGTCCATGATATCATGTTGATAACATGTCCCTGCTTCATATATTCAAAGCTTTCTACATACATATTCTAGGGATGTTTCTTACCATATGTTGTCATTAATGAAAAACATACAGTCAGCACTAGCTTGCTGGAAAATCTCCAACAATCTCCCCCTTTGGAATTGATGGCAACATATGGAATGAAAAACACCACCAATCCAAATGAGTAATTATTTTATAACATTCTCCATTTCCTTATCAAAAAATCCCCCAAGGATGAATCCTCCATCCACTGTAATATTCTTCAACATTTTCCATTTTCTCAACTGAACTTCTTTCATGACTGAACACTTCTCCCCCTTAGTATATTACTCTTTCTTTTCTTATGTTTTTCATGACTATGTATTACTCCCCCTTTGACATCAATGGAAAAGGGCACCATTCTTTTTAAGCACTGATACTTTTCTTGAGGTAGAGTAGTCAACCTTCTATCAGGCCCTAAGGACTGATGCTTTTTCTTCTTTCTTCTAAGTAGAATCAGGGGAGACAATTACTCCCAACTTCTCCCCGAGATACTCAAAAGTATCATTTGGAAAGGGCTTTGTGAATATGTTCGCTAACTAATCTTTAGTGCTCACATAGTCCAAATTGAATTCTTTCTCTACCACTTTTTCTCTTAGGAAGCAATACTTGATCTGTATGTGTTTTGTCTTTGCATGCATCACATGGTTTTTTGACATATTTATAGTGCTAGTGTTATCACAATGAATAACAATAGGATAGTCAATCTAAATTCCAAAATCCTTTATCATTTCCTTGATCCAAAAAATTGTAGAACAATTTAGGGCTGCTCCAACATACTCCACTTTTGATGTTGACTGAGAGGTATAATTTTTCTTCTTGCTTGTCCAAGTGACAAGTCTGTCACCAAGAAACACTACTCCTCTTGATGTACTCTTTCTATCATCAATGCATCCTGCCCAATCTACATCAGTATATACATGAATCTCAACATTTTTTGAATTAGGATACCATGGACCATAATCTATAGTGCCTTGCAAGTATTTGAAAATTATTTTTACTACCATGAGGTGGCTTTGTTTAGGCTCTGCTGCAAATATTCCAACTATGCCAACTACATTGGAAATATCTAGTCTGGTTTGAGTAAGATAAATAAGTTTGTCAATCATAGACTTGTACAATGTTATATCTATTTCTCATGAATCATCTTCTTTTGTAAGCTTACATCATGTTATCATAGGTGTACCCACTAGCTTGCAATCATCCATCTTGAATTTCCTTAATATCTCTTTCACATATTTTGACTGATTAATGAAAATACCTTTTTTCTATTTACTACACATTTAATCTTAATAAGTATTTGATAGGTCCAATCATGGTCATCTCAAACTCACTCTACATCTCCTTAGAAAATTCAGCAGTAAGTTTGTCATTACCTCCAAAGATAATGTCATCAAAAAATATAGCTATAAGTAGTAGTCCTTCAGATGTTTTTCTTATGAATAGATTACAATCTACTTCTCCTTTCTTGAATCCATTTTTTGTTAGATATCCATCAAGTCTTTCATACCATGCTCTAGGGTCTTGTTTAAGTCCATAGAGGGCCTTCTTTAATCTACATACCATATCAGGTCTATCTGATAGGGTGAATCCTTTTAGCTGCTCAATATATACTTCTTCTTTTAACTCTCCATTGAAGAATGTTGACTTGACATCCATCTGATAGACTTTGAAGTTTTTGACTTTTGCATAAGCTAGAAACAACTTAATAGCTTCTAATCTTCTCATAGGTACAAATGTGTCTAAATAATCAATGCCTTCTCTCTATGCATATCCCTTACATACTAACCTTGCTTTATTTCTTACTACTATACCATCTTCATTCATCTTGTTTCTGAATATCCATTTTGTTCCAATCACATTCTTATCACTAGGTCTTGGGACCAGTTCCCAAGTATCATTCTTGATAATCTGATCTAGTTCTTCTTTCATAGCATCATGCCAATCTAAATCATTACATGCATCTTTAACACTTAAAGGTTCAATCTGAGATAGTAAACATACCACCTCATTGCTTACTGAATTCTTTTCTTTTGATCTTGTTGTGACTTTGCCGCTTTGATCTCCAATGATGTCATCCTTAGAGTGATATCTAGATGTATATTTTGGAACTTTAGGTGAAACTGACTCATCTTCCTTCTGAGTTTCCTCTTCACTTATTTCAGGGTCATTGGACAATACATTAATACTATCAAAAGTCTCTTCAACAAATGTATCACTAGTGGAAGGCCAGGGTTCTTCTTCAATCATAGGTGAGTAATCATGATATCTTTCTTGAACCATAAAATTTTCATCAATCTTAACATGAGAAATTTCAATTCTTTTCTTCAATCTCAAGTTAAAACATCTATAAGCTTTACTTTTAGTATAGTAACTAATAAAAATACCTTCATCACTTCTTGCATCAAAATTGCCTATTGCTTCATCCCTCATTATGCAGCATTTTCTTTGAAAGATTCTAAAGTATTTCATTGTGGGAACATTACCAAACCGAACCTCATAAGGTGTTGTTGGTGTAATTAATTATTCCTAATTACACTTTAATTAATCTTACTTAGGTTAATGCATTGCATAGTAGTTTGTGATTGAGACACCTAGGAGTGTGCACATCTATTAAGCACATGGTGTAGGAGAAATTCCACTTTTGGTGTGATAGTTGTCTTCACATACCTCGTTATGTGTGAGATCCACCTTTTGTGCTCTTATCACATTATCATCCTAATCCAATGCACATACTTTATTGCATATTGTAGGATGATCCACATTTGGTGGACATGTGATTACACCTAGCATACGTGATAGCTTATCAGCTCCTTATCATTGTCTCTTATCTCCTTTCCTATATAAGGAGGCCTATTATGTAATCATTCATCAACTCATTGAGCATTGAGCAATTCATTGGATCTAGTCAATCCATCCTTGCATTCATATTTTCTCTCTTGTGCTTTTCTTCAACCTCTAGATCCTTGGTTCAATATTTGCTATTTGCAAATTCTTACATGGTATCAGACCATTGGAGTGTTATTGATTAGCTGATTTGAAGACAGCTTGATGCAATCTTTGAAGGTCCAAATCTTAGATCTGGCAACCAGCGTGCGATAGAGGTGTCTTGGAATAGATCTGACCTCACCATTGCATCCAGGAGGTTGTTTCGGTTAAGATCAACTATAAATTCACCTATATTAGGTGAAAGTCAAATATGAGGCAATTTTTTTTTGCAAATCAGACCGTATGGCCCGATCTGCCTCTGTGGTACAATTTTTTTCAGAAAAAATTTATATTTTTTTATTCTGATATTTTTTAGAATTTTTTTTTATATATTTTTGCAAAAATATTTGTTTTTCTAGCCTTGGTACATGGAAAAACTCTCTGTATCATACTACATCATCCATGTACCACTAGCAATAGAGTGACATGAGCGCACGCGAGGCCCGAGAACAAGCCTATCACCGAGCACAAAGCCCAGCCTGATCGACTATCTTATTTGGTTTAGTTGTTGTGGCATTGCATTCATAAAGGGCTTAAAGCCCTTTCCCACCACAGATGTGGGATTAAATATCCCAACTCCTCCAGTGGTGCTTTCTTAATGCCACTCCTTCAAAGCGCCACTCCTCCGCCTGAGGTCGGCAACCACCGTCCCTCCGCTGTCGGCCCTTCGTTCATCACCACCCCGTGGTGGTCCCCTCACCACTAGCCCTCCCAAACATGCCATGACCACATAGGCCACTACACTCAGAGCTTGGCCCAACCACCACGTGACACACTGTCGTCTAGACAGCAGATGCCATGTGGCGTCCCACATGGCTACCATGATGACGCCAGCAGATGCCACCTCATCCACGCAGACCTAGCCTAGTCACCTGCCACGTAGGACCTATTAGCAATGACATCATCACCATGTCACCTTAGCCACCAGTGTACATATAGTATGGATGGTCCAATTACCCACCACGTTAGCAAGGGGTGAAGTTTTTTTTGCTTACGTCACCTTTCTACTATGCTAACATTGACAGTCGTCTAGCCATCACACTATAGCAGAATTTGTTTTTTTTTATGGCTGTATGACCATCAAATTTAACCCAATGTTTTGTTGACATCAGTGAGGTTTGAAATTTCATAGGCTTCACCATTGGAGTTTTCATTTTGACAGTCCAACTTCAGAGGGCTATAACTTGCTCATTTTTGCTCTTTTTTTCAAGCAATTTTTTTTGAAATTGGGTAAAATTTCATCAAGAATCTAGTGGTGGTATTATTTTGGTTTTTTGGTTGCCTGATTTGTTATAAATTGCAGATCTTGTTGATTGTTCCTATCTATTCCTGGTTTCTGCAACTTCTAGGGCTTCGTTTGGGCACATATGGTAACATTTTGAGGTGAATTTTTTTTTGAAAGTGCATGATTTTTCATCTACTTTCTAGATCTGCAATCAGATTTGAGTGATTTTGGGTAGACATATCACTTTCAGCAATAGGCTATTTTTGAGCTATAATTGCACTTGGTTAATCCTTGGATTTTAGTTTTCTAATTTGCATCAGTCATTTGAAGAAGTTATTAGTAGTTATCAGTCATTATTTGGTGTTAATATGGTTAATTCAAAGGTTAAAATCCTCACTCCATATAACTACCATGAATGGAAAGTTTCTTTAAGTGATCATTTGTTGAGTCTTGGATTTCTTAGAATGACTCTTGGGTAGGATCAAGAACCTCAAATAGGTGTTGTAGAAAGGTGAAAATGGTTTGATCAAAGGGATAAAGAACTTGGCTCTCTTAGATCATCCATCTCTCGCGACATGCTCTTTCATATTGAATCTTGCACACATCCTCATGATGCTTGGATCACATTGGAAGGACTCTTTGGTAAACCTGATAGGATGAGAAAATTCAGATTAGAGAATGATCTCATAGGTCTCAATCCTAGGGATTTTGACAATATTCAAGATTTTTTCTCTAAATTCAATACTATTAGATTGGAGCTTTCTTCATGTGGCATTATTAAAGGGGATGAACAATTAATATTTTCTATTCTTTCCAAGCTTGGTCTTGAATATTCTTTGTTTCTACATTCTATGCTACTATGGATGCTCTTGGTAGTGCATACAAATTGCCCTCTCTTGATGAATTTGTAGTGCAGCTCACAAGGGAACAAGCAAAGTTGGCACACATGGATCAATTGAAGCCTTCCACACATCAAGCATTGATTGCAAGTGAGTCTACTTCAAAGGCTTCTAATGGAAAAGGAAAGAAACACAATAAGGATCCTAAGCCTCATGACAAAGGTAATGAATCTTCTTCACCAAAAAGTACTGAATCCAAGTCCTCTTCAAGAGAAGAATCATCTAGAAGAAAGAGAGATAAATGTGCATATTGTCAAAAGTTAGGACATGATGAGCATAAGTTTTTTCAAAAGAAGATTGATGAGCTAACTCACATTATTCAGAAACACAACATTAAGTTGCCCTCATCAATTTCTACTCCTTCTTCTACACATTTGGTAGCTTCTACATCTCCATCATCATCCAAAGATAAAGGTAAAGGACAAGCACTCATGGCTTCCACACATCCTGAACAAGGTAAATGGCTTCTTGATTTAGGTGCATCACATCATATGGCATCTTCTATGGATATGTTTTCTTCTATTGAGCCTTGTAATTCTCCTAATATTTTGATGGGTAACAAAACATTCATGAGAGTTTGTGGGAAAGGTTCTATTCCTATGGGAGAAGGGACATTTAATGATGTTCTTTGTGTACCATCCTTGACCACTAATCTCCTTTCTATTTACCAAATTACACATGGGGCACAAGGTAAAATTATGGAGTTCACTCCTGATTATGTCTACATTAGGGACATGGAGACTAGAGATGTCATAGCTATGGGAGTTGTTGATCATACATCCCTCTTGTATTCTTTTTCCAATTTTGTTGATAATGATGATGATATAAATGATGTACCCATCCCTTTGCCAAGGGATAATTATGAGGAGAACTTTGGGCACTTGAATCATTTTGTTGTTGAGACAAGTGTTGATCTTCCTACTCCTCCACCTCCTACTTCTTTAGACATGGGCTCTACTATTCAGTAGGATTTTCATAGTGTTTCAAATCTTGCAGAGTGTGATGACTACTTGGATGCATCTTCAGCATTTGTTGATTCTCATGATGCAGATTTGGAAGACATATATGAGGGGGTTTCTCTTTCCCTTGATGACAATTTCATCATATATGGGGACACTTCTTCACCTTCTTTGGAGATTGGTGTACTTGATTCTTCTCCTTCTTCACTTGATTTGTCACATGAAGTGATAGATTATTTGAGCTCAAAGATTCCTACTTAGTCTTCAGAGATTCATTCATGGAGACCTACATCTTCTTCCTCATTCCATTTGCACAAGGATTGGCTTCTTCATCATTTGATGTATCTATTTCTTCCTAAGGGAAGACATGTTTCTTGTAAGCATTGGTTAAACTATTGTTTGCAAGTACTCTTCATCAACATGAGAGCTTCTACATTATGGGGGGGATATCTTGTCTCCAACTATCCTTCTTATCGGGGGATAATTCTTTGTATATACATGATGTATGTAGTTCTTGGGGGGTCTTGAGTACTCCATCCATCCATGCATCTTTATTTCTTCTCTCTTTTTGGGGGAGGGTTTTTCCCATGAGGTTTTCCCTCTTTCTCCACTTTATGAGAGTTATGCATTTCATGTATCTTGTACATGGGTACCTAACATGGCCTCGTAGCTGGGACCCATCTTGCATTGTGAGTTTAAGTGCATTCCCCTAAGTTTCACTTAAGGGGGGGTGTTGGTGTAATTAATTATTCCTAATTACACTTTAATTAATCTTACTTAGGTTAATGCATTGCATAGTAGTTTGTGATTGAGACACCTAGGAGTGTGCACATCTATTAAGCACATGGTGTAGGAGAAATTCCACTTTTGGTGTGATAGTTGTCTTCACATACCTCGTTGTGTGTGAGATCCACCTTTTGTGCTCTTATCACATTATCATCCTAATCTAATGCACATACTCTATTGCATATTGGAGGATGATCCACATTTGGTGGACATGTGATTACACCTAGCATACGTGATAGCTTATCAGCTCCTTATCATTGTCTCTTATCTCCTTTCCTATATAAGGAGGCCTATTATGTAATCATTCATCAACTGATTGAGCATTGAGAAATTAATTGGATATATTCAATCCATCCTTGCATTCATATTTTCTCTCTTGTGATTTTCTTCAACCTCTAGATCCTTTGTTCAATATTTGCTATTTGCAAATTCTTACAGGTGTCTTGTCTACGCCAGACCTTAATTGTATTCTATTGATTGTATAGACTATTGTATTGACTACATCTTTCCAATAGGTGTGTGAAAGTTTTCCTTCAATCATGATGGTGCACATTGTATCAAGGATGATCCTATTCCTTCTCTCTACAATCCCATTCTACTGAGTGATTCTAGGTGCACTCAACTACCTCTTTATGCCATGTTCTTCACAGTACTCATAGAATCTGTCAGAGGTGAATTCTCCTCCTCTATTTGACCTTAGACATTCTATCTTTAGTATAGATTCATTCTCAACCTTAGCTTTGAATATTTTGAACTTTTCAAATGCTTTTGACTTATCTTTTAAGAACACAACCCACATCATTCTAGAATAATCATCTACAAACAAAATGAAATTCCTTTCTCGATAGTATGATCTTTTTTGAGTTAGTACACATAGGTCTATATGAATTAGATCCAACTTGTTCTCTATTGAATTATGCTTTCTCCTAAATGGATTCCTCACATGCTTTCCCATTACACATTCCCTGCATATTGTATCAACTGGATTTTCTATGCTAGGTAGGTCTCTAACTACCTTTACATTACCTATCTTTACTATGTTATCAAAATTGATATGACATATTATTTTATGCCATATCCAACTATCATCTACTTTAGCAACAAAATAACTTGCTTCTAGATTAAGCTGAAAAACATTAACTTTAGTCTTTGATCCTGATGCAATTACTTCTCCTTCTTTGTTGTTAATGACGCACTTGTTTCCGTTGAACTCCAACCTGTAACCTTTATCAAGTAACTACCCAACACTTAGTAGGTTATGCTTCAAACCATCAACATAAAGAACATGATTAGTGCTATTATTTCCATCCAAGGTGATGGCTCCTCTACCAATGATGGGTTTAGGAGTGTTATCTTTGAATCTAACCTTGCCTCCTTTGTATCTATCCAAATGAACAAATCTATCTTTTTCACTTGTCATGTGATGTGATCAACCATTGTCAATGTTCCAATATGTCCTTATGTCAGCTTGTAAAATCAGTGCTAACTCTTGTGAATTCTTTTCATCTTCAAGAGAAATGAATCCAATCTCCTCTTCTGCTGATTCTTCATCTGATACTCCATCTCTAGCATAGTAGCATTCCTTTGTATACTTAGGCTTGTAGTCATTCTTGAACTTTTTAACTCTTGTAGGACACTTAGATGAAAAGTAACCAATCTTATTACATGAAAAGCATTTGAATGGGAATTGTCCTTCATATTTTCCTTTTCCTTTCTTTTCTCTTTTAGCAATCATAGAAATTAAATCATCTAGAGTTTTTTCTTCATCATCATCATCATCATCAAAATTACTAGAGGTGTTCAAGGATTTCTTACCATGGACCTAAGCTTTGAAGGCTGTCTCACTTTTAGGATCTATCTTCAAACTTGATATTTCAAATGCAGCAATCTTGTTGATTAAGGTTTCTCTTTTGAAGTTTTCTGAAAATTGCATAGTCTCATCAAGGATGTTTATCCTGTTCTCATATTCTGGTGTCATGGTAGTCATCACCTTATCCGTGATGTCTTCTTCTGAGATTTCTGCACCATTGTTTCTAATTCCAACAATTGCTTCATTGATCCTTTGATTGTAGGGTCTTATGTTCTCTTTAGGTAGCATCTACATGTATTGTAATTTTCTTCCATGTCTTTCTACATGCATTATTTTCTTTTTTATCTTCTTCAAACATGTATTCTAGGTGCTTCCATATCTTGTAGGTTGTGTCTACTTTCTTTATCTCTAAGAAATCACTATCAGATAAGGCACTGATATGAGCTTCTTTTTCTATTGCATTCTGATGGAACATATCCTTTTGCTTTCTAGTAGCATCATCCTTTGCAAGATCTACTAGAGAGGGGATCTGAACTTCCTTGATAGCTAGTTCAAAACCTTCAAAAGAAATGCACTGCAAATTTGTCATCATCTTGTTCTTCCAATCAAGATAATTCTCTCCATCAAACTTAGGACTATCTTTTCTAAAGAATTCCATATGATCAACCTCAAGCTGTTAAAAATTTTCTCTAAGGCACTGGGCTCTAATACCAATTCTTAGGAATAGTCCCAAGAGATAACTAAAAGGGGGGGGGGGGGGGTGGTGAATCAGTTATCTACAAGTTTCAATTGTTTATCCAATTAAGTATACTCAAACATAAAGCATAAACACAATGAAAGAACACTTGAACACAAAACCAATATTTTGGTTATGGGGAAACCAAAATAGGTAAAAACCTCGATGGGAATTGAGACCCACTAATAATCTATACTAGTGTTTTATGATCCTTGTTAGAAGATCCTTAACCCTATTAGGAGTTTTCTTTACAATGCATTTAGTACAGTGACCTGGTCAAGGGTCAAACCCTGTTAGGAGTCATTTACAAATAACCCTATTAGGGGTGAGGATGCATTTTCCAAGAGCACATTTCTCAAAGTGGTGAAGGCTACAACCTTTTGAATAACAGATATACACTATATCTAGATCTTGGTGAACTACACTTTCACCTGCTATCTAGATCAGTTCCAATGAATAGCTATATACACTTAAAAATGGGTTCATCAATTAATTAAATATGTATTATCTAATTGATATTGACTTGATAAATTAATTAAATATTTATTATTTAATTAATTATTATTCCTCTATTTGTTAAATAAATTATTCAATTTATTTAGTAAATTCACTATAGTCTATTCCTCTATCCTAAGTCTTGTAATTAGTCTTATTAAAGTGATTTAATTAAATACACAATCACCTAAATATGACTAAGTTTCCTAGTCCACCTCACCTACCTAGTCACCTGACACATCACTTTGGCTAAAATAAATAATTATTATTAATTATTTATTAGTAATTATCCTCACCCACACATGTCTTATTCTTAAGGGCTTTGTGGCCTCATAGGACTTAGTCTCATGACCACATGTTCTCTGAACAACAAAGTCAAGAGACATTCCCTATTCCTAAGGGGCTTCTTAAGCTACCTCTAAGGGTCAAAGGTGACTCATAGGACACTTGTGCAAAGAGTCCTCATGAGGAAAAGGTCTCTCCCTCTTTCTCTCTTTGGTCTTTGTGAGACACTTGACATGTGTCTTTCCCTTCCACCTTCTTCTCCTCCATGTCAATGTGAGAGGAACATCATCCCTATTCTTCCTCTCACATTCCAACTACATCCCCCTTTCTCTCAACTCCTTCAACCAAGTCAATCCTAGCCCTAGGATCTTCCACCTTTCATTCTCAACCATAGGATTGTGCCACCTAGGCCTAGATCCTCCAAAAAATCTATAAAAGGAGTCTCATTTCCCCTTTGAGAGCTAATAGGTATTTTGTAATAGGAATTCAAGCATTCAAGCAATCAAGCATCCAAGCATTCTAAGAGAAATCAATCCATATTATCATCATTTCATTTGCATTCCATCCATTAGATTGCATAAGCTATTGTGCACTCATTTCATAAAATCTCCACACTTTGGTAGCATCTTGGGAGAAGGCTTCATTTGGAAATCTGAGAGCTCAACCTCTTCAAGAAATCAAGGCTAGGAGGACAATGGAGAAAAGCTGCATGGTAGGTGAACGTAATTAATTTAGTTTCATCATTTTATAGTTACTTTGTATTTTTTATTGTGTTGTATTAGATTGATTTATTGCCTTTAAATAGTTAATTTATCATCTCTAGTTATTAGAAATCTAATTTGCATACATTTTGGTGCTTGAAGGAGGGCTAGCCTCCATTTTTAACATTCTATTTTTTTAGTTTTCCGTGTGTAGACATTTCTAGATTTTTACTGCTCATTCATTCACGAATCCTACGCATTCATTCATTTGTTCTGCGCATGCATTTCCGATCAAATCTGTCATTTTTCTATCTTTTTCATTTTCAGTTTTTAATTAACATCTATGCATCCGTTACGTTGTCCTGCACATACATTAATATTTTCTATGCATCCATTTCATTTTTCTGTGCATCCATCATTTTGTTATGCACATATGTTTAATTAGTCTATGCATTTATCCACTGTTATTGCGCATATGTTATTTACAGCAGTTAGGTTTAAATTTCTGATTTATTTTGATTTTAGCTAACCTTTGACAAGTTTCTATTTTCTCTGGTAGCTTTTACGTTGTTTTGCAGTACGTTGTTTTTGAAGACCCCATTGTTAAATAAATTTTCTAACGGTTTGATTGCAAATTGCCAAGGGGTTTGCAAAATAAACCATAATCTCATTTGGGCTTAAAAAAAGACATGTCTGAACGGATGTCCTTATTAAAATCTTTTGTTTAGTGGCCAAAAACCTTCTATCTGCTGTCTCAAGGAGTCACCCAAGCTCATGAAGACACCCCACATTACTCATAGTTCATAGTAGAGATAGCAGTTCTTTGGGAAGTAATGACCCATTGAATTCAAAACTTGGTGTGCTTGAGAAGTGAGTGCACTGTAAGGAGGAGCCCATGCCTCCAAGTTCCTAGGCTGTCCGTTGTGGATTTGCATGGCCAGATTTTATTATCCTAGTGGGGATTCAGTAGATATCATCCTTGCCCACCATAGGATTGTAAGCATGTTTGTGCATTCATATTAGCATAGTTAGATTAAAATCATTTCTATCTTACGTGCGTGTGTTTATGCATTTTTCACTTTGCCAAAAACTAGAAAAGATCAGAAACATCCAAAATTTTCAATTCAGATCAAAACTTCAGAACCTGTGCATATATCAAATCTTGCTACGCATTTGATTCAATTTGTTGCACATTTGTTCAGACTATCTGCACTTTTGATTTTACCAGTTCGCATCTGTCACATCTTGCTACGCATCTATTTCATTTTTTTGCACATTTATCAATCTATCCTACGCATTTGTTGCTGTGCATTTACAATAGTGAGCATTTCCACAAACTTTTCAATTTTCCAAATCACTTTTTTAGATACCCATTTTCATCTTTAGTAAGATTCTAGAAAAATAGTCGAGTTACACAGACCTCTGATCTTTAGTTTGACCATTTTCATCACTTTTCATCATTCCTTCATCAAGACTCATCAAATCATTTTCTTCCAATCTTTGAAATTCTCAATTTAGTGTTGAAACATTACCTTATCTATCAGATTTTGATCTTTCTGAGTTTACCATATTAGGATATATCATCCTTAAACCACCAAACTTACTTAGGTTATTATCTCTTGATTTCCCTTTGTCATATCATAGTGAGATCTATACCTCCTATTGACTTAGAGTTTATGTAGTTGTCTTATCATTTTTCAACATGTCTCAATATCTTTTCTATCAATCACTTTCCATATTGTCTCATCAAAAATCTTTCATCCCACAATCAATTTTCTCAATTTTATGGTTCAAACTCGATCTTAGAAACTCAAACAAGACATTAATCCATAATCCCTAGACAAGATGGAAGGAAATACCAGAAACAAAGAAAACCCTTGGCCAAAAGAAGCTCCTAAGAAAACTTCACTTTTTACATCCAATGACAAACCCATCGATGACGAACTTAGGGAAGCTTCACAAGATCCTCAATTTTATCATGTCATGGAAAGACTCTTAGGCTTGGATAGAGAGATGTATTTCCTCATGCTTAATCAACAAGGAGCTAAGTTACCAAGTGATTTTGATGTTTCCTATCTTAGGGAACTAGCTCACACAAACAATCAAGAAATCCCTAAAGGTTCTCAAGATACTCATGGAGAAAAGGAAACCAATCAGCAATCTAATGCTTCTCATAGTCATGAACAACACACTATTTCTCAAAATGATCAGCAAAACCATGCTTCCCAAAATCATGCTTCACAAAATCATGCTTCAGCAAAACCATGCTTCCCATTCTACAACAAATCCAGATGCTTCAACAACAAATCTATGACATCCAAACTAGATCATCAATAGAGAAGTATTCCTTGGATGACATATGTCCTTATCCTTTTGATAAGAACTTAGCAATGATTCCATTCCCTCCTCATTTTGATGTACCAAAATTTGACAAATACAAAGGGAATTCAGATCCACAAGACCACATTCATGAGTTTTGTGCTGCTTGTATTGAAGTCACTCACAATGACACTTATCTTATGTGACTATTTCCATGAAGTTTAGGAGGACAAGCCATGGAATGGTTCTCCAAACTACCCCCAGGCATCAAATCTTTCAATGAGTTTCTTGACAAATTTGTGACTCATTATTCATATAACATCAAACATGAAGTCACTATGCTTGATCTTTGCAATGCACATCAAAAGAATGGAGAACCCTTCCTTACTTTTTTGCAAAGATGGCATCAATTGTTTGCCAAATATCCATGAATGATTCCTGAACAAGAAAAGATGGATATCTTTATGCATAACCTTACACCAAAAATGAGTTATAGGTTACAATTGCAATGTCCACCAAATTTCAATAAGCTCATAGAAAATGGTATCAAGATTGAGGAAGCCATGGTCAGAAAAGGTGAGATAAAACTTTATTCCAAGGACAATGCTGGATCCTCAAATCCCAATCCCAACAACTATAACAATGACAAATCAAAATTATGGAATAAAAACAAAAACATTGTCAATGATGGGATTCTTGATAATCATAATGTCAAACCAACACAACCCCTTCTCAATCTCACAAGTCAAGCCAATGCTACTCAAGATAATTACAACAATCAATCATCAAATCAAAATACCAACAAAGATTCATCTAAACCAAGATTGCCTTTCATGTCACCTCGAAGAAACTTTACTCCTTTAGGGGAATCTCTCGAATCAGCCTTACAGAAGTTAATCACAAAGAAGCTCATTATGCTTCTTGACACAAAAGATTTCAAACCTAGAGTGAAGCCTTCTTGGTGGGATGAGCATGATTATTATGAATTTCACAGAGGCAAAGGACATAAAACCAATGATTGCAAAAGGCTCAAAAATGTAATTCAAGATCTAATTGAAAGAAGTGAGATTAGTGTTGATGGACATACCTCAAATGAATCACATACAGCTTTCAAAGATCCACTTCCTGAGCATGAAAAAGGAGGTTCTTCCAATACTAAGAGTGACAATCAAGCCAATTATAATTCCACTCCCTATCGATATGTTGGTAACATTTTTGATTGTCATCCTTCTAAGTATTATGCTAATGCCATTACCATCAAAGGAAAATTAGAGAGTCACCTAGTCCATGTTACTACTTGTGCTCAATCCAAAGTTACTCTCCAAGGAGTCCAGTCTAAACCAAATGCACCTCACAACAAGTCTATTTATGTCCGAAAGACTACAATTAATATTTCCAACCAATACAACCTTTTGGAACAACTCAAGAAAATACCTGCCCAGATATCCATCTTAGAGCTTTTGTGTCTATCCCCATCTCACAAAGATATCATTGAAAAAGATCTTTTAGAAACCCAAGTACCCACAAATCTAGATCATGATCAATTTCAAGCTATGGTGGGCCATTTAACAACCCTGCATTACCTATCCTTCATTGAGAATGATGAATTAGCTATTACCCAACCTCATAATGCTCCCCTACATATCGAAGTCCTTGGCCAGAGTCACAAAATCAAATGAGTACTAATAGATGGAGGAGCTAGCTTAAATATCTGTACATTGAAACTAGTCCTTGCATTGGGATTTTTTTAAAATGTTGTTGATCCCAAGAAGAAAATCATGATAAAAGATTATGATGAGGAAGAGTGGCCATCCAAGGGGTTTGTTGTTTTACTAATCAGAGTAGGTCCTATAATCAAAGATGTACCTTGCCAAGTCTTAGACATGGATCTTGCTTATTACATTCTCTTGGGATGACCATGGATTCATTCCATGCAAGCTGTACCATCAACCTATCATCAATGCTTGAAATTCCCTCATAGTGGTCAGGAAGTCACTATCAAGGGAGACACTAATCTGTTCCAGTATTGTAGTTCTATGAAGACATCTGATTCTTTGATACCTTATAAACATACTAGATCTTCTACAACTACACCCATTGATCCTAGTAATATAGCATCAACATCAAAATCAAATGGGATCAAGATAGACATAAAAGAAAGAAGTATGGGAGAATACACTTTAGGTCACGCTCTTTGCATCACAAAGTTACCTTTATCTCCTAGATCATATGGTAGATCTTTGATCACTAAACAACAATCAGAACCCCCTTCCACACTTGTTTATGACACATTTATAAGTGGGGGCACAATATCCAAAGAGGCAGCTGAGTGTAATGCTAATCATTTTCTTAAGTCACATAAGAATGAAGAGGATATCAGACATGAATATATATCACCTAATGTCTATGGTAAAGGGTATACTTTGTTACAAAAGATGAGATACCAAGGTGGTGGACCTATAGGGTTACAAAGAGAAGGTGTTATCAAACTGATCTTGCAAAAGCCAAACTATCAAAGAGACACTACAGGATTAGGATACAAAGGAGAAAGACCAAAAGAACTAAAAGGAAAAGCAAAGATCACACCTTTTCATGAGATATCTAAAGCTCATGCTTTGCAATTCAGAAAGAATGGTATGTATGTGGATCCAATGAAATAAAGGATAGCACAAGGAATCATTGATAGACTTGGGGATAATGATGATTCTAACTCAAATGATTATGAATGAGATTCATTATCTGATTGAACTATAAAAATAGGAGTTGATTTTTTCCATCACTATAGTAATGATTACCATGAGGGAGAGAGTTTAAGGAGTGACTCACTAGGATTGGTCCCACGTAATACTACTCTTGTCGATCATGAGGGAAGTGAGCATTATTTTTCTATAGACAAATCAGATGAGAGTATGGAAATAGACCTCACTAATACCATCATAAATCTTGACAAATTTTCTATCAATACCATCTCTACCTTTGAAACTGACCCGAATGATCTGATGCCCCTTGTACATCCTAAACTTATCAATTGGGATTCTCCTGATCATCCAAAACTTGATGTATTCCATAATGATGATGCAATCATTGACTATCTTGGAATCAGAGATCATTTACCACCAGGAGATCACAAATCAAGATTTCTGATAGAACTCAATGACATGGCCTCCTTTGGTGAGAGTGCCAATCCTTTCAGTATTAATCAATAGATCTAATGGTGAAAACCACTCACTAGCAGTATTAGATCCAAAAATAGTAAAAATAAATGACACATCTGATGGTGAAAACCTCTCTCAGGTGCCTAATGATGGAAGGATTGACACTCTTCCCAACTATTTGTATTGAGCGCAATCTGCTATTCTTATAGAACCAATAGTACCTCTTAACATTGGCATAAAAGAGTCTCTGTGCATCCTCAAAGTAACAGCATCCTTGACAGAATTAGAGAAAGAAGGTTTTGCAAAAATTTTCAGAGAGAGACAAATCAACTTTGCTTGGTCCTATGTTGATATGCCTAGCCTAGATCCAAATCTCATTATGCATCATTTATCTATCAGACCAGGTGTAAACCCAGTTAAGCAGAACCTCCACAAGATGCATCCCCATATTGCACTAATGGTTAAAGTGGAATTGAAGAAGCTCCTAGATGTTGGATTCATTTGGGCTATTGATTATGTTGAGTGGATTTCAAATATTGTCCCCGTCTCAAAACTAGACAAATCTATTAGGATTTGTATTGATTTTTGAGATCTTAATAAGGCTTGTCTGAAAGATGACTTTCCTCTACCAAATATTGACATTATTGTTGACTTGACAGCTGGGCATGAGATGTTATCATTAATGGATGGATTTTTTGGCTATAACCAAACCAAGATTGCACCAAAAGACCAAGAAAAGACTACTTTTACTTGTCCATGTGGTACATAATGCTGGAATGTGATGCCTTTTGGCCTCAAAAATGCTAGAGCAACTTACCAAAGAGAAATGACCACAATCTTTCATGATATGATGCACACCATTATGGAAGATTATGTTGACAACATTTTAGCAAAATCCAAAGATAGAGCTGGTCATTTGAGAATGTTGGATAGAATATTCACCCAGATGGAAAAGTATCAGATTAGACTCAATCCAAAGAAATGTGCATTTGGAGTTACATTCAGTAAACTATTAGGGTACATTGTCTCAGCCAAAGGAATCGAAGTGGATCCAAAAAAAGTTAAAGCAATATTGGAGATGGCTTCCCCCACTAACATCAGTCAGTTAAGATCCTTGTAGAGACATCCCCAATCCATCTAAAGATTTGTTTCTCAACTAGCAGATTGAAGTCATCCCTTTCAACATTGGTTGCATAAAAATATCTTATTCCAATGGGATGATTAGTGTGAAGTATCTTTCAATAAAATCAAGCAATATCTAGCAAATCCTCCAACTCTGATGTCACCAATTCTAGGCAAGCCACTCTTTCTCTATATTTCAGCTATGGTAGTTTCACTAGGTGCTCTACTAGCTCAACAAGATCATGAAGGAAAAGAAAAATCCATCTATTATATCAGTCGCACCCTAGTAGGATATGAGCTAAATTATTCTCCTATAGAAAGAGCATGTCTGGATGTTGTTTTTGCATCACAAAAATGGTGACATTACATGTTGTCACATTCAATCCAGCTCATCGCAAGGATTGATCCTTTAAAATATCTATTAAGAAAAACAACATTGATAGGCAGATTGGCTAAGTGGGTCATGCTACTTAGTGAATTTGATATTGAATATGTAGATAGGAAGGCTATCAAAGGTCAAGTGATAGCAAATCAGCTAGCAGATGCTCCATTAATGGATGACCAACCTATACATATAGAGTTTCCTGATGCACACATTTTGGTTTTATCTACACAAACCTGGCAACTATATTTTGATGGATCATATACTCAACAGGGTTCAGGAGCTGGTATTCTTTTTGTCACACCACAAGGATACACCATTCTTAAATATTACAAGCTACTCTTTCCTTGCACCAATAATGTAGTAGAGTATGAAGCCTTGCTGATTGGGTTAAAGATGGCTTTACAATGGAAAGTAACTAAAATAAATGTTTATAGGGATTCTTAGTTGATTATAAACCAGGTTAATGATGATTATCAGACTAAAGATGATAAGTTATTACCATATAAACATATGGTTGATGACTTCAAACAATATTTCTCAGTCATCACTTTTGAGCAGATTCCTCATCATGATAACAAGGCTACTGATGCCATGGAAATGATTGCTTCTTTGTTTGATACAGAAGATACCAAGGTCTATTTTGAGTTCTTGATGGAATCCCTAACTTGTCCTGCATATGATGATCCTGATATGAGTATTATATGTCATCTAATTAGACACGACTCCCAAATCTATGGAAAAATTTATTCCTATTTGAAAAATGACATCCTACCCCCTGATCTATCCCACAATCAAAAATGAACTTTTCTCTGCCAAGCCTCTCGCTATGTCCTAATATGTAATACCCTTTGTCAGTGAGGTCTTGACGGTACTCTCCTTCGATGTCTTGAGCATGATGAAGCTCAAACTACCTTGTGAGACATACATGAGGGTATTTTGTGGGACACATTCATGTGGTCCCTCTTTGGCTAAGAAACTCATGCGTATGGGTTATTATTGGCCTACCGTGGAAATAGATTCCTTTCATTTTACTAGAGCATGTAAGAAATGTCAGATACATGGAAACCTTATTCATGCTCCAGCACAAGAGTTACATCCTTTTACAACTACCTTGCCATTCAGGTGGTGGGGGCTCGACCTTGTGGGTGCTATCAACCCTCCATCTTCCAATGGTCACAAATGGATTCTCACTGCCACGAAATACTTTACTAAATGGATTGAGGCCATTCCATTAATTACTGCCATATGGAAACAAATATCCATTGTTATCTTAAACTATATCATTTGTAGATATGGTATACCTATGTATCTCATTACCGATCATGGGAAATAGTTTCAAAATGAGGACATGGTTGAACTATGCACAAAATTCCATATTACCCATAACTATTCTACAATATATTATCCCCAAGGAAACGGCCAAGCTGAGGTGTCAAATAAAACTATTATTAAAATCCTACAAAATACTATCAATGACATTGGTCGTGACTAGCATATCAAACTAAATCTAGCCTTATGGGCTTATCGTACCTCCATCCATACTCCTACTGGAGCCACCCCATACTCCCTTGTCTATGGATCTGAGGCAGTCCTACCCCTTGAGGTTGAGTTGCCTTCACTTCGTGTCACTCTCAAAGATTTGATTCCTGATGAAGACTATAGAGTTGCATGGTTGACTGAACTAGAACTATTGGATGAATGTTGTCAGAGAGCTTATGATCATTTGAAAGTCTATCAACAATGTATGTCTTGTTAGTATAATAGCAAGGTAAAGATCAGAGACTTTTAGTTGGGTGACTTAGTCCTTCGTGAAAATCCAAAGAATCAATTGCATCGTGAAAAGAAGGGCAAGTTTGAACCCAATTGGTTAGGTCCTTTTGTAGTTACAGCAGTTTATGGTTTTGGGGCTTATCAATTGTCCACACCTGAGGGAGATCCTTTGGATGAACCTCTTAATAGTATCCATCTCAAGAAGTTCTATCCTTGAAATCCCAATGCAAGGGCTATGCATATATTTTGTAAATACAAAAAATAATAAAAATCAAAAAAAAAAAAATCAAAACAAAAAATATACAAAAAAATCAAAAAATCAAAAGAAAACTGCAATAAAAGCATGTGGTGAAAACCTGGAAATAGGTGCCATGTGTATCAAGTTAGCTCCTCTATCTATTAGGATTCTTCTAGTGTGTCTGTTCATTGTATATATCCACAATAAAATGGCTAGTCAGTCCCCATACGTGCCATGTACATATCATAATAAAATGGTCAGTTCATACACCATCCATTGTATCTACCCATAATAAAATTCCATCATAGATTGATCATTTTTCATGGTCTTCATCCTAGTCTTGTTGCATCTTTCTTCATCCATAATAATTTAGTCCATCACCTAGCCGGGGGCATGTCCTCAACCTAGTTTAGGAAGTGGATCTATGATAGTCATGACTCTTAGAGGACATAATGGAGTATTTTCACTAGACAAAGCAAAACACAATCAAATGTTATTTCACAATGATATCTTTATGATGAATCAAAATCTATGATCTATCCTTTGAAACATGACTGTTTATCTATCGAATCTTGACTATACAACATCACTTGAATTGATCACTATATCTTACACTATCTTTTTGGCAAAAGAAATGTATATTCATGACAGGCATGTTAGAATGATTTGTTGTAAATTATGCATTCATATCTAGATTTCATTGTTATCATGTTTCCTATGCTATTCCATGATATCTTTGACATGAGTTTGAAACTCTAAAATGTCATTGATTAGGATAGCCATGATGGGGTATGGTATTTTCTTTGGTTGTTGTTTGTGGGATATTTCCCCATGAAATTGAAGGAACAAATAATTTGGGTGTCTGCGCATAAGTTCATTCATTTAATAGTATTAACAACATCCAAATCATGTTGTTCTACATATACTATTTATGGTGATACGCCAGCACATACCTCAACTCCAAATATTTGTTCCCTGATGGAGGAGAGAATATTCCTTGTCTATTATGCAAATGAAACTCAAGTCATCTCGGTTCAATTATACCTAGATGCTTGTCAAGTTTGCAATATTAAACTCCATGCAAGAAGTGCTCAGGTCATCTTGGTTTAATTATACCATGATGCTTGCATTTTCTTGCAACATAATGAGCTCAATGATGAAACTTAAGTTCCAGTTATTATGAAGTTCTAAGATGTTACCTAAAGTTGTGGAGATACATTCATTTCATTTAAACAGTTCATAACTTACATATCGGTGCTCCTTTTATAGAGATTTGTAGGTTACCTTTCTTATTAGGTTATCTGTTCTCTTAGTCTATTCTTCTTGTGTTAGATACATTGTTATTTAAGTTGAGGACATTTGGACAACCAAAAATATTAAGAATTTTTGCATTTAACATTTTTTACTTAATTATTTAGAGACATATGTTATCTTCATTAGGAGTGTTCATTTGTATATACTTTAATCATTTATTATAGCAATCATTTCATCTCATTTTATCATGTTATTAGTTCTTATATTCAATCATCTTAGGGATATTGTCCATTATTACATTATATATCATTCATTCATTTGCATTGCACTTTCATTTATTATCCATTATTACATTATATATCATTCATTCATTTGCATTACGCTTTCATTTATTATCCATTATTACATTATATATCATTCATTCATTTGCATTGCACTTTCATTTATTATCCATTATACACATTATATATCATTCATTTATTATACATTACATGCATTTTACATCATTTATTTACTATCCATTATATGTGTTTCCAATCATCAGTTATATCGTTCATTTAGTATCTGTTCCTTATACATTGTCCACATTGTTCATCACATTATTGCATTGATAATTACATAGCATTAGTAAACTCATTTAAGACATGCATTTATATCACCATCATATGATTATTAATTCATTAAGCATCAAAAATATCAAATTGGATATAAATCATTCTAAGACATACATTCTATGCATATTAAAGTAAATCATCATATCCTACATATTTCAGTACGCACATGTATATAAATCATCAAAGCAAATCATGATAGAATTGCATCACTATAAATATAGAATCAATCATATAGCATCCATCATATAAAGTCCATAAAACAACAAAAATGTCCAAATGTCCAATGATATAAATCAATAACAATGTGTCCATAGTTAGTGTCCATCAAGTCAAAATATAATGATACAATGAAACATAATGGTACAATAGTGTATACAATGATCTCTCAAAATCTATGAGCCACTGCCCCCAGACTCTGTCTACCGCTATCTACGGGATGCAATGTGGCCTTGTGCTACTAAACTCCCTGATGCTGAGGATCCACCCTTATCTCACGAACCTATCGGTGCTCTAGGAGGGTGTGATGATAAACCCTCTCCACCAGCTGGTGCCCCTCTGTCATGAACTACCATCCTTATAGCCACTAAGCTCTCCCTATAACTCCCGATCCACTAATCCCTTGGGATTGCCTGTCTATATGCCTCTCACTAGTAGGATATCTCCTTCCCGGCATGTATCATGGCTCTGATGCTATCTCCATGAGGACCCAACTCCTTTATGCACTGCAACTCATCTAGTAACATCTCTGACTCCCCGAGTCTATCAAGCACTACATCCCGCTCATGTCTCAACAATCCCATTTGCCTATCCATCCTCTCTATCTGTCTCTCTAGGCCCAAAACCTAGTCTGCCTGTACCTATGTAACTACTAGTCAGACTAGCAGTGCATCAATATCTGGCTCCTCCTTAGCACCATCTCTTTGTAGATAAGGATCCTATCCCCCGATGTCCATCTCAGCCTGCTCATCCTGTGCCCCCACATCTAGCATCTCCACATCGTGCTCATCTAATCTATCATCATGGATCTATCCACCCTATACCACACCACCCTGAGCTAATAATGCATTTGCCTCATCTTGTACCGATACAGCTGGTCCCTGTACTGGGGTAGCTAGTATCTGTACCTGCGCTACTAGACCCTATAGGGGAGCTCCTACAGTTGGCTGTGCTAGCTATGCTGGCTATGCCAGAGGCTGTCTCCATCCTTGTCTAGCTGGGGGTGGCATCAATCCCCTCTACCTCACACCACCTCCTCTCATCGGTGGTCCAGCTCGATCACCTCTCCCCCCATCTCCACCATCACTACCATCACCTCCTCCACCATCATCACCATCACCTCTCCCTTGATGTCACCTATCTCTCCCTCGACATATCCCATGACATCTATCTACTGGATCTCTCTCTGGTAGCCTAGGTGTCAGATCAGTCAAGTGTGGTACAGGAAAATCTCTCAAGAACTGCTCAAGATCTACAGTTATCCCAGGGTCTACCACTGTCTGCCTCATGGTCCATGCCTGAAATGGCATGTCCAAAAACTCCTATCAGGCTATATCAAAGGATGCCATAGGTCCCCAGTCTCATCTCTCCTGATGAGTCCTAGTGAACTCTGTCACACCCTGGGGCATGCCCTGGACTCTATCAAACTAGCGTAGAACCTGTCTAACCAACTGTCTCTCCAAAACAAAGGGCATCTACCCTATAAGCCATCATGACTCAAAACAAAATCCTAGCTATCTCTCATCATCCCATGGCTCACAACTAAGGTAAGGTCTCCATGTCACTATATCCAGTGTATCAAAAGTATAATGCCAGTACTCTAAATGTCCCAGTTTTGCCTGTGATAAAACTAAGTATAAATGTTTGTAGGGCTGTTCTACACCCTGGAATCTAATCGCCATTGGTCTAGTAACTACAATATGCTCCCATGCCCAAACATGGAGCAATGTGACTCCTACTGATAATGATGCACCCCTATGGTACACCACTTGATGTAAATCATGATATAGATGTGCTAATAAACACACACCCCAAGCATATCAGGTCCCATCCATCATCTACTGTAGTGTGCAGCCCCATCCAACTGAAAATCCATGTGATCTACAATCAGGGCAAATGAAACCCCTAATCACTCCAGCTAGTACCACTGGTAATGGCTCATACAAATCCACCATATCATCCCATCTAATCTCCACCTCCTCAATGTTTTCATCTCCAAAGATAGCTCTACACTTCATCACTCCATCGTGTCAATCATAGTGTACTAACTCTCCTGTAATAGGAAGCCAGAGGATGCGATATACATCCTCTAGTGTAACTGTCATCTCCCCTGTCAAAAGATGAAAGGTAATCATCTCCAAGTGTCGTCTCTCTGCTAATGTCATCATCATACTCTAGTTCACCCTAATCTTAGGTGTGTAAATAACATGTAAAGGCTAGATGCACCAATCAATAGTCTGTCAGTCTCTGACAGCGCTAGTCTCAGATTTTGTGTGACGGGATATCTCTCCTATGACATCAGAATATCAACAATGTCCTCCTAAAAAAATCAAATAACATCAACCTATTAGATTTTGATAAACTGATCTACAATATCTATCTATCCTATTATATCAACTACAAACATGTTCTATCACATGTTTTCAACAACTGATTTTATCCATCATCTAGTCTCAAGACTGGTTAACTAGCAACCATGCTACAATGTTGCCTATCTTGACCTAATCGATCAAATTTAACTACCGATGGATCCAACTCAGCTTATCGACATCTAGTTTGACCTATTTGACCTTCTAATTTGACCAAATTCTATCCATCAAACCAATGCATAGCACAAAAACATGCATGCACCATAACTTTTCACATTTGCGCAACAAAACATGTATGCGCAATTTTATTGCACATTTGTGCAACAAGTCATCACTAATGCACCAAAAGAACCAATGCACACTTTTACACAATATTTCAGCCATTAAACAATGCATCTTACATGTATGCACCATTTCCCTAAATGAATGCATAGAACTTTGCAGTTTCTGTGCAAACATCCCTATTTGTTGTGCATTCATGCACTGCAATGGCGCATTAATTCTTCGCCCAAGAACAATTTTTTTTTCTAATCTATTTCTATCATTCAATCTAGCCTAAACATGCTAAATTCTATTCTAACATGCATCAAATCATCAAATCACAAAGCAAGATCGAGTCACCTACCGGTTCACCTGAATCGGGTGGTTGCTGGAAGCGTCTGACCCTCTCAAAGTGGTGATCTGATAGTGGAAATGACATCCTGGTGGCTCTTCTCTTCTCTCTCTTGCACTCTATTCTCCAAAAGACAAGTATGCACAATGAGCTTATTGTGGACCCCTTAGCCCTATTTATAGCCTGTGCACCATATGTGCTTGGTGTGTGGACCCTACTTCTCATTTTTATTCCATTTCACCCCATTTTCACCCTTCTTTTCTTTCTTCCATGAGATTGATTATCCCAATATATATATATATATATATATATATATAAAATTAAAATTAAAAAAAATAAAAAAATTCCACTCATCTTTTTTGTTAATCAATCTCTCGAGGGGGCATGCTTAGGTGATTTTAGACATTGTCTGGGGTAGGGGCAAAATACTTGAAATTTCTTTGAAACAATGTGGCACACACATTATTTCAAAAAGGGGCAAAATGTATACACTTAAAAATGGCTTCATTAATTAATTAAATATTTATTATTTAATTGATATTGACTTCATAAATTAATTAAAGATTTATTATTTAATTAATTATTATTCCTCTATTTGTTAAATAAATTATTCAATTTATTAAGTAAATTCACTATAGTCTATTCCTCTATCCTAGGTCTTCTAATTAGTCTTATTAAAGTGATTTAATTAAATACACAATCACCTAAATATGACTAAGTTTCCTAGTCCACCTCACCTACCTAGTCACCTGACACATCACTTTGGCTAGAATAAATAATTATTATTAATTATTTATTAGTAATTATCCTCACCCACACATGTCCTATTCCTAAGGGCTATGTGGCCTCATAGGACTTAGTCTCATGACCACATGTCCTCTCAACAACCAAGTCAAGAGACATTCCCTATTCCTAAGGGGCTTCTCAAGCCACCTCTAAGGGTCAAAGGTGACTCATAGGACACTTGTGCAAAGAGTCCTCATGAGGAAAAGGTCTCTCCCTCTTTCTCTCTTTGGTCTTTGTGAGACACTTGACATGTGTCTTTCCCTTCCACCTTCTTCTCCTCCATGTCAATGTGAGAGGAACATCATCCCTATTCTTCCTCTCACATTCCAACTACATCCCCCTTTCTCTCAACTCCTTCAACCAAGTCAATCCTAGCCCTAGGATCTTCCATCTTTCATTCTCAACCATAGGATTGTGCCACCTAGGCCAAGATCCTCCAAAATATATATAAAATGAGTTTCATTTCCCCTTTGAGAGCTAATAGGTATTTTGTAATAGGCATTCAAGAATTCAAGCAATCAAGCATCCAAGCATCCAAGCATTCTAAGAGAAATCAATCCATATTATTATCATTTCATTTGCATTCCATCCATTAGATTGCATAAGCTATTGTGCACTCATTTCATAAAATCTCGACACTTTGGTAGCATTTTGGGAGAAGGCTTCATTTGGAAATCTGAGAGCTCAACCTCTTCAAGAAATCAAGGCTAGGAGGACAATGAAGACAAGTTTCATGGTAGGTGAAGGTAATTAATTTAGTTTCATCATTTTATAGTTACTTTGTATTCTTCATTGTGTTGCATTAGATTGATTTATTTCCTTTAAATACTTAATTTATCATCTCTAGTTATTAGACATCTAATTTGCATATAATAGCATAAACTCTTTACTTGGTCACATAGACCTTCTTCCGATGGCTCAACACTTTGCACACTCTCCTCTTCTCTTCACATTCAACACTAAACCATGCTTTAGTAATAAAAAATGACTGCCTATAAATATCTTTCCTCTAAATGATATAATCAATTTGGCCTGTTAGAACGACCTTGAAATTATATTAGAGAAACCATAACATACTCCAATAATAATGTTGTCAACTCTTCTAAGCATGCAACACAATCTGGGACCTGTCCAATATTAATAAATGTAGACACATGCTACACACTGTCATCTCTACCAAAGTAACTAAAAATTTATCTTCAAGATGAATTACATCATGCACTCTTAACTAAACATTCTTAACTCTTCTCCAATATGTAGTCCAAGGGCACATACTGAAATGATAAGCACAACTCTTAAACCAATACAATCTCTGTCGACTCTTCTGAATAAACACAGGAAACTACTACTGGTGAATAGCGACTGCATGACTTTACTTATACTGATCATTAGACTCTATGTCCATGATTGTAACATCATCAAGATGTCTTCATCATATATCCAAAGGCACAAGAATCCATGATGACTGTATAGACAATCACTCATAGAACACTACCTATAACTCTATTAGGAACACTATTGATACAAGCTACTACATAACTGTCTATTCTAACAATTAAATTTTGCATCCATGATATCATGCTAATAACATGTTCCTTTTTCATATACTCAAAGCTTACTGCATAATTATTCCATGCATGTTTCTTACCATATGTTGTCATCAATGAAAATCATACAGTTAGCATTGGCTTGCTAGAAAATCTCCAATACAGTCGACCATGGGAAGAAGAATATCTATAACTTGAAGAAAGATGGAGTGACTTATAAAATAAAATCACTTGTAGAGGAAGAAGATGCAAGTTCAAGTGATCCTAATGTAATCTTGATGAGTCAAAAGGAGTTCTTGCATGAAATAAAAGAAGAGGAAGGAGTTGGGCTATCCATAGTCCTAAAACCCAAGGAGGAGACCAAGGTACTACACACTACATTGCCAAAAGAAGTGAAAATACTTTTGGATTAGTTTAAATATATAATAAGTGATGAGACACCAACTACTCTTTCTCCTCAAAGAGAAATTAGTCATCAAATTGACTTTGTACCTGAAGCATCTTCGCCCAACAAGGAAGCTTATAAAGTGACCCTGGACTAGAATAAAGAAATTGCAAGGAAGATTAAAGAAATTCTTTATCAAGAATTGATAAGAAAGAGCATTAGCCCATGTTCTCTACCAGTGGTTTTGGTACCAAAGAAGGGAGGTAAGTGGAGGTTATGTACTAATTCTAGGGAAATCAATAGGATAACTATTAGATATAGGTTTCCTATCCCTAGAATAGAAGACCTTATGAATTGTCTTGATGGGTCTCAATACTTCACCAAAATTGACCTTAAAAGTGGGTACCACCAAATTAGGATGAAGGAAAGGGATGAGTTTAAGTCCACCTTCAAAACTAATAAGGGTCTTTATGAATGGTTATTTATGCCCTTTGGGATTACAAATGCACCTAGTACATTCATGAGGTTAATGAATGAGGTCCTAACGAATTACATTGGTAGTTTTGTTGTGGTGTACCTAGATGAAATTATTATCTTTAGAAATACCAAGGAGGAACACATGAAACACTTAGATGATGTCCTAATGAGATTACATGAGGATAAAATAGCCATCAATATAGAGAAAAGGTAATTCCTCAAACAAAAACTAGTCTACCTAGGCTTTTTGGTGTCTCAAGGTGACCTTAAGATGGATCCAAGTAAAGTGGAAGCCATACTAATTTGGATAGCTCCTAATAGAGGGACATAAGTGAGGATATTCCATGGATTAGCTCAGTTCTATAGGAAGTTCATAACAAGATTTAGTGAGATATGTGCACCTATGCTCAATCCTATCAAAGGGGGATTTAAGATGAAGTTTTTGTGTACCAAAGAAACTCAAGGGTTTGAAAAACTGAAGCAAAGAGTGAAAACTCAGCCTATCTTAGTACTACCAAGATTTGAAAAGCTATTTATAGTTGAATGTGATGCAAGCAACATAACAGTGGGAGCAGTCTTGAACCAAGAAGAAAGATAAATTGCATTTTTTAGTCAGAGACTGAATGAGGCTAAGTCAAGGTATTCCTCATATGATTTGGGGCTCTATGAATTGATCCAAGCACTTAAGAAGTGGATGCAATACCTATTTCCTAAGGAGTTTGTAGTCTATACATATATTCAATCATTAAGCTACATCAACACTCAAGACAAGCTAAGTCATAGGCACATCAAGTGAATGGAGTTTCTCCAAGCCTACACCTTTACCATTAAACATAAGAAGGGTCTTAAAAATAAGGTAGCTGATGCATTAAGCTGAAGGTTTCTGACTGTCCAAGAATTCCAGCATCAAATCATTCATGTGGAAGGATTTATAGAACTTTAAAAGCAGGATGAGGACTTCTCCAAGACATATAAGGTATTTGAAGACTTTGAGAATCACTTTCATAGTGATTTTTCTAACTACACATTGTAGAGTGGTTTTTTATTGAAGGGTAACCAGTTATGTGTACCCAAAGGGTCAATGAGGGAGAAACTTATGCAATAAAAGCACAATGGGAGCCTTAGTGGACACTTTGGGTTGAATAAGACATTCGACCTAGTGCAAAAGTTTTATTATTGGCCCAAGATTCCAAGAGATGTTAGGAGGTATATAGAACAATGTATTATTTTCCAAAAAGCTAAAGGAACATCTATAAATGTAGGGTTATATCAGCCTTTACCAATCCCTAAGAGGCCATGGGAGTGTCTAAGTATGGATTTTATAGTAGGCTTCCCTAAGACAACTACTAGTTTTGATAATGTTTATGTGGTGGTTGATAGGTTTAGTAAAATGATCCATTTAATACCATGTAAGACCATGCATGATGCCATCTATATAGCACATCTATTCTTCAAGGAATTTTTATGGATTCATTGCATACCAATCAACATAGTGTCAGATAGGGATGTCAAGTTTATGGTAAACTTTTGGAAGTCTTTGTGGAGGAGACTAGGAACCAACCTTGCATTTTGGCCAGCCTATCATCCTCAAATGAATGGCCAAATAGAGGTGATAAATAGAGTTTTGGGAAACCTCTTAAGATATTTTACCAGAGAGTATGGACAAGTGTGGGACCAAGTGTTACCACAAGCTGAATTTTCTTATAATGACAACAAAAATAGGTCTACCAAAAAGAGACCATTTGAAGTGGTGTATAGAATGCACCCATGAGGTGTGTATGAAATTAGAGAACTTGGTAATCAAGGAGGATTGAGTGGTCATGCTGATGAATTTTCTCAATCTATGCAAGAGGTGCATGAATAGGTAATGAGGACATTGGTAGAAGCCAATCAAAAAGTGAAAGCTAGAGTTGATGAAAGGAGGAAGGATTTTTAGTTTGAGGTAGGTGATTAGGTGATGGCACATCTCAATAAGGAAAGGCTTCATAAGGGAATAGCCATCAAGATTCAAATGAGGAGATTTGGACCATGTAAGGTTCTAGCCAAGTATGGCTCAAATGCATACAAAATAGGCCTTCGTAGTGAACCATCTATATCTCTGGTTTTCAATGTCCAAGAATTGGTTAGATACAAAGGACCTAATTGTTGGAAATATTCAGGAATTAACCAAGTTACTGAGAGGGGAGGGGTGAATCAGTAACTCTGAATTTTCTTTCAATTTTAACATATAATTTACCTTTTTAACCTTTGCATACAGAAAGCATGAAACTTAAAAGCATTCACAATAATGACACATAGATTTGGTTACCCAGAAACCTTCCAAAAGAAAGTAAAACTGGGGTGGGGATGAAACCCACAAAGCTTTAATACTGCAGAATAAAGTTGGCCGGTTAAGGCTTACAATTTGATCACTTCTGATGATCTGCCCTGTTAGGAGCAATAAGGATTGCTAAATCCACCCTGTTAAAGGATTTACAAACATACAGTGAAGTATGCACTCGGTAAAGAGATTTTTACAAAGACTGTTAAGTCTACCCGGTTAAAGGATTTAGTACTGATTCACCTGTTAGAATGAAATAGTAGATCTCTGCTTTGCAACTGGATTGCTGAATGAGATTCGCTGATGTACTGATCACCTTCTGTGATGAATTTGTCTTTGCTGTATCTTATACTTCTGAAGCCTTCTGCAATTCGCTTATTTCTGCCTTTCTTATTCTTTCACATATATTCTATATCATATATTTCATTACTTGTGTGTTACTCTTTTATTTCTACAACATTGTTTATATACAGGTCTCAAACAATTAATTACAATTACAATTATACAGTCGGCTTGACAAATAAACATAAGTGCTACTAAGTCGGCCCAAATATGGTTACACGGTTCCTTCAAACTGACTCGGTGACTTTCTGATACTCGGCGTCCACTGCATTACTCGGCATCGTCATGCACTCGGTAGAAGTGAAGGCACGGTTCATACTGATCACTCGGTAGGTATTGAACTCGGTAAGCATTGGTGACTCAGTAGACAAGATGTTACTCGGTTTACATTGTCCTGATCGGTTTGTACTAACTTGCTCGGTTTCCACTGTCTGCTCGGTTTGCATTGTCTGCTCGGTTTGCATTGTCTGCTCAGTTTGCACTGTCTGCTCGATTTGCACTGTCTGCTCAGTTTGTACTGTCTACTCGGTTTGCACTGTCTGCTCAGTTTGTACTGTCTGCTCAGTTTGTACTGACTGCTTAGTTTTCACTTGTCTGCTCAGTTTGCACTATCTGCTCGGTTTGCACCCAGAATGCAAATAAGTGTTGTCACTAGTGGCAATTCTGCTTAATGCCAACAATCTCCCCCTTTGGCATTAGTGACAAAAACACTTATTGGCCAAAATTTATATACACCGAATCATGCTGAGTTTTATTTTGATTTTTCAAAATTTGTCTTTGTTATAGGGCTTTATACATTGTCTCCCCCTTTCAATGTGCTAACTGTTTCTTATACAAATCTATACAGTATACATATCTCTCCTTCTATACATATCTCCCCCTTTTTGACGATAATGCCAAAGGTGCATATACAAGTTATTTACAGAGAGAATCCAAAATTTGATAAGAAATCAGAATGTACCTTCATTATTAGTGCCAGGGTTCTGTCCCAACTTTCTTGCAGAATCTTACATGTTTGTATAGCAATTTGGACTTCTGCAGAGAGTTCAATCATGTGATCTGCTATGGAGAACTGATTGTCATGAATCAATGTTCTGGAATGTTCAATGTGCTTGTACATTGTATTCATGATGGGAAGGATCATGTGTTGGATGTCTAGCAGTGTGGACCGGATCCTTGAGTCTTCTTTCAATAGATCAGACTGCATATTGGATAGATGTGAAATTTTCATGTGATGAGCAGAGCTTGAACTTGGTTCAAGTTGCAGCTTTTGTATGCTAATCTTCATGTCCTCATCCATTTTATTCATTTTATCTTTGACATCCTTTGTGAACTCGGCAAAATTGCATAGTCTGGCCAAAAGAGAGGTAGCATTCGAATAAATAGACTCTATGTTAGACAAAACTGAAGACAATTCCACTTGGTTAATAGCTATGTGCTGAGCAATGTGCTCAAGCACTTTATTGTTGAATCTCTTCTCGGCTCTTTCAACTAACTTTTCTGTCCCGGAAGAGTCCTCATTGTATTTCTCAACTGCTTCTTCCAATTGTAACAAAACATGCTGGGAGGAGTCTACTTTAATGCCTAATGCATCAAACAAAATGTCCTTAGCATCCTTGATGATTTGATACTCCTTGTCTCTCTCCTCCTTAAGCTTCTTTTGTTTTTCTTTCCTTTGGAGGATCTCACCTATATTCTGCATCTGGTCTGCTGAGAGATTTGCAAAATCTAGTGTAGGAATCTCTATCTCTTCATCTAGGTCTATATCCTCAACTATATTTTTACCCAAAAATTTTATACTCGGTAGAGCCTTAGGCTTATCTGTACTTAGTGCTCTTGTAGTAGTGACAGTAGATAAAGTAGGGCTGGCTATTGACACTGGTATACTTTCTACTGGAGAACTTAAAATATTTACACTTGATGATTCAAAAGCTGGAAAACTTACTGGTACAGGAGACTGCAGCTCGGTAGAAGAAATGGTAGCTACCTCTGATGTTGCTAGGGATGATTGGACAAATGTAGAAGTTGTCACAACCATGCTTGAAGGTGTCTCTGGGCTGGATGTAGAGACTTTCACTGGAGAGGTAGGAAGGGATGCAATGACTTCTGCTGCTATCCTTACAGTATCATCTACCTCGGTGTCTTCTTCTTGCTCATCGCTGTCATCTTCAATATCTTTAATTATTACAGTTTCAATGCTCGGTTGGTGAAGGTGATAAATGTTCTTCCATGTGGCTTTTGCAGCCTTCACAACCAATTCAATATTGTTGATCAAAATCAAACAAGTATTGAACTTTAATGTCATCTTGTTTTCATTTTCTTTTAGTGCCTTCTTTACTTCATCATTGTTCAAGCTCGGCATCAACTGTCTCAGGTTTTGATCAAATATGTCTATCACAGTTTGCCTTGCATTGCTCCATCTCATTCTTATTGGATTTAACAGAACTGCTGGAACCTGTGTGGTAATTTCTTCAAGGAGAGTATTTCCACTGTCCCATCTTCTCAACAATAGCATCTTCTATTTCCTTCTGCTCTGCTTCCGATCTGGTTTCATATCTTAGGGATTTTATGTTACTTACTCCAGATCCTGATCCATCTCTGAAGAGTTTGAGCTTTTCTTGAAGGGTTAGAGGAGGCCTTTTGAATACTATGTCTTTATCTGCCTTTTCTGCCTTGTCTGCCTTGCCTCTTGTATTTCTCCTTGTGAACACAGCAATGGGAGGCACAGATGCCTTAGTGATAAAAAATTTTCCTTTCTTCTTTGCAGGTTCTGGTTGTAATACCTCTCCTATGGTGATACTTAGACTTTTCTGATTTGGACATTTTATTATTATTATGGTCAAGACTATACATTTACATTTATGTTTTGTGGATGATGACATGATGAATATGCTCATTTATGGTTAGTAATTACATGTTTATGAGATTATAAAATTATCTATTTTTATATGGATCTAACCCAATTATTTGAATCTAACCACTATCATGATGTTTTATGTTTCATGGATGTGTCTGATGTGTTTTTCATGACTCCAGGATGAAGTCGTAGTTACTCACTTAGTTGAGGTCCACACGATGTATCGATCCTGGTCATCTGCTTGCATATATCTGATTTGTATCTCCATATGTATATATATGTATCTCTTCTTGGTGATGCAGGATTGCAGGTACCGGGTGTCATCTCCACCTGGCTTCACAGGTCTGAGCGATCCCTCAAAATCCTCGATCGTTGTTGTTGTTACGGAGGTATCACCGGGTCCACAGGAAGAAACTTCACCTTTGATCCTTTTATCCTTAGGTGGGAAGTGTCGAGTCAGTCCCGTGTGTGAATGTCTTATGTGGTTTTGTAATTGATGGAATTGTGGATCTTGTAGCTAGTTCTTGCCTTCATGATATGTTCAATTCTGTTAGTAGATCATGGTTGTAGATTATTGCTCATTGGAGGGTATGATTTAGTAGCGTATCTCATTAGGAGCGATTTTTGAGTGCAATTAAATCATGTGGTTTTAATACCCATGATAAGGATTAATTTTATGGTATTTTAATGTCTAAGGAAATATTAATAATAAGAGGTTTTAAATAATAATAGTGGTAAAATTCTAACCTATGTTAGTGGCTACTTAATATATGCATATATATTTTAGAATGGGGATTAAGGTATGAATAAACCATATAGTTTATAATAATGTTATTCTAATGTTTAACATTAATAATAATGTACCTTATTTATGGTATTATTTTATAATACTAATAATGACAAAGAGTCTGTAGCAATAAAAATAATAATATGTTTTATAATATTGTGCTTGTAATAATATTTATAATAATAATAATATATGTACACATAGGCATATGGGTGCACACATATGCATATGCATACATATATTTATATATAATTATTACCATGTAATCATTTATTATATTAATAAATAATTAGATCAATTAGCAGTATGGTAAATAGGATTATCCTATTACCATAGTTAAATAATTTAATAAATTGTTTTAAGATTATAATACTTATTTTAATATCCTTAAATTTAAGGACTTAGATTATAGTTTATTTATTCCTTTACGGGAATGAGTTTTCAAAACCATCTCTTTAACGGATGGATAGTTGAGATGGTTGCACCAGTTGGATTACCTGTGCAACCACCTCCTCCATCCTATTTACAGGAAAGATTTCCTATGTAAAAGAGAGTGGGGAGAAGAGGATTATTATTATTATTGTGGTAGAAAAATTATCCTGTGAGTTTGGCATTTGGATTGTTACGGGTAGAGGCTGGAAGGTTGCGAGCAAAAGGATTCAAGGAGTGTTGGAAAACATTGGAGAGGGTTTGATCTTCCTTCTTCTCCAACTGGTCTTCGCAAGACTCCAGGTTGGAATCCATCCTGAGAAGTAGATTTATCTTGTAGAATGAATGTAAAATCTAGATTCTGGAAAAGTTTCTGTATATTGTGCTATGGTTGAAAATATATATATATATATGCTTTATTTTCTGTGTATTTGAAATGTGTTAGTGGAAAGTTATTTTACAAATGTCTGTATGTTCACTGTGGTAAAACCTCCCTGGTAGGGTAGAAGTGGTTTTGATCTGGTAGGGTAGTGTATTTTACTGTCACTGGATGTATTAGGAACGCTTCCAGATTTTAGAACTTTTGTTGCAGAATATATTTGTTAGATAGGTAGAGAGGATTGATGGGCTGTTTCTGAAGGGAAACTGGGATATCTCAAATGGGTCGTGCTCATATTAGGCAACCTTAGTCCCCATAACACCCAGTTTTACCCGCAAGACAAAGTTGACAGTCGTTCTCTGCAGTTCCAGTCGGCTCAGTGGTAACCGAGTTAGGTCGGCTCAGTGTGTTAACCGAGCAAGGTCGGTAATGTGTTTACCGAGTTAGGTCGGCTCAGTGGTAACCGAGTTAGGTCGGCTCAGTGGTAACCGAGTTAAGTCGGTAATGTGATAACCGAGCAAGGTCGGTAATGTGTGAACCGAGTGAGGTCGGTAAAGTGTCAACCGAGCCAGGTCGGTAGTGTGTTAACCAAGCCAGGTCGGTAGTGTGGTAACCGAGTTAAGTCGGTAGTGTGTTAACCAAGCTAGGTCGGCAGGGTGCTAACAGAGGAAAATAGGATTCAGACTTTATACAATTATAACATTAAAGTATAAGTTTACGTACTTTAATTTCTTATACTTTAAGTTATACTTGTATAAAGGGATTAGGTACCCTTTGAATCCATTGGAATAGGTTTCAGGTTCCTAGGAGTTAAGTTGTAGCTTTTAAATTTCAGATTTTTAATTAAATTAGACTTAGTCAATTTTCAGGATTAGCCAGGTTTTAGGTTTAGAAAGAAATTTTGTTTAAACCTGAAGATTGTTCATTCCTTGTTTAGTGGAGATTATTTTCAGTACATTTAGATGTCTTTATTGAGATAGAATGTTTGTAAGGAGCAGTTTAGGGTTTAGAGTCAAGATATTCTAAACATTCTTAACATACCTAATTTCTCTAAACATACATAACTATTCTATTATTGTCAATTCTTGGTAGTAGTTCTCAAATGTGTTTGCAATATGTTGTTACTATGTGTATGATGTAATTGTGATGTATGGGTTGAGGGTAGAAAATATAACGACACCTAGTGAGTGGCTCTCAGTGCGGGGCCGGGGCCCTAAAGTGGCTAGAACCAGGATAACCGACTGAAGAGTTATTTAACAAGTGGAAATTTAATTAAACTGATGGGAATGGGTTAAAACATTAAAAAGATTAAATGTGCCTCGCCCATGCCATTAGTGCTAGCAAAGGCTATGGATGGGAGTGGGAGAAGGTACCTATGCGTAGGTATGATCGAATGGCACTTGTCTGTACGAAAGGCATTCGATCCCGCATGTGCCTACTTGGGGGCCGGGGCCTAGAGTGGCTAGTACCAGGACAACCCAAGGGGTGAGGGCTATGTGATGACACTCACTTAGGTTGTTGCTTAGAGTTTCTACCCAAGCCTTAGAACCTTTTGGGAAAGATCTATACTTTGACTCTCTTTTCATTTGCTATTTTGGGAAAGATTACCCAACCCTAGGTTTGGCCTAGCTATTCCTTCTTTGTGGACCTTGGTGTTTATCTCCTAGCATGGGGGAGTGGGCCTTATAGGTACCCACGTGGTTGGGTGGTAAACATTTTTATCAAGGTACCTTTTGCAGATACATGCTTGAAGATTCATGCTTGCTTATGTACCAGATTTGAAGAACGAAGGCCTTGTGATTATATTTCATGATGCATAATCTTGTTACTTTTTTTATGAGGAGTTGAATGCAATGTAATCAATGATGTATTTCAAGATGATGTAATTGGAATGGGTAGACTTAGGAAGAAGGGAAAAGGGAAATGTGAACTTTATGTTTAAGATGTATGTTGGAAAGAAAAAGGATTTTGTAACATTCCAAATTATGTAACATGCTTTCATTATTGTTGTTTAAGTGAAGCTATTGAAAAACCAAATGTAGTATATTTTAATGTATCAAATGAGTTGGATAAATTTTATAAGTTACATGGTTCATAAAGGATACTTAGGAATATAGATGATTTCTAAATGGAAAGTTGAAATGAAAATATTTTGTATTTCTTAAGATATGATGCAGTTTGCTTTGGGAATTAAATCTTGTTGTTAGTTTACTTAATGGATTTGAATGAATCATGCATTTAAATGAAAAGGGAACCTTGGAAGGAATCTAAGTTAAAGTTTTGATTACATAATTCTTTTTAAAGTTCAAAATTTTTCCATAAATTATTACTTAGGTTTTCTTTAACAAAGAGAATCTTTGTTCTCTTCCCCGGTTCCCTTGCGGGGCATGACACTAGTTCCTCTGTTTTCTCATCCTTTTCTTCTTCTTTTTCACCTATTTCTTCTTTATCCTCGGTTATCATTTGCATTTTAGCTATCCTTTTCTTTCCTTTGTTTACCGCCTGTGGAAGCTTTATGCTTAGTTCAATTCTCATCTTAGCTTCATCATATGTTCCAAAATATGGGGCTTTGGGATTGACAGGCTGATTTAGAAGTGCTTCAATAGTGTTCTTGGTTTCATCAATATTTACCTCATAAGGAAGAGGTTTTACATACACAGTTCTCAGTTTAACTGCTTGAATATACACATTATCACAATCTACCATAAAACAGATGTCATCTTTGTAATCTTCCACCAACTTCTGTGGAATCCGGAATCTGTCATTCATTTTCTCTTTGAAAGAATCAAAATAATTATCCATGATGCTTTCAAAGTTTTCACCCATTTCTGTGATGTATTCATTAATTTCATAGAGTACTGGCACATCTTTTCTCCATACAACTTTTCCTTTTGAAGGGAAGAATTTCTGAACATAGAAGAATAAACAGACTAACAAGGATCCAAACTTACATGGATTGTTTTTGGAAGTTTTGATGCTTTCCATGTTCTTGTTGAACTGTTTCAACAATAAGTCTGCTAGGTCAAATGTCAAGTTTTTTTTGACCACTTTGTATGCTAGGTCAACAGCTTCGGATGAGACACTGTTCTGTCGACTAGAACTGTAAATCTTGTGTGCAATGATATGTGTACCAAACTTAAGTTCAGCGTCGGTAATGCTGCTAACCTTCATACCTCTACCATCCCACTCGGCTAGGGTTTTCTTCTCTAGTTCCGTCCGACCTAGGGTTTTGGTAGTTTTAGCTTTGTTCAACATGGGAAGACCGGTAACTTGATGAATCATTTTCTTTGTGATCTCAATAGGTTTCTCAAGCCAAATCTTGCCATCATGTACTCGGCTGAGAATGTACCTAACCCATTTATCTCGAAAGTTTTGAGGAAGATGTGCAATGTGGACTAAACCCTTATCTTCCAGATGTTTGTGCTCGGGTTTCAAAATACCATCCACACATAGTTCCTCACGCACAATGTCTAGTTCTAGGTTTCCCATTTCTTGAATAGAACAGTTAAAATGATTACGGATATCGTTGATAAGCAGTAACTTAGGAGGAATCTGAGATTGAGCTCCGTTCGGATCTAAGGCTGCTGCAACTGCGGGCACGATCTTAAAATCTGGTGCTTTCCACTCCCCTTGAACTATCATATCAGATCCTTTCTTCGCTGAAGTGCTGGATGATGCCATGGTAGCTCACAGAAAATTCCTTTCGCAAGAGTATTAAATCGCCGGGATGCTCTTGAAATTTTCTTCTCTCAAAGTGCTTAAAGATTTGCGGTGAAGAATGAGTTCGATTACTTGCTTTTTGTTTACAATTCTGTCATTAATGCTTATTTCAAATTAGGGTAGGAATTCTGACAGACTGTCACCCACTAAGAATTAATTGCTCAAAAAAGACTTCGCAACTCGGTGAACTCGAGAATTCATAATGCTCCGACCTCGCTCGGTAAAGACAGGTACCGACCTTGCTCGGTGAAGACTATACCGACCTTGCTCGGTGAAGACTATACCGACCTTGCTGTGATCTCACTGCATCTTGCATGCTGATTTAGACTTTTCTTTTAATTTCGGTTCTGGAACTGCTTGAGATTGATCTGTGAGAGTACAGTTCCAGTGCTTCCTTGGAAATTTAATTTGAGTCGATAGAGCCATCCATTCCATTACTTGGACTGGATTGCTCGGTAGCTTTAGGATTCCATTTTTGTCTCACCTGTTTCCTGACCTTAGTTGCTTCATTCTTCTTTCCTGCTTCAATTTCATTAGCATTCATGCAGTTTCTGGCTATGTGACCGAGTTTAGTGCATTTGAAACATCTTATGGTAGTATCTCTTTTCCTTAGATGATGTTTTATGCAATTCATGCCAATGTGTCCATATTCTCCACAGTAATGACATCTACACCAGGTGTTGTAGTCCCATCCAAACATTGCTTTCACAATTTGTTCTACTGGATTGAATGTCTTGGATCTGCACTCGGATGCCTTGTGACCTTGTTTGTTGCACTTGTGACAATTACCTCTGAATCTAGGTTTTTCCCTGCATTCATTTGCTTTATGACCAGGTTGATTGCAGCTATAACATTTTCCATTGAATTCTGCTTTTTCATTGTTCCAACATTTATTTGAAGTATGTCCTATTTTACCACAATGATTAGAAGTAGGTTTTTGATTTCTTTTAGTACCTTGCTTAGAGGATTCGCCTTCTTCTTTGTATCCAAGTCCTGCTTTTCCTTTTTGCCTATGAAGATTTCGTTCATACAGCTGATTCAAGTCTTCTTGACTTTTCAGCATTCCTTCATTGATTTGTTTTTCAGCGTTTAGGTCATCCATCAATCTTAGATTGATTTCCTTTTCAGATCTTAGTTCTTCTCTTGTGTTTTCTATTTCTGATCTTAGATTTAGAATTTCTTCATTTGTATGAGAGATCTGATCAATTAGGTTTTCTAGCTGAAGGGTTTTGTTTTGGACTTCAATGTTTCTTTCATCTAATTCATCTTTCAACTTATTTTTCTGTTCCAAGATCTCACAGAATCTTGTAGAGTGTAGTTCTTGTTCTCTTTTCAATTTTCTCACTTCTTCCTGCAGAGACCCATTCTTTTCTAGGAGTTCTTTGATAGCATTGTTTGCTTCATCTGAGTTATTTGAGGGAAGAAGATCTTCAATATTTTCTTCAATGTAATTATGATCATTCATCTGATTTGCAAGTTCCTTCCTTCTTCTTAGGGATTGGGAAAGATGTTCTTTTGCTTCTTTGAGTTTAGCTATGGCTATTTCCAGATCTAGCTTTTCATTTTCAATCACCTTGTTTAGTTTGAATACCTCCATTGTCCTGGATCTTTGCTCAAGCTAGTTAAGCTTTGTCTTGAGAACCAATGCAGCTCTGATACCAATTGTTGGAAATATTCAGGAATTAACCAAGTTACTAAGAGGGGAGGGGTGAATCAGTAACTCCGAATTTTCTTTCAATTTTAACATATAATTTACCTTTTTAACCTTTACATACAGAAAGCATGAAACTTAAAAGCATTCACAATAATGACACATAGATTTGGTTACCCAGAAACCTTCCAAAAGAAAGTAAAACTGGGGTGGGGATGAAACCCACAAAGCTTTAATACTGCAGAATAAAGTTGGCCGGTTAAGGCTTACAATTTGATCACTTCTGATGATCTGCCCTATTAGGAGCAATAAGGATTGCTAAATCCACCCTGTTAAAGGATTTACAAACATACAGTGAAATATGCACTCGGTAAAGAGATTTTTACAAAGACTGTTAAGTCTACCCGGTTAAAGGATTTAGTACTGATTCACCTGTTAGAATGAAACAGTAGATCTCTGCTTTGCAACTGGATTGCTGAATGAGATTCGCTGATGTACTGATCACCTTCTGTGATGAATTTGTCTTTGCTGTATCTTATACTTCTGAAGCCTTCTGCAATTCACTTATTTCTGCCTTTCTTATTCTTTCACATATATTCTATATCATATATTTCATTACTTGTGTGTTACTCTTTTATTTCTACAACATTGTTTATATACAGGTCTCAAACAATTAATTACAATTACAATTATACAGTCGGCTTGACAAATAAACATAAGTGCTACTAAGTCGGCCCAAATATGGTTACACGGTTCCTTCAAACTGACTCGGTCACTTTCTGATACTCGGCGTCCACTGCATTACTCAGCATCGTCATGCACTCGGGAGAAGTGAAGGCACGGTTCATACTGATCACTCGGTAGGTATTGAACTCGGTAAGCATTGGTGACTTGGTAGACAAGATGTTACTCGGTTTACATTGTCCTGATCGGTTTGTACTAACTTGCTCAGTTTCCACTGTCTGCTCGGTTTGCACTGTCTGCTCGATTTGCACTGTCTGCTCGGTTTGCACTGTCTGCTCGGTTTGCACTGTCTTCTCGGTTTGCACTGTCTGCTCGGTTTGTACTGTCTACTCGGTTTGCACTGTCTGCTCAGTTTGTACCGTCTGCTCAGTTTGTACTGACTGCTCGGTTTTCACTTGTCTGCTCGGTTTGCACTATCTGCTCGGTTTGCACCCAGAATGCAAATAAGTGTTGTCACTAGTGGCAATTCTGCTTAATGCCAACACTAATGTGAAGGAAGAAGAACATAGTCCAGATGTCCATGTTGATGTCAAAGACCTCAAAATACCAGTTCAAGTGAAGCCTCAAGCTGAGAGGATACTAGACTCAAGGGCGAAGAAATAAACTAAGCATGGGATCTATATGGAGCACCTTGTGAAGTGGAAGTCTCTACCTGAATCAGAGGCTTAATGCATTGAAGAGAATAGTTTCAAGAAGATAGGAATTTATTTCTCACTCTTGTCTCCTAATGGCACTTAGCTTCTTTTTGGAGGGGGAGTATGGTGCAGGAGATCCTAGGCTCTTGGCCATCCTAAGTCCTAGTTTTGGGTTGTAGTGACCTTATCCAATTCACTATCCAACAAGAACTTAGTTAGTCCTTAGTCTATGTGTGTGTAGGGATCCAAGATGTTTAGGAAGGTTACTAAGAGTCTTAGTGAAGGCTTTACTAGGTATGAGTAGACCTAAGGAGTTTGGCTTGTATGCCATTTTTATATGCCATTCAGTCAAAGCATTGGTTTGACTATGGAAAATGGAGAAATGAGTGAATTAAAGGTCCTAGGAGTCATAATTTAGCCTTATAGGTCATTTAAGACCTATTGGGATGAATTAGTAAAATTTTTCAATGAAGAATTTGTAATTTTGAAAAGTTGTCATGACAACATTTTGTCAAAGAGGTTATTTAAGAGCTAGATGTTGCTAGGGGTTTCTAACCAACCTAGATCAATTGTATGCACCTATATATGACCTTTTTTGACCAAAAAATAGGGTTGGATCTCATAAACAAGTTTAGTTTTCATTTTGTAAGAGACTGGTGTGACTGTGCCAATGTGACAGTGAATAGAAGCTTGGCTATCATTCACAAATGGATAAGACTAGAGCATTTCCTTTGCATGTAGTTGCTCTTTATGTTTTCTTAAGTTCTTTTGTGCTTTGGTTTGATTATTTAGGTTTCTTTTTGTTGTGCAAAATAAATCCTCCTCTGAGACCATTTTCCTGGTGTCTTCAGAGTAGAGGTTGAATAAATGGCTCTAACATGAATTCCTATGGAAGGAACTGTATGACCTGATGGAATATATTAGGACATTGTAAATACCTTGTAAATATGTATTTGTATGGCCAGGTTTGTAGTGGAAAGAATTTTTGGGTCAAAGCCCTAGGCCAGCCAAAGCATGTCCAGTTAGTGGGCTTGACATTGATCCAAAAAATGAGAGAGGGATCGACGATTGAAGAAGTCAATCTAGTTGAAAAATAGTGATGATTAGTGATCAAAGACTCAATTCTAAGAAGGAGATCCTTTGACCAATCTAGTAGGAGGTCTGAATATCAAACCCTCACTGAAAACCAGTGAGACCTAATTAGGCCTAAAAACTAGGCTTGAATGTAGGAAGGGACTATATGGATGACTTGAGGTCCCAAGGAGTTGCAAATCTATGATAACTTTGAAAAGGGTGTCAAAATATGTGATTTTTTTGACAACTTGTTTGGGAATTTGTGAAGATATACCCTGAAAGGTGAGTTGGGAGACCTACAAGGACCTAATAAGATTTAGGTATAGTTTTTGGAGATGTACTTGTGGGGTAAGGAAGAGGAATGGTGGAACACCTCAAATTTGGTCAAAATAAATAGAAAAATATCCTTCTTTCATAAGTGAATCATAGTAGAAATTATTTGGGTGAGAGGATAAATTCCATAGTTGAGTTCATATGAAGGGAATTAAGGACAAGAAAGAGTAATAGTTCTTGGTAGTGAGGTCTAGTGGAGAGGAGGATATTCACAACAATCCCTTAGATAATAGGGTCTAAGGAAACCCTAGAATAGGTCAAGATAAGGCCTATAGTAAGTCATAAGAGGAGTAGGACTAGTTAGAAAAATACCTCCCTATCAAATTGGTAGCAGAGCCTTTGAAATTCTTGGGAAGTGGAAAGTGTATGTTAGAAAGAAGTTAGTCCATTAGAGATAACACTATGGTGACCAATGCAGAATTGGCTAGAGAAGTGGTTGAACAAAAAGAAATGAATAGAATTCTAGAGGAGACTATTGAATCTTTGAAAGATAAGCTTGATGAAGTGGTAGAGACTACTGGTAAAATGAAGGAGAAGATGGTAGTTGAAGATGACAAGGCTAAAGCAATAGCTAATGAAGATTACATCCCTAAACCAGACCCACCTATATAAGAGGAACCTTTCCTAAAAGCCATCAAAGCTTTGGGAGGCAAAGCACTTGAGGCGATACCCATGTTCACTGGCAAGATGGATTCAGAGCTAGTGATGGAGTGGATTGAAGGGATGGAGAATCACTTTGAGTGTGAAGGTGTCTCAGACGCACAAATAATTAAGGTTTCCAATTGAAGGTTAAGGGGACCAACTCTAACATGGTGGAAATTCTTTCAAGAAGAGAGGGAAAAAGACCTATAGACAATTGGAGAGCTATGGTCACAAAGATAAAAGATAATTATCTCCCAAAGGATCATGAGATCCAAATTCATAAGAAGAGGAAAAATCCAAGAAAAAAGGAGATTGATGTGGCCTCTTACACTGATGAATTTTAAAAACTCTATTTGAGGTCCAAATTTCAAGAAGATGAGAGTATCTGGGTTGCTAGCTACTTGGGTCGATTAAGGTGGAGTATTCAGGAAGAGATTTGTTAGAAATAGGGAATACTGAGAGGGGGGTGAATCAGTATTCTAAAAAATCTTACTTTTTTCCAATTATGGATATAAGAGATTATCTTAACACATGCATAACATAAGAAGATGAACACCATGCATAGAAATAAAACTAAAGAACTCATAACACATTATTTATTCTCGAGGAAACCCTGGCCAAGGGAAAACCCTAGTGGGGATGGTACCCACAAAGATCCACTAGTCAAAAGTATCGTGTTAAGGATGTTGACCCTGTTAGGAGTCTATTACATGCATATAGTGTCTTAGTCCTGATTAAGGGACTATAGGCCTTGTTAGAAGCCTCAACCCTGTTAAGAGATGGCAGTACAAAATGTGATTACCAGATGAGCTCACTACCCAAACAAGTAATCTAAAATATATACTAATTACAAAATAAGTTTAAGGTACATAACCTTATACTTCTTACATCAATATCTTTTCACTTCTCTTTCACTATCGCTATTACATACATTCGTTCCTTCATCATATATCTCTTACAATTTACAATTACATTTATACAAGTTATTAGGATTAATAACTTTCCAGTTGGCTATCATATTATAAATAACTTTATCCAAGGGTTAACATCTAGGACGTCATCCCTTTATATTGTTAAGTCATTATTTTGATAAACAAAATAATCCCTTAACTCTTTATCAATTCTATCTTCATATTCTGTCCTTTCGGCTTGACATTGTCTTTAGTAAAACTATCATAACTTCTTTTTGTACATGTCGTACTGACTTTTGCTTTGAGATGAGTCTTCAATAGTCATCATAGAGTCTATTTTCAAGTGCACAAGCACTGAACTTACTACAATCAACATTGCAAACAAAAACTATCTCCAGGTTCACTGGTAAAAACATTGTCTCATACTTAGACAATTTTGCATTGCGCTCTGACATACTAGCTCTCTAACCTGTGTGATCTTCATGTAGATCCTATGTTGCCATAATGAAAACATCTATCTAACCAACTAAGCCAAATTTCCAACAATCTCCCCCTTTGTCATTGGTGGCAACATATGAGAAAATTGGCTAAGTCTACAACTTCAAAATCTCAAAATTGTGGCCATAGTATAAAATATATACTATCCTTATAACTCCAAAAAAAACTTATCTCTAATACAGTACTCGCCCTAAGAGTATCAATCCTTATCATTTCTTATCAATTTTATGCTATATCTCTCTCTCCCCCTTTGACAACAATGACAAAATAAAGCTAAGGAGGGTTACAAAATTGTATTCAAAAAAGATTATACCTTAATTCATTATTGCAAAGCTAGTAGGCTTGCAACATAATCTGCAAAATCAATCTTTATAGCCTCTAACTCCTTCTCCCATGATTTCTTAATAGAATCTACCACATTGAGTAGTGAGCTCAATCCATAAGATGCTATTTCACATGCTTGGAGGTTCTCAAAGTTAAACTTTTGAAAAGATGTCTTAGCTGAAAGACATGCTTCCAATTGCCCTTCAATAATACTCAACTTCATAGAAGTGTGCTCTCTTAAAAGAGTGAATCTTTTCATTTTCCTTTCTTTTTCATCTTGCAAAACTCTTATTTCATCATATAACTTATGACTTTTCTTCTCAACATCAAATACCTTCACATTGGGGCTAGAAAGAAAGTTAGTTTCATTCTGAATTTCTGCTTCCTTCATCTTCATCTTCTGATCTTCTTCTATTGTCAAGGTCTCTGATTTTGTACACTAGATGTACAAAGATTTTCCTATTTCAAAATTCTTCCTCAAGTCCTTTATACAAATATCAAGATTGTTGATATCATTCCTGATATTCTAGCTAATGTTCAAAAGCATTTTGGCCTCATAGGCTGCTTGAGCTTTCACTTTTTCTATATCAGATAAATTTGTGAATTCACTGTCAAAAGTGTTCATCACTTTCTTTGCTTTCTCCAGAGGATTAGCTTTTGCAATTTGTGTAGTTACAATGACTTGTAACTTCTCAGTAAGTTCCTTTAGGCATCCTTCAAGACTTTTTACTTTCTTGTTCTTACCAATGATCTTGTTCAAGGATGTGATCAATTCCATCTGATCATCATCATCTACTTCCTTTCCCAAATTCTCAATCATAGATCTAATATGATTCTTCTTTCCAGTCTCAGGAGTAAGAATGATATCTTCTATAGTGGTAATAGGTACTTGTCTTTCTATCACTAAGGGTTCTACGATTGTGGTCTCTATTTTCTCTTCTCCTTTGGTAGTTTCCTGCTCTTCAAAAGCCAAATTGTCAACAATGTTTTCTAGATTCTTGAATACATTATCATTAGTATCCAAGGTGATCTTCATTCCTTCTACATTCATGACTTCATCTTCAATGTTAATGGTTGGTGGAGATGGAATTCTCTCTTGTTCTATTTTACCTGCTTGCTCTGCTGCAACTGATGGCTCTCCAGCATTTTCTGACATAACCTTGATAATTGCTTGCTCTATTTCTGAATTAACTTCTTCATATCTACCTCCCATAATCTAAATGGTTCTCTTCTTGTTTCTCAAATGGGTGCTTAAAGCTTTCATGATCTGACTAAAGTGTGCTTCATCTTTTTCTACACAAAGCTTTCTTACAAGATTTTCTCTAATAGTTGTGTCTTCCTCTGATGCTCTCTTCTTCTTGTTCACAAGTTTATTGTACAAATCATTAGGTATCTTGCCTTGAATTGTATCAAACTTCTTATCAGACAAAAGCATATGCCTTACCACTGTAATTTCTAGATTTAATCTCTCTGCATAATCATAAAGTTCATAATACTTATTCATTCTTGTAAAGTCTCCATCCTGAATGATCTGCTCATTAAGCTTCTCAACTTTAGGTTTCCAAATTTTCTTTTTGATTTTTTCAATTTTCCTTGGAACTAGTTGCACTAATGTTTTTTGTCACTTACCTGGTCCAGTAGCACTCTCTTTTACTCTTTTGTTAGGTGTGGAGGAAGTGGATCTGGTGGATATCTTTGCTTCTTGATCTTTCTCAATTTCTTCCACTTTCACCTTAACTTGTGTTTCTTCTTCTTGTTCTACAATTGTTGATAAAGGTGGAATAGACAAAACTTCTTTTTGTCCAATATCTTTGATTGTTGTTGCTGTTTGTTTTGCTACCAAGAATTCATGCTCAGTCATTCCTTTATCTTTTAGAATTTTCTTTATAGTACTCTCAACTCTTTTCTTTGACTGCTTCTCTTCAAGTAAGGTCTTTGTGGAGTTGAAGTTCTCCTCAAAGGTTCCAAACCTATTATAGTGAGTGTCCAACTTACATTTAAGTAACTTGCTCACATACTCTTCTATCTCTACCTCAGATATCTCATAGCCAAGATGGTCTATGAACTTTCTTCTAGGTTCTACTACTTCAATGTAGGTAAAGTCAGTATCAACCATGAAACATATCTCATTTTTATACTTCTCCACAAGAGATGGTGGGATCCTTGATCTGCTAGACACTATATCCTAAAATGTCTTGATTACCAATACTGCACTCTCATTCACTTTATCAATAACATGCCTTCTGTACACTAGGTTAATCCTTTCCATTGTAGTTTGACCATCATTCCAATCATTTCCAATGGTGTAAGGAAATATTCTCAATAGATGAAAAAACATATAGGTGATTAAGGATGAGAATCTAAACTGTGTATACTTAGTTTTCTTAATCTTTTCCAAATTCTCAAACAATTGAATTCTCATAATCTCACACATATCAACTTGTACTTTGTCAACACACATCAAATAAGTTGCATGTATCATTCTAGCCACCATGTCATCCTCTCTTGAATTTGTACAAAAATTAGTGGTTAGGATCTTGCATAAGTATCTGACATCATCTTGTTGAATCTTACTAATCACAATTTCTCTACCATTATAGGATGAATTTGTGTTGTCTATGACTATTTTCCTCATGTTCTTCTCATTTAAAGGAATGGCTCCAATTTTAGATAGTCTAGTAACTTCATGAATCAAATCTATTGTGATATCTATCACTCTATCTTCTAACCAAAACTTCCCATTATGAATTCTGCTTAAGATTATCATAGTACATTCTTCATTGTAAAATTCATACTGTAATGCATACTTAATGATTTCATTATCTTTCAAATGTGCAAATCCTTCTTTCAATGTCATGTCTTGATTGTAGATCTTTTGATATTCCTTGGTGAAATCACTATCACTGATAGTCTCTATTTTTCATCCAAGATAACTTTTAACATTCTCTAGATGTAAAACTCTGTCTGGTACAGATGATAAAGCTAACCTAGGATCATCTTCCAAGGGTTCTACCGGTTCCCTTTTCAACTTAGGTCTATTTTTATCTCTAACATTTTGAATTAAAGAAACATCCATGATTTATTCTAATTCCTTCACTGATTTAAAGATCTGTCAAGTAAAATACCTGGATTTCATGATTTTAGGGCTTATGTAGATTTGACACAAAATTCTTCTCCAAATCCTTGAAAAATGCTTCCAATCATTGCTCTTTGATCTCCTTAACACTTGAATTCACTTTGATGATCAAATAATACTGATCATGACCTTTTATTAATTCAATCTTACTTAGATCTGACATTGCATTCAATTCTTTTCCCACTTCTTTCAAAAAAGCTAATTCTGCTAACCTACAAAACTTAAAACTTCTTGCGATCTCCCAAAACATAATATTTTTCTTTGGGCTCTTAACCATAGCATTAAAACATCATATACTACCTTGCATTAATTGTGCAAGACTCAGTTCATCATATATCTACTTCTACACTAATCTAAGTTCCTATTCTACTACAATTTTCATAAATTAAGTACTTTGAGATGGGTCAGGTAAAGATTCATTCTTACCTTTTAATGCTTCACCTTCCTGATTACCTTCAATGTTGAATATGTCTCCTTGATCTATGCTTTTGATAAACTTCACTTCATCTGAATTACTACAACATCCTTTTTGACTGTTACTTGCATCTTCATTTCTTCTTGCATGATTTTTAGGATTAGGATTAGGATGAAAAACTCTATTATTCATTCTGCAAAACCTTTCTATATGTCCAATCTTCTTGCATATCTGACAAACAATTCCATTATTTCCATATCTTGGTCTAGGATGATTTATCTATGATCTACAGTTTCTAGCAATGTGTCCAACCTTGTTGCATCTATAACATATTAATCCATTTCTTCTATTCATATCTTTAGTAGGTTTCTTATCTACATTGTTAGTATTCCTAAACATTCTACTACCATCATTATTCTCAATAAATTTAGGTTTCCTGCATTCAATAGCTCTATGTCCAAAACCATGACAATTATAACAATAACCATTAAGAGGTTTGCATTTCTTACCTATGAAATCTCTCTTCATATGACCAATAGTATTACAAGAAAAATATCTACCTTTGAATTCTCTTTGCATACCTTTGGGTGATTCCTCTTGCTTAGATGATTCTTCTTCTTTAGGTGTATCTTCAGACTTTTTAATCTCATCAGACTTCTTCTCATCTATGCTTTCAGATATTTTCAGATCTGGTTCCTTTCTTTCTTCATTTTCTTTATAAGTGTTGAATCCAAGACCAGTCTTATCATAGAATGGTTTTTGATAAGATATTTGTTCATCAATATTTTCACTAGTTGAATATAGCCTTTCAAGTTGTTGTTTGGATTGATTTAGTTCACCTTTCACAATTTTATTGTATTTCTCATGTTGAGCATACTGCAAATTGACTTTCTCAAGTTCAAATGTTACTTTACCAAGTTTAGATTGTAGTCCTTCATTTTTAGTATTTAGAATTTCATTCTCAGATTTCAAATTTGCTTCATTCTTGCCATTTCCATCTTTTAAACTAAGCTTCAGATTTTCTATCTTCATTTCATGCTTAAGGATCTCATTTTCTTTTTCTAAATTGTCATCACAATCTTCAATAAAAACTTTAGATTCCTTTTCAGATTTTAGATCTTCCAACTTGTTTTTCAGTTTCTCAATGAGGTTCTTTGCATCATCATATTTTATTTTCAAAGTGTCTTTTTCAATATTAAGTAAGTCAATTTGTTCAAGAGCTTCTTCAAGATTCTTCTGTAGTTGATCCATATCCATAGAGCTCTTACTCAAGCTACTAGGCTTTCCTTGAATGATTCTTTTCTGAGTAACTAAGCTCTGATACCAATTGTTATAAATAGGGAATACTGAGAGGGGGGGGTGAATTAGTATTCTACAAACTTTTACTTTTTCCCAATTATGGATATAATAGATTATCTTAACACATGCATAACATAAGAAGCTGAACAACATGCATAGCAATAAAACTAAAGAACTCATAACACATTATTTGTTCTTGAGGAAACCCTGGCCAAGGGAAAACCCTAGTGGGGATGGTACCCACAAAGATCCACTAATAAAAAGTATCCTATTAAGGATGTTGACCCTGTTAGGAGTCTATTACATGCATATAGTGTCTCAGCCCTAATTAAGGGACTATAGGCCTTGTTAGAAGCCTCAACCCTATTAAGAGTTGGCAGTACAAAATGTGATTACCAGATGAGCCCACTGCCCAAAAAAGTAATGTACAATATACACTAATTAAAAAAGAAGATTAAGGTACATAACCTTATACTACTTGCATCAATATCTTTTCACTTCTCTTTCACTCTTTCTATTACATACATCCATTCCTTCATCATATATCTCTTACAATTTACAATTACATTTATACAAGTTATTAGGATTAATAAATTTCCACTCAGCTATCATATTACAAATAACTTTATCCAAGGGTTAAAATCTAGGATGTTGTCCCTTTATATTATTAAGTCATTATTTTGATAAAAAAAAATCCCTTAAATCTTTATCAATTATGTCTTCATATTCTGTCCTATCGACTTAACACTGTCTTTAGTAAAACTATCATAACTTCTTCCGTACATGTTTAATGACTTGCGCTCTAAGATGAGTCTTGAATAGTCATCATAGAGTCTATGTTCAAGTGAACAAGCACTAAACTTACTCCAATCAACATCACAAACAAAAACCATCTCCAGGTTCACTGTTAAAAACATTGTCTCATACTTAGACAATTTTGCATTGTGCTCTGACATACTAGCTCTCTAACCTATGTGATCTTCATGTAGATCATATGTTTCCATAATGAAAACATCTATGTAACCAACTAAGCCAAATTTCCAACAAGATTAGTTTATGGACTCCTACTATTGTCCACAAGTGCTTTCAATTAGCACCTAAGGTAGAAGATAAGAAGAAGAAGAAGAAGAAGAAGAAGAAGAAGAAGAAGAAGAAAGACTCTAACCCAAGAGGTAGAGGTAGGGGGAGAAACTCTAGAGGATATAGAGTTGGCTATGGTGGTAGGAGTAATGAGCCAAGAATTAAAGGATACTCCAAGTTGGTTGAGAAAATCAGTCAGCCAAGTGGAAGACGAAATTATGGAAGAGGGAGAGGATTCCAAAGTGTTAGAGGTAGATCAAGTGGTTTCAATAGAGGGTCTCACTTTTCAAGCATGAAGTGTTACAATTTTGGACAACTAGGCCATCATGCCTATAGGTTCCCTGATAAAGCATCTAATTCACAAGGGGAGAAGAAAATAACCTCTTCACAAGAGGAAGAGAGAAGTGTGAAGTCACCTGAAGTTAATTTAGATTCAAAATATGGTGAGAACATAATGTTGAGGAGGGTTCTACTCAAGGAACCAGTCAAGGAGGAACCTAATCGTAGGAGGGTTCTCTTTAGGATCAAATGCAAGATCCTTGGCAAAGTTTATAAAGTTATCATTGATTCAGGTTCAACTAATACTATAATCTCAGAGGAAGCAGTCCAGAAGATAAAACTTGAAAGGATACCTCATACACATCCTTACAAGGTGACTTGGTTAAACAAGGGGAAAAATGTTCTAGTGAATGAACAACTATGGGTGGAGTTCATGATAGGTGGTTATCAAGACAAAATTTTGTGTGATATCCTACCAATGGATGCTTTCCATTTCTATTAGGAAGGCCACTGGAATATGACTGGGATGCAGTCAACCATGGGAAGAAGAATGTCTATAGCTTCAAGATGGAGTGGCTTATAAAATAAAGTCACTTGTGGAGGAAGGAGTTGTAAGTTCAAGTGATCCTAATGTACTCTTGATGAGTGGAAAGGAGTTCTTGTATGAACTGAAAGAAGAGGAAGGAGTTGGACTAGCCATAGGCCTAAAACCCAAGGGGGAGACCAAAGTACTACACCCTACATTGCCAAAACAAGTGCAACTACTTTTGGATCATTTTAAAGATATAATAAGTGATGGGAAACCAACTACTCTTCCTCCTTAAAGAGAAATCAGTCATCAAATTGACTTTTTACCTAGAGAATCTTCGCCTAATAAGGTAGCATATAAGGTGACCCCAGACCAGAGCAAATAAATTGCAAGGTAGATTCAATAACTTCATGATCAAGGGTTGATAAGAAAGAGCATTATCCCATGTATTTTCTAAGTGGTTCTGGCACCAAAGAAGGGAGGTAAGTGGAGGTTATGTACTGATTCTAGGGAAATCAATAGGATAATTGTTAGATATAGGTTTCCTATCCATAGAATAGAAGACCTTATGGATTGTCTTGAGGGGTCTCAATACTTCACCAAAACTGACCTTAAAAGTGGGTATCACCAAATTAGGATGAAGGAAGGGTATGATTGGAATTCAGCCTTCAAAACTAATGAGGCTCTTTATGAATGGTTAGTCATGCACTTTGGGCTTACAAATGCACCTAGTACATTCATGAGGTTAATGAATGAGGTCCTAAAGGACTACATTGGTAGTTTTGTTGTGGTGTACCTAGATGACATTCTCATCTTTAGCAAAACCAAGGAGAAACACATGAAGCACCAAGATTTTATCCTAAGGAGATTTCATGAGGAGAAACTAGCCATCAATCTACAGAAGAGTGAATTTGTCAAACAATAACTAGTCTACCTAGGCTTTGTCATGTCTCCAGGTGACCTTAAGATGGACCCAAGTAAAGTGGAAGCCATACTAAGTGGGCCCAATCATAAAAAAAGGAAAGAAGTGAGGAGATTCCATGGATTAGCTCAATTCTATAGGAAGTTCATATGAGGATTTAGTGATATATGTGCACCTATGCTCAATACTATCGAAGGAGGAGCTAAGAACAAGTTTGTGTGGACTAAAGAAGCTCAAGAAGGGTTTGAAAAACTGAAGCAAATAGTGGAAACTCAGCCTATCCTAGTACTACCAAGCTTTGACAATCTATTTATAGTTGAATGTGATGCAAGAAACATAGCAGTGGGAGTAGTCTTGAACCAAGAAAGAAGACCGGTTGCATTTTTCAGTCAGAGATTGAATGAGGCTAAGTCAAGGTACTTCTCATATAATTTGGATCTCTATACATTGATCCAAGCACTTAAGAAGTGGAGGCACTACCTATTGACTAAGGAGTTTGTAGTCTATACATATAATCAAGCATTAAGCTACATCAACACTCAAGACAAGCTAAGTCATAGGCACATAAAGTGGATGGATTTTCTCCAAGCCTACACCTTTACCATTAAACATAAGAAGGGTCTTAACAATAAGGCATTTGATGCATTAAGCCAAAGGTTTCTAACTATCCAAGAAAAATAGGCATCAAATCATTGTTGTGGAAGGATTTAAAGAACTATACAAGGAGGATGAGGACTTCTCTAGGGCATATAAGGTATGTGAAGACTTTGAGAATCACTTTCATAGTGATTTTGCTAACTACACATTGTAGAATGGTTTTTTATTCAAGGGTAACCAATTATCTGTACCCAAAGGGTTAATGAGGGAGAACCTTTTATAATAAAAGCACAATGGGAGCCGTAGTGGACACTTTGGCTTGAATAAGACATTGGACCTAGTGCAAAGGTTTTACTATTAACCCAAGATGACAAGAGATGATAGGAGGTATGCATAAAAATGTAGTTTTTTCCAAAAATATAAAGGTACATCTACAAATGTAGCATTATATAAGCCTTTATGAATCTCTAAGTGGCCATGGGAGTGTCTATGTATGGACTTTATAGTAGGCTTGCCTAAGACAACTATTGGTTTTGATAGTGTCTATGTGGTGGTTGATAGGTTTAGTAAAATATGCCATTTCATATGATGTAAGACCACACATGATGCTAGCTATATATCACATCTATTCTTCAAGGAAGTGGTAAGGATTCATGGCCTACAAATCAACATAGTGTTAGATAGAGATTTCAAGTTTATGGGACACTTTTGGAAGACTTTGTGGAAGAGACTAGGAACCAACTTTGCATTTGGGTCAGCCTATCATCCTCAAATAGATGGCCAAATAGAGGTGATAAATAGAGTGTTGGGAAACCTCTTAATATTTCTTACAAATGAGTATGGACAAGTGTGGGACAAGGTGTTACCACAACTAGAATTTTCTTATAATGACAACATAAACAGGTCTAATAGCATGCACCCAAGAGGTGTGTGTGAACTTATAAAACTAGCTAATCAAGGAGGAGTGAGTGTTCATGCTAATGAATTTTCTCAATCTATGAAAGAGGTGCATGAACAGGTAAGGAGGACATTGGTAGAAGCCAATCAAAAAGTGGAAGCTAGAGTTGATAAAAGGAGGAAGGATTTGTAGTTTGAGGTAGGTGATTGGGTGATGGCACACCTCAATAAAGAAAGGCTTCAGAAGGGCATACCTAGAAAGCTTCAAATGAGGATATTTGGACCATGTAAAGTTATAGCCAAGTATGGCTCAAATGCATACAAAATAGGGCTACCTAGTGACATATCTATATCTCCAGTTTTCAATATCCAAGACTTGGTTAGATACAAAGGACCTAATGTGAAGGAAGCATAACATAGTCCAAATTTCCATGCTGATGTCAAAGACCTCAAAATACTAGTTCAAGTGAAGCCTCAAGCTGAGAGGATACTAGACTCAAGGGTGAAGAAACAACCTAGGCATGGGGTCTATATGGAGCACCTTGTGAAGTGAAAGTCTCTACTTTTATCAAAGGCTCAATGGATTGAAGACAAAAAAATTCAAGAAGCTAGGAATTAATTTGGCACTCTTGTCTCCTAATGGAACTTAGCTTCTTTTTGGAGGGGGAGTATGGTGCAGGAGCACCTAGGTTCTTGGCCAATGTAAATCCTAGTTTTGGATTGTAGTGACTGTAGCCAAGTCATTGTCGAATAAGTACTTAGTTTAGTCCCTAGTGTGTGTGTGTGTGTGTAGGGATCCAATATTTTTAGTAAGGTTACTAGGAGTTTTAGTGAAGGCTTTACTAGGTATGAATGGACCTAAGGAGTTTGTCTTGTATGCCATTTGTATATGCCAATTAGTCAAAGCATTGGTTTGACTATGGAAAATGGAGAAATGAGTGAAGTAATGGTCCTAGGAGTCATGAGTTATACTTAGAGGTCATTTAATTCCTATTGGGATGACTTATTAAATGTTGTCATAAAAGATGTAAAAGTTTTCAATGACAACTTTGCAATTTTGCAAAGTTGTCATGACAACATTTTGTCAAAGAGGTTGTCTGAGAGCCAGAGGTAGTTAGGGGTTTCTAACCAACCTAGATCGGTTGTCTAAACCTATATATGATGTTTTCCAACCAAAAAATAGGGTTGGATCTCATAAACAAGTTTATTTTTCATTTTTTAAGAGACTAGTGTGATTGTGCCAATGTGACAGTTAATAGAAGCTCAGCTATCCTTGAAAAATGGATTCGACCAGAGAATTTCCTTTGCATGTAGTTGTTCTTTATGTTTTCTTAAGTTTTTTTATGATTTGGTTGTTAGGAATTAATGTTGAATATATCCTATGCAGGAGTATTAGGAGCCATTCTATAGCAATTGTTGTTGCATTCATGACTGTGATTGTCATTGATGTCAACACAGTGATCTACTAAAGATTAGCAGAGAAGTAGATAGTGTTTGAGTTAGCACACTTAGGCTATTGAAGATGAAGCTATGCATAGTTGAGGACTTATTCTATAATGTGTTATAAGATCATGGTTAAGAGCACATATAGTAATTCATTTATTCTGTGAAGTTATGAGCATTTCAATGGAAGCAGTATTTAGGCAGTGTTCCTTAGTAGCGGTTTGTGGAAATCAGATGATATCTCCTAATCAGGATGGAATCTAGTTATGTGAAATTAGAGAGTATTTGAATACATTTTGATAGTATTGTAGATGACAAAACAATATTTTAGGTTGCACGAGTGAAGAATTATAGTGATTGGAAGTTGACAGTTTTGTGTAATTTTGATGTAACGTGTGGAAACTTTTATTTTTTAATTTGTATGCAGACTCATTTGTAATTACTTGAATGTTTTATAAAGGAAGGAATGTATTCCTTGTTTTATTATGAAGTTTGATGAATGTAATTATTGTGAAAGTGAAATTGTGAAAGAAGATATGCCAAATATTGAGATTTGGTATTGAGATCTGAAGGAGTTGGTGCGGTTTGGCACAGTCAGAGAAGGAGTATTGGATTTTTGAGGTCAGTAATATTTTGGTATTATTTTGTTGAGTAATACAAAGGTCATTTGGATAGTGAGTTTAGTTATTTTACAGTGAAGCTATTTGGGTAGTGGGTCCTTCTGTCTTCCATAACTCCTAACAGAGTTAGAATCTTTTAACAAGGATTCAAAATCTCCTAACAAGGATTCATATGTACTGAATGTATTTCATAAGACTCCTAATAGATTCCATCCTTTCACAAGGAGTATTAATATTAGTGCTTTTGTGGGCATCATTCCCACTAGGGTTTACTCTTTGATCAAGAGGTTCCCTAGTCAACATATCTTGTGCCATTGTGTTATTATGCATGTATATCTTTATATGGTTGTTGATTACATTGCTTAGATGGTTAAAATCTATTGAAGTTGATAAAATTTATAATTTTTAGATAACTGATTCAGCCCCCCCCCTTCCCCCTCTCAATTATCTTGGTGGAATTTACTTTCTAACAATTGGTAAGAGAGCAACAGGTCCTTTAAAGAAAAGTTTAACAACATAAGGAGATCCATGGTGAATTTTAGGAAAGAAATCCCTAAGTTTGATGGAGTAAATTTTGACAGTTGGAAAGAAAAGATGAAGACACTTCTACTATGTTTAGGACCAAGTTATTGGTTGAGCACAAAGAATGAGAAGACTATCATTGATGAGCATAAAAATTAAACATGTACTAATGAGGAAAGAGATCTATTCATGTGTAACATACTTGCCAGAGAAGCACTTTTGTCAGCCCTTTCAGAAAATGAGTATAGCCAGGTAAAATATTTGAAAACATCTCATGAAATTTGGTTAGCTTTACACTCTACTTTTGAAGGTGATGAACATGCAAATAAAGTCAGATTACATAATTGGATATGTGCAGTTGAAGATATAAAAATGATGTAAGATGAATCTATTATAAGCTATATTGGTAGAATGTCAGAGATTGTTGCAGGTATAAAATCTTATGGAGGAATAAAGATAGAGAATGAAGTGATATGGAAAATTTTGAGGACATTGACTCCTACATTCAAGAAGACAACATAGATGATTCAACAAGTTATACCTTATACTATGAACTTCACCAGAGAGACTCTTCTTGGAAGATTAGAAGTAGCAGAGATGAACCCAAGGCTATCAGGAGACTTACCTAGAATAGAGACAACATTCAGTGCTCTTAGTGTTTGCCCTACTTTGTCAAGAAGCATCACTATGAGAAGAGATTATGCTAGCATCAGTAGATCTAGAAATGAAGAAGATAGGAAGATTGAAGAAGGTATTGCCTTGCTTGTGAAGAGAGAACTAGACGGTAAGAAATTTTTTAAATGTTGGCCTTGTCAAGAATATGGTAATTTTGCATCTAAATGTCCTAAGAGAGTTAAGAAGCATAGAAACAAAGTTAAGAAGTATAGAAACAAATTTAAGCCTAGAAGATCTAAAGAATGTTATTATGAAAATGATGAAGAACTTGAAGCTAGTTTGGAGAAAACTTTAAGTGAAAGTGATACTAAGAATAATGATGATATAGGATTTGTAGCAATTAAAGAAGAAAATCTTGAAATTGAAATTAAGGAAGAAAAAGCTATAGTTTCCCAAGTAGAAAAGAAATTTGATTGGATTATAGATAGTGGTTTTTCACATCACATGATTGGAGACATGAAAAAGTTCATAAAGTTTAACAATTATGATGGAGGAGTTGTTAGAGTTGGAAACAATGCACCTATTTTGATTAAAGGTATAGGATCTATTACTCTTGATGGAAAGACTAATACTATTGATGTTTACTTTGTGGATGGTTTGAAACATAATCTTTTGAGTGTTGGATAGTTATTTGATAAGGGATATCAAGTTTGGTTTACTGAGAAAACTTGTGTAATTTAAGATAGAGATGGTAATTTGATTGGTACTGGATCTAGAACTAGAGGTAATGTATTTCAGTTGAATCCTACTGGGATGACATGTTTGATTACTAAGATTGATGACAATTGGTTATGGAACAAAATATTTTTTCATATAAACTTTAATAACATTGTGAAAGTGAGTACTACACTTGCAGTAAGAGATTTGCCTAAAATTATGAAACCTACTAACATGATTTACAAAGAATGTGTGATGGCTAAATAGAAGAGAAGCTCATTTCCCAACAAGAAGTTTACAATAGTAGAGAAGTTGGAGATTGTTCATATAGACTTGAGTGGTCCTACAAGGACTAGAGGATTCTATGGAGAAAAGTATTTTATGATTCTTGTTGATGACTTTACAAGAATGATGTAGATTGCATGTCTTAAAGAAAAATCAGAAGCATTTGATAAGTTTAAGATCATTAAGAAAAAAGTTGAGAATGAATCTGGAATGAAGATTAAATGTTTGAGATTAGATAGAGGTGGAAAATTTACTTCAAAATAATTTAATATCTTTTGTGAAGTGAATGGTATTGAGAGATAGTTTTCAGCCCCTAGGACACTTGAACAAAATGGTATTGTAGAAAGGAGAAACAGATCAGTGACTGAAGTAGCAAGAGCTATGTTATTTGAAAATGTGTAATGCCCTACTAGGGAACCCAAGAGAATTTAACCTAAAACATTCTACTAGGTTTGGTGAATAATTTTTTTTTTCTAAAGTTAACATACAAGATAAACAATAGAAATCAATAAAAAAACCAAACATACAAAAGGATGGGATCCATGAATTCATGTCACCTAGACAAATCTGGGTAAGGTAGTCATCGGATACTTATCCAATACTAGAATAAATAGGTTTGGGTTAAGGTTTTGGGCCTGACTGTTACCTCCCCTCTTCACCATTGAGATGAATGTTTTTGGAAACGCTCACTTCTACCAATTCAGGGAAGATGATGTCCTGTACTTGCAAACCTATCATCACAAAACAAAGTTGTACATCCAATATATAACAAAGAATGATAGGGTACAGTCGGTCATGTGGATCTTGACAAGGAAAGTAACTATGCCTCCACCCTCTACCATATAGACACATCAAACAGATACATGCACATGATAACCATAAAAATGCAAGTATGGGGTAAGTACATCAATAACCAAATAAAACATATAATATTACATCATAATATGTCATCATCTAATTATGAAATCACATGGAAACATAAAGTAATCATAATCCAAATCATCAACATCCACTGAAATAATAATATCTTCACACATGAAATGTGGCCTAAAAGAGTATGGCACTGAAAACAAAAAGAAAACTATGTGGGTACTATATCCATCCCCCCTAGAATCAAGCTTACTCCTAGAAGACTAGAAAAAGTAGGGATATTAGTCTCATAAACCTAGCTACACTAAAAACAAGCTAAACCAAGGATCACTAAGAAGGTCCCATTGGATCCTTTCCTTCCTTAGGGTTCAAACACTGAGGATCATTCCCAACTACAAAGGCCCTATGAGATCTACCTACATCACCAACTGTGGGCTCAGAAACTAATGGCCTCTATCTTGAATGCTGAACTAAAAACTAGGGATAATTATACAATTTATGACTGGGTTAGACATAAGTGAAACAATATCCCTTGAAAACTCTCCTTGTTGCAGGAGTACTGGGCTGCTCAAAGCTACCTCCACCAAAATCTTGATGTGAATTATGAGTGGGCTGATCATCTTAGTTGCACATACTATGCTGCCAATTGCGATAGTTCGCTGATTGAGAACCACCACCATTACCATTGAATAATTTCTTATCCTGCTGATTTTGATTACCTTTCAAAAAGGTAGAAGTATTCTAAAAATTCCCATTCCTTTGAGACTGATTCCCCTTGGAACCACTAGGCTGAACACCTCTTAGAATACCATAACCCAATGCTAGATTCACCTTTGTAAGGGTAGCCTTAATGACTGCTCCCTAGAGGGTCTTAGGCTCAAAGAGTAGGACATCCCATATAATGTGTGCATTAAGGCCCCTCGCAAAGTGCTAAACTAGGAGAGTTGTATCCTGTCTGAAGCTAGCATACTATTTGAGCTCAAAAAATCAGTGCTCAAACTCTCCCATTGACAAAGTCAACTGTCTCAGATTGTGAAATTTATCTTCTCTCTATCATCTCCACTCATCTGATAGAAAGTGCTCTCAGAAGTGTTCTAGAAACAACTCCCAAGTGACAATATCTATCTAAAACCCTAAATTCTCCTCCTCTATCTTCCACCATATAGCTGCAAAATTAGTAAGCTGCATAACCACATACCTAGCTTTAGTATTACTACTAAAGGGATGCATGGAGAAACTCTGCTCTAAAGCTATCAGCCAAGTCTCTACCTCTAAACCAATACCTTTCCCATCAAAGGGAATGGGTCAGCCCCTCATAAGGTCCCTCATATGGTTCACTGCCACAACTATAGGATCCACAGTGAAGTTCCTCCTTAAAGGGCTCCTGGATCTCTCCCTCTCCCTCTCATCCCTTTGAGAATGATGGAAAGCATCTTTCTCTACTCTATTCTGTATAGGACCAAGATGATTAATAATTTCCTATAAGAGTTTTCTCATATCAGGACCCTCCTAACGATCCTCTCTCTATTCACCCCTAGACTATTGGTGGTGACCCTCCTGACTGACACTTGTAGAAGGGATAGGTTGTCTACCCCTTCCATGGTTACCAGTGTGACCTCTACCATGACCTCTAGCAGATCTAGTCACAGCCATAATTCTTGCAACATACAAAGATCCAACAACTCTCAACAAAGCTCGAAACAAAGCAAAAGGAATCATAATCATAAAGCAATGGTCTAAAAAAAATGTTTTATGTCTATGTTTAGTTTCAAGTTTAGACTACACAAAACCTAATAAGCGTACATACCCAGAGTTCCCAATGTAGAAACTTGGCTCTGATACTAGATGTAACACCCCACCAAGGAACCCAAGAGAATTTAACCTAAAACATTCTACTAAGTTTGGTGAATAATTTTTATTTTATGAAATCTTTTGTTGATGTTGTTTTTAGTTGTTTTTTGTTCTTAAGTAATTCTACATCATGGGACCCTTGAGATTTGTAATCTATTTTGGTTGTTGTATTAATGTGATAAAATGGTAATTGCTTCTGTAGTGTTTTTTATCTTATATGTTAACTTTAGAAAAAAAAATTATTCACCAAACTTAGTAGAATGTTTTAGGTCAAATTCTCTTGGGTTCCCTAGCGGGGTGTTAGAGAATGACTTAGCGAAGATATTCTAGAGAGAAGTAGTGAACATGGTGGTGTATATAATGAACAGAGTACAAATTAGACAAGACACAAACAAGACATCCTATGAACTATGGTTTGGACATGCACCATCAGTTAAGTATTTGTTGAAATTAGGATTTACAAAAGGCACAACTGATAGCAACCTATATAGAAAAGAATTTGAAAATGGTTTATTGGTTGTAGTTATTTTTGTTGATGATATTATCTTTGGAGGATTTGCAGATGAAATGAAGAATAAATTTGAAATGATTATGATTGGTGAAATGAAATATTTTTTAGGATTGCAGATAACACAAAACATCAATAGTATCTTTGTAAGTTAGACAAAGTACTTGAATTATTTATTAAAGAGATTTGGAATGGAGAACTGTAAACTAGTTGGAACACCTATGGTAACTAGACATAAGTTATCTAGCACAGATGAGACTCTTGCAATGGAATAGACGTACAGATCTATGATTGGAGGATTGCAGTATTTGACTCATACAAGACCTGATATAGCACATTCAATTGGAATTGTAGAAAGATTTCAAGCTGAACCTAGATAATAAAATTATGCATTAGTAAAGAGGATAATAAGGTACTTAAGAGGCACAATTGAGTATGGATTGTGGTATGAAAAATATGATGATTTTACCCTATGTGCATATACATATGTTGATTGGGGAGGTAGTGTTGATGATAAAAAGAGCACCAGTGGAGGAGCATTTTTCCTTGGAGGAAGATTAGTTTCTAGGCTAAGAAAGAAGCAAAATTGTATTTCATAGAGCATAGAAGAAGTGGGTAGAATCAAATAATTGTAACCAGATAATTTGGATGAAACAAATGTTGAAGGATATTGGAATAAAATTTGTTGACCCTGTTGTTATACATTGTGATAACACTAGCATAGTTAGTATGTCTAAGAACCTTGTGTTACATTCTAAGACAAAGCATATAGAGATAAAGTATCATGTAGTGAGAGAGAAAGTTGTAGAGAAAGAAGTTAGCTTTGAATACATAAGCACAAAGGAGAAGATTCTAGACATATTTACAAAGCCTTTTCCTAAGGATACATTTAAGTATCTAAGAGGTATGCTTGGGGTTATGCCCCAACCTAATTTTGATAAGTGATGAAGATTGTTGCATCCATCCAGTGGTATATGAGCCCTATCTTTCTTCTAGAATGGATGGTGATACTTCCTCTATGGGGGAGTATGTGTATCTGAGCTGAGTCATGAGGACTCTAGTGAAAGTATTTTCTGAATAGTGTCTTTTTACATTGAAGTTGTTGTTGACATAATGATGAAACATCTATCATTGATGTCAATGGGGGAGAAGTGTACATGAAAAACCATTTGTACCATATGGAGATAACTGAATAGGAAAATGAAGCAATATTTCATTGATGAAGAAGACTTGAAAGCATTTTTCAGAGCAGCAGTGTTGTAGTGTTGGATTTATGGAACTTGGATGTTTTTTCATCTATGTTTCCATCAATGCCAATGGGGGATATTGTTAGGAATTAATGCTGAATATATCCTATGGGGGAGTATTAGCATCCATTCTATAGTATTTTTTGTTGCATTCATGACTGTGATTGTCATTGATGTCAACACAATGATCTAATAAAGATTAGCAGAGAAGCAGATAGTGTTTGAGTTAGCACACTTAGGATATTGAATATGAAGCTATGTGAAATTGAGGAATTATTCTATAATTTTTTATAAGATTATGGTTAAGAGTGTAGATAGTAATTCATTTATTCATGGAAGTTATGAGCATTTCAGTGGAAGCAGTGTTCAGGCAGTGTTCCTGACTAGCGGTTTGTGGAAATCGGATGATATCTCCTAATTAGGATGGAATCTAGTTATACATAGTTAGAGAGAAGCTTAATACATGTTGATAGTAACATGGATGACAATGCAAGATCTGAGGTCAGACAAGTGAAGAATTATAGTGATTAGAAGCCGATAGTTTTGTGTAATTTTGATGTAACGTGCGAAAATTTTTAATTTTAATATGTATGCCAACTCAATTGTAATTAATTGAGAGTGGTATAAAGTAAGGAATGCATTCCTTGTTTTATTATGAAGTGTGATGAATTTCACTATTGTGAAAGTGAAATTGTGAAAGAAGATATACGAAATACTGAGATCTGGTATTGAGATCTGAAGGAGTTGGTGTGGTTTGGCATAGTTAGAGAAGGATTATTGTATTGTTGAGGTGAGTAATATTTTGGTATTATTATGCTAAGTAATACAAAGATTAGTTGGATAGTGAGTTCAGTGATCTTACCCTGAAGTTGTTTGGGTAGTGGGTCCTTGTGTCTTCCATAGCTTCTAACAGAGTTAGAATCTTTTAACAAGGATTCAAAATCTCCTAACAAGGATTCATATGTACTGAATGTATTTCATAAGACTCCTAACAGATTCCATCCTTTCACAAGTAATATGCATATTAGTGCATCTTTTGTGGGCATCATTCCCAATGGGATTTACTCTTTGATCAAGAAGTTCCCTAGTCAACATATTTGAAGTTGATAAAAGTTATATTTGTTAGATAACTGATTTAGCTGCCCCTCTCAGTTATCTTGGTGGACTTTACTTTCTAAAAATGGTTTGATTAGTTAGGTTTCTTTTTGTTGTGCAAAATAAATCCTCCTCTATGACCAGTTTGCTGGTGTGTTCAGAGTAGCGGTTGAATAAATGTCTCTAACATGAATTCCCATTAAAGGAACAATACAACCTTTTGGAATATGTTAGGGAATTGTAAATACCTTGTAAATATGTATTTTTATGGCTAGTTTTGTAGTGGAAAGAATTTAGGGCTCAAGCCCTAGGCAAGCCAGAGCATGCCCAGTTAGTGTGCTTGGCATTGATCCAGCAAATGAGAGAGGGATCAAAGATAGAATAAGTCAATATAGTTGTAGAATAGTGAAAATTAGTGGTCAAAGACTCAATCCTAAGAAGGAGAGCCTTTGACCAATCCAACAGGAGGTGTGAACATCAAACCCTCACTGAAAACTAGTGAGACCCAATTAGGCCTAAAAACTAGGCTTGAATGTAGGAAGGGACTGTATGGATGACTTGAGGTCCCAAGGAGTTGAGAATCCATGATAACTTCAAAAAGGGTGTTAGAATATGCCTCAAGATGGATCCTAAGAAGGTAGATGCAATAATTAATTGGCCTCCACCAAAGAATAAAGGTGATGTAAGAAGCTTCCATGGGCTTGCAACATTTTATAGGAAGTTCATCAAAAATTTCAGTCATGTGTGTGCACCAATGCTTGAAAAAATCAAAGGTGGAAAGAAGACTAAGTTTGCATGGAAAAAGGAATCCAATGATGCATTCAAATACTTGAAGAATAGAGTCTCTCAATACCCTATCATGGTCCTCCATGATTTCAACAAAGTCTTCACTATGGAGACAGATGCAAGTAATTTGGCCATAGGAGAAGTCCTAACCTAAGAAGGCAAGGCAGTTGCTTTCTTTTCTGAGACATTGAATGAGGCCAAGATGAAGTATTCCACTTATGACCTAGAGCTTTATGACATGGTCCAAGCCCTCAAGAAATGGAGGCACTACTTGATCCCAAAGGAGTTTGTAGTCTACACTGACAACCATGCACTAAGCTTCCTAAATTCACAAGAAAAATTTTCAGTCAGACATCTCAAATGGGTAGAGCAATTTCAGGCCTATACCTTCAACATTAAGCATAAAAAGGGTGTAGAAAACAAATTTTCTAATGCACTTAGTATGAGGATTGGTCTGGTTGAAGAAGTTCAACTACAAAGTGTGGGAATTGAGTTCCTCAAACACTTGTACCTAGATGACCCTAATTTTTTAGAGATATATCATATTTGTATAAAGATGGAAGGCATATATCATACTGATTTTTCTAAATATCTGATTCAGAATGGCCTTCTGTTCAAGGGAGCACAACTATGCATACCCAAGTGTTCAATGAGAGAAAACATAATCAGAGAAAAGAATTGTGGTGGCCTAGGAGGTCACTTTGGCATTGACAAGACAATAGACATGGTAAAGAGGAGTTATTTTTGGGCCAAGTTGAACAATGATGTCAAAAAGTTTATTGAAACTTGTACAATTTGCCAGCAAGCTAAGGGAATGACAACAAATCAAGGGCTCTACCAACCCTTACCAATCCCTTCAAGGGCTTGCGAATCCATTTCAATGGATTTTGTCATGGGACTGCCTAAAACCAAGCAAGGATTTGATAATGTATTTGTCATAGTAGTTAGGTTGAACAAAATGGCCCACTTTGTGCCATGCAAGAGCACAAACTATGCATATCATATAGCCAATCTCTTCTTCAAAGAAGTAGTTAGAATCCATGGCTTACCTCAAAAAATTGTATCAGATAGAGATGTAAAGTTTCAAGGGAACTTTTGGAGGACACTCTTCAAGAAGTTGGGTACAAATCTCACCTATAGCTCTGCCTATCACCCTCAAATAGATGGGAAGACTAAGGTAGTAAACAGGTCCCTAGGCAATCTTTTAAGATGTCTAACCAAGAAATACTCACAAAGTTGGGATACCATATCGCCCCCAAGTAGATTTTGCCTTCAATGACTCCATAAATAGGTCAATTGGTACAACTCCCTTCCAAGTAGTGCATGGTTTGCATCCCAAGGGACCATTGGAACTAATGGAACTCCCCTCTAATTTTAGAATCAATGCTCAAGGCCAAGAATTGGTAGAGCTCATCACCAAGGTATAGCAGCAAGTGAAAGAAAATTTACAAAAGTATAGTTTGAAGTACAAAGAAAATGCTGACAAGAGAAGGAGAGAGGTCCATTTCCAAGTAGGAGATAGGGTTTGGGCATTTCTAAGGAAGGAGAGACTACCTAAGGGTAGATACTCCAAGCTTTAAATGAAGAAAGTAGGCCCTTGCAACATACTTAACAAAATAGGTGACAATGCCTATGAGATATCCCTTCCTCCAAATTTGTAGATCTCTCCAATCTTCAATATTGCAGACCTCACACCTTATAAAGTTACAATGGGTTCAAGCAATGAGCAAGGTAAGGACACAAGAATTGAAGATGAAGACTATGTCATTGATCTTCCACAAAGAAAACCGGTGGAGATTGAGGAAATTTTGGACTCCAAGCTTCTCAAGAAGACCAGATCAAATAATTACATGGAGTACTTAGTAAAATGGAAGGTTCTCCCTAGCATTGATGCTACATGGCTCACCACAGATCAAATCAAGTAGCATGGGACTTCGGTAGAGCACCTATCCTCAAGTAGGGACTTGAGTTTTAAAACTCAAGCATAGTATGGTGTAGGAGCACCTACTCTTCAATCATCAAAAAACACCACTAAGGATCCTAAACACATCTAGAGCCTTAGAGTTTCTTATCAGGCACCTAGACCAAGCTGTAAGGCCTAACTCTCGGATTGGCACAATTATAAGCCCCTAGCTAGCTATGGTCAAAAGTGGTCAATGGGCCTCTAATCTTAGGATCTGAAGTTTTTTTTATGTTTTTGAGGTCTATGATCCATGTTGAATCATTGGCTAAGGTTAGGACCAATTTTGGTCATTAGATTTGCAAAAAAATGCAAAATTGTTAAAGTTGCTCAAAAAGTTGTCATGCAACCTTTGAGCAACTTCTAAAAGTTGTCAAAACCTTGTAATTAACTCTCCCAAATGGATATTTGGTTAAAACCACTCATGTAACCATTGGGAGTATCCTATATAAGCCCTTATAAGTAGGTGATAGGATAACCATATGTAATTTGGCAATTATCAATACAAAAACCATCATTTCTCTATAGATTTTTGTGATCCAGGCCACTATACGAACATGTATGGATTTGAGGGAATGAGATAGTGATCCCAAAGGTTGAACCTTTGAATCTTATTTCTATTTCAGTTGGTCTCATGTGTTGATTCAACCCAAGTTGGAAGATATCTGACTTTTAGTGAAGGTGCCTAGAATTGAGGCCTAAAAGCAGGGTTTCTAATAGGGCCTGATTGTTTAGGCACATTCTACCATGGGAAATTGATGACCCTTGGTGGAATACAATTTTTTCCAATTTAATTTCAGATTATGCAAGTTAGAAGGGTGGATTTGTAGATGAGTGGATTTTCCACTAGACCCTAGGTGTACATCTCTATGTGTGCACCAGTCAAGTAACTAGGAAAGTCATCCTAGATTGTGGTTGGGGATTTTATAGGACCTAAAAAATTGGATTCTAAGTTGTTTCACATTTCCACACATGCCCCATACTTGGTTTGTGTTTTTTCATAGGAGGGAAATCACTTGTAGTGCATTTAGAGCCCTAATTAGGCCTATTAGCCCGGTCTAATATTGCAATAGAAGTGACCTCCACTCATCTCCACTCTTTGGTGTTTAGACATGTTTAGTAAACCCCAAAAGGGTATTAGAATCCCTATCCTATTCATTGCTTCATTTTGGATTATTTTTCTTTATGTTTAGTTTTCCTTCTAGGAAGGGCTACAAGCAGAATCCTAGGATTGTGCAGCAACATAACCTTGTGAGTTGTTCAATGGTGAAAGAACCATTAGAACTATTAAAATAATACCTAAATAGTCCAATGCTATGTTTGGTAGGCCACCCTTGGTATTATTATCCATTTCATGGGGATTGAGTACTTATTTCCCTAGGAGATCTCTTAGTGAATTCTTGCTTCTTGGTGCTTGGGACTTTGACAAGCCTAGTGATTAGGTAATATTGTCTTGTAGGGTTTTGATAACCTTAAATCATGTCCTTATTGATACTTGTGATAAGTATTTGAGGACTTGACCCTTCACCTTGGGTGTTGAGGGATTCAAACTCACCAAATTGCTCACTGTTGGAGGCTTCCGCTGACCACTGCTACATCATACAGTAAGAAAACATCATAGTAAATAAAAAGGATATAGCCAAGTCCTCAATGTAAAGATCCTATAGAAAATTGTTAGAAATTGCAACACACAAGGTTAATGAAAATCTATAAATCACCTAAAGCTTACTATATGATAATTTGAGAAGTGTGTAGAGCCCCTTATGCCCCCCTGTTTCGGCTTTCTACTTCGAAAGGGTGAAATAGGGTGATGATAAAAACTCTATATACTAGAGATTTAGAGTGTTGTAAAGTCCTTTCCTAAACCAATTATAAGAATTCCTAACCTTCCTAAACTAGTTCAAGGAGTTAGATATCTAAATCATGATTCCAACATCGGTGACGACACTAAAAATGGAGTTACTGAACTCAAGTTATGATGAAAAGAGTGGATGTCTGTCTAAATGCATAAGAAAGAAATTTCAATTTTACCCTAAGAAAACCCTAATTTCAACTTATAAATAATGAAAAGAGAGAAATAATTACTCATTCTTACCATTTGCAGATTCAAAATGAGAAAGTAAGATGTCGAGAAGAGAGGAACTTTGAGCGACATGCATATAAACTCTGAGACACAGCTTAGCTACTGGAGGACCACTACCTGAGGTGAGTTTTTCTATTATCCACCTTTGTTCTTTCCAAATTCCTATTTTTTATAGGCAAGGTTGATTTTACCCCTTATAGGTCAACCCTAACCCATTTAGGTTGACATTAACCAATCAAGGTCAAATTTGACCCATGAAAGTCAACATTGACCAGAGGGTTTTTGTCATTTTTTTTGAGATGAGGTCGACCTTGACCCAAAAAGGTCGACCCTGACCTAGTAAGGTCAACATTGACCTAACTGAGGTTGACTTTGACCTAGTTTAGTTAGCTTTGTAGATTTGATGATGTAGATGACTGATATGATATTTGTTTGTGCTTGCAGGACCTAGTCTGCTTCTGAGAGCATCCTTTTGGGGAACTACTAGTGAAATTCAAGGAGAGACTATCCGAGCTTGAAGATGAGGGGATGTAGTTACTGAGGGATGCAGGACTATACTAGGTATCAATCCTTCCACATATCAGACTACACTGAGCCATGTTATTACCTATGATAGAGAGGTGGGATGAGGATACATGCTCCTTCTATCTTCCCTCTAGTGAGATCACAGTGACCGTAGAGGATGTCTACAGGATCATGCAAATTCCAGTCAAAGGGGAGACCGTTAGACCTAGAGCATAGTGTGGTTTTGAGGAGATCCATGTAGACACAAAGTATTGTATAGGAGTGCATCCATAGATGGGGACCCAGTCAGATTAGATCCTACTATCTTTCATACTATCAGGCCCTACACCTTTAGTACGAAAGGTGATGTTGTGTATAGTAGCCTTGGTTGTGTTACCCAGCTCAAAGGGTACCATATTTTGTTCACCTCTAACACATCTCATATAGATGATGGAGAGAGAGAGGACCATGTTCTCATGGGGTCATAGCATGCTAGCTCAGCTATACCATGAGCTGGGTTAGCTAGTGAGGTATTAGTGGGAGAGTTTGTCAACATGCACAATTCTATAGATATGGATTTTTGAGCATTTCACATGTACACGTCCATAGGGAGTTCTAGTGATTGTAGATGCAAGCACAGTGAGAGCTTTCACATTTCCTTTGAGATACATTTGGTAGTTTGGAGATGTTCTCTATTGGAGAGTACATCTAGACCACATTGCCAACGCCGATATGATATGGAGACCCTACTGCTGGATGATAGAGTGGCATGATACATGATTCCATATGAGATATTCATAGTAGTGTAAGCTACTAGAGGGTCATCAGATTCATATAGTGATGCCCTACTATTATGATCAGGTGATGAGGTAGTTCAGCCAGTTACAGGGAGTCCCTAAGATAGTACCTCGCTATGTTCATTTGATGAGATACTATTAGAGACTCAGCACCATATGTCCACCATCGATAGCATACATAGAGGATAGTGATGTAGAGGAGATAGAGGATATAGAGGTACCATCATATGTATTCTATTTAGGTGTGAGCCAAGATTAGATCAGGTATTAGAGTTTGGAGGGGACCCATCCTATCTTTCCTGAGGATTATCCTATAGGTGATCTAGGCTTTACAGAGGGGATAGACCAGGATAGTGGAGCCACCGAGGAGGATGAGGATATCAGAGATGAGGAGGAGCACATCTCTGAGGGAGATCCCATGGAGGAGGATGAGAGAGTAGAGGAGAGAGGTGAGGACATGCCCCTGGGTGGTGATACTAGTGCAGATATACCTATTACTCACACATCACCACTGAGATCATGATGGCCCCCACGGCCTCACATAGAGACACCACCACTGAGATTGAGATATAGCAAGCATAGAGAGAGTATTCACTCCATGCCCCCACCATCTAGACACTTTAGTGACATCCAGGAGGGAGACCCAGGTATGAACTTGATTGAAATTTGGTTGAATACATGATTTGAATAGACAGGATACTGAACTGATAGAAGCTTTTCCTTCTACAACTAGTGTAGCGGAGTGGAGGAGCTTTGTATCTAAGATTCTCAAGGATACCATTATATCCTATCGACTAATAGCTGACAAGTGAGAGTCTTCCATTGGTCATAGAGATCCCGACAGACATGCTGACATCTTTGTATGTATCCAGTGAGAACTGAGAATGTGCAGAGAGAGATAGGAGAAGTTGATGGTAGAGGTACAAAGTCTCTGAGGATGTGTAAAAGGTATGAGCATATCCATGATCCATACATAGACACATAAATATTCATCTTCACATTAGAGACTAGAGAGATTTGGGAGTCATCGGCCATGAGAGCGACATAGTGATAGACGTAGTGATAGATAGGGCCATTGGCCACTTATGTATCAAAATTTTGAAAACTATTTTTGATGAATGAAAATCTTTCTCTATTGATTATTTATATGTTTTATTACTTATTCTTTCATCAATATAAAACTTGATAGAAAGAAAGAAAGAAAATAAGGTGCATAAACATATTCAATATTTAATTTTGGTAAAACTACATAACCTATAAAACAAATCTTTATAAGGAATACATAAATGCACATGGAAAAAATGTAATTAAGGATAATAATGTTTAAGATGCATAATATTAATGGGTTCCTTAAAAGAAACAACATCCATATCAGCCAATTTATAGGCACCTGAACTAAAGTCTTCAGTAACAACAAAAGGTCCAAGCCAATTAGGGCTAAATTTTCCTTTTTCGCTTGGTAAAGCATTCACATTTTGTTGATTCTCATAAAGGACTAAATCACCAACCACAAATGTTCATTCGATTACCTTATGATTTTATTGTTTCTGAAGAGATTTATGATAAGATTTTATATGTTCTAAAGCATGTATTTGTTGTTCATCTAACATTTCTAATTCTTGTAAGCGTTGTTCATGAAAAGTATCTTTATCAATTATCCCATGAAACAAAACATGTAAAGAGGGTATTTCTAGTTCCAAAGGCATAATAGCATCAATACCATAAACAAGGTTGTAAGGAGAAGTACCTGTGGTAGTATGAACACTAGTCCTATAGGCCCATAAAGCATAAGTCAGTTGAGTATGCCAATCTTTCGCATGCTTAATAACTATTTTTCTCAAAATTTGTTCAATAATTTTATTTGATACTTCAGCTTGTCCATTAGATTGAGGATATTAAGGAGTTCAAAATCGATGTTGAATCCTATATTTCTCCAAGAATTTTGCAACTTCTTTCTTTTTAAAAGATGTTCCATTATCCAAAATTATCATCGAAGGAATACCAAATCTTGTTATGATATTATTAAGGATGAAATCACAAATAACATCTTCCATTGTTGAACAAAGAGGGACAGCTTCAACCCACTTTGTGAAGTAATCCATAGTGGTGAGAATGTAAGTATGTCCTTGAGAAGAAGTCGGTGAGATTTTTCCAATAAGGTCAAAACCCCAAACACTGAAAGGCCATGGAGAAACTTGATTACGAAGCTCATGAGCAAGAACATGAATCAAATTACTATGTTGTTGACATTGAGGACATTTCTTAACAAACACAAAAGAATCTTGTTCCATTGTTTGCCAATAATATCCCATTTGAAGTAATTTATTAACCAAGGATTTTCCACCAAAATGTCCCCCACAAGAACCAGAATGAGCCTCTCCTAAAGCTACAGGAATTTTAGTTCTATTAAGACATTATAATAATAATCCTTCATAAGATAATTTGTAAAGCGTATCTCCTAAAATGATGTATCGTGCTACAAGTTTCCTAATATGATTACGCATGTTCCTTGTTGCTGATTCGGGAAAAGTACCATCCTTCAAAAAATGAAAAATATGTGAATACCATTCATCCAAATGCAAGTTAAAACAATTAGAGGTAATATTATCAGAAATTGTAAGGCATATAAGAGTTTGTATAGTAAATTGAAAGTTTTCCACATTGTTCTCGAGACAAACCAAGGAAGCTGCACTGGCCATGGTGTCTGCATGTCGATTGTCCTTCCTAGGTAAAGTCTGAATCATATAAGAGGAGAATTGTGAAAGCACATCAAGAGCTAAATCTCTATATTGTGACATTTTAGCATTTTTAGTCTGATATCCTCCTTTAATCTATTCAACTATTAGTTGTGAATCTCCATATATATGTAAATGTTTGATATTGAGGGATGAAGCTACTCGTAGTCGAGCTATAAGAGCTTCATACTCTATAATGTTATTAGTGCAAGGAAAGATTTTTTTATATGATAAATGGATGGGTTTTTTGTAGGGGGAATCAAGATGATACCCACACCAGAACCTATCTTACATTTAGATCCACAAAAATATAATTCCCAAATATCCTCCTATTGAAGATCTAGGATATTATCAATAGGAAATTCTATTGAAGTAGAACATTCATCAGAGTGAGGACAAGGAGCTTCAGCTAGATAATCTATCAATGCTTGTCCTTTAATAGACTTCTAAGAAAAAAAATTAAGATCAAACTCAGTGAGAAACATAACCAATTTTACTAACCGACCAGAGAGATCAGTTTGTGAGAAAAGATGTTTCAAAGGATCAAATTTGATAATCACATTAACTTCAGCATTTATCAAATAATGCCTGAATTTCTGACATGTATAAACTATAGCTAGATATTATCTTTCTAAATGTATATATTGTGTTTTATAATCAAGTAAAGTTTGACTAATGTAATACATAGGTCTTTCTCTACCATTATCGTCAATTTGAAATAACAGCACACTCACGGCCCATGGAGTCACTGAAGTGTATAATTGAAATGGTTTATCAAAATTTGCAAGCTGCAAGATAGGAGGATTTGCAAGATACTCCTTAAATTACTCAAAAGTTTGTTTACACTCCTGATTCCAAGAGAAAGTGGTATCCTTTCTAAGAAAGGAAGTAAAGGGCGAGTTCGGTCTACTAAATTAGAAATAAAGTGATGAATAGCTTGTATTTTTCCTTGTAAGCTTCGTAACTAGGAAATATTCTTAGGAGGAAGCATATTAACAATAGCTTCAATCTTTTCAGTATCTACTTTGATGCCTCGCTTAGAGATTATAAATCCTAATAATTTACCAGAATCAACTCCAAAGACACATTTCTTAGGATTCAATATCATATTGTAACTTCTAATCCTTTCAAATATCTATCGTAAAATATTAATGTGATCTTCTCTTTGTATAGATTTTGCCAAGATGTCATCCACATAATCTTTAAGGATCTTATGAATGTAATCATGAAAGATCAAAGTCATAGCCTGTTGATAAGTTTCTCCTACATTTTTTTATCCAAAGGGCATCATGACCCAACAAAAGGTTCCCCAACATGTTATAAATGCAGTCTTAAATTGATCTTCAGGGGGGATAAAGATTTGATTGTATTCTAAAAAACCATCCATAAAAGATAACAAGGCATGGCCCGCTGTTGAATCCAAAATCATATCAATATTAGGTAGTGGGAAATCATCCTTCAAGGATGCCTTATTTAAATCTCTGAAATCAGTGCACATCCTTATCTTATTTTCTCCTTTTGACATAGGTACAATGTCTAAAATCTAATCTGAGTAATCAATAGAATGGATAAATATAGAATCCAATAGTTTTTCAATTTCACCTTTGACTAACAAAGAAATTTGTGGATTCATCTTTCAAATTTTCTGTTTCATCGGTTTCATATTTGGCTTTAAAACAATGTTATGAGTAACAATCTTAGAATCTATACCTAGCATATCAGAATATGTCCAAGTGAAGATATCCTTAAATTCAAGCAAAATGGAATCTAACTGATCACGTTCATCCTGATTCAAACATTTCCCAATTTTTATCATCCTTTCATAATCGTTTCCATTCACTTGAATATCCATAGTTTCAGTGATTAATAAATCACTGCTTATCGGAGAATCCATCGGTAAAGGAAGGGTATCCTACTCTTCATGTTCTCTAAAATGAGCATCTTTTTTTAAACAATAAGGCTTTCATCATTTTTTATGAAACTTAGGTAGATCCTCATCAACCCCTAAAAATTCCATTAAGGCTTCATCCTTAGGAAAAATATCCAAAGAAGATTGTTGATTAAGGTCAATAAGCAATGGGTTAACCAACTTCAACTGTCCACTGCAAACATGATTAACATTAAGAGGAAAAATGGATGGTTATCTATAAGGATTGAATCCTAATCCATATGTATGATCATAAACTTCATTATCCAAAGGTACTTGTATACCTTGTTCATATTTACCACATCCTTTCCCATTAGATCCTAATTTCTTAAGCAAATGATAACCAAGGCCATATCGATTAGTCATGTCAGAAGGAGTCCAAGGAGTGGCATATGTCACAATGCAATAACAATCAGGCTTTATAGTGTCAAGCATTTTATTAATTGAAGCGGCAACAAAATTACTTTTTAATTCTTCAGACAACGGAGAAGAAATAAATTTTTTTTTCTGAAATTAATTTGGTTGCTTCATGAATTCCAAATTAGAGACCTTATATTCTCCAATAAATGTAGGATTAAAATCTAATGTCCCCCAATCATCCTCAGTCAAGGAAGAAGAAGAAGATGGAACTTCTTGTTGTTGAATCTCAGGTTGTTTTATCTCAGATTGTTGTATCTCCGATTATTTTTCAATCTCTTTACTAGGTTGAATAGGTTCAAAGTTTTTGGCATATTTTGCATTTAAGAAAGGGTTCAGAGCATCATCCACATGTAATGTATACATTATGTTATTATAGATGAACCTAACCTTGTGATGAAGAGTAGAAGGAACTTCATGCATAGTATGTAACCATGGTCTTCCTAAAAGAAGTTTATAGTTGAGAGGTCCAGGCATAACATGAATAGGAGTATTTAGAATAACTGGACCAACTTGAACAGGTAAGGTAATAATGCCCAAAGTTCTTTTTGCAATATGGTAAAATCCATGTATAGGAACATTATCAGGTTGAATAGTAGATAAATCAGCCTTAATTTCTTTGAGCATATCCATGCTACAAATATTAAGAACAGATCCATTATCAATTATGGTTCTTCGAATGATACTTTGATTAATAGAAAAAGCCACCATAAGAGCATCATATTGATTCTACACCTCCAAGGAAGGTAAATCATTATCAAAAAACACAATAGGAGGTACAGAAGGCATAGTATGCATATAATCCAAAATAGAATGAATATTCTCTTGATTAGGAGGTGAAGCGGGAAGAGTAGATAAAGCCTTTTGCAATGCCTCATGATATGTTGGGGAGGTTTGAAGTAATTACCATAAAGATATCTTAGCAGGAGTAGACATAATTGGTCAACTAAGTTGTACTCCTTAAAGGTAGATGGATACCTAGGCGCTTGAGGAAGCATAGGTTGAGAAGGAGGTAAAAAAAATGGAATAGTAGGCTGAGGGTTATTCTGTGTGTGATAAGCATGTGAAATGGAATCAGTGTTATCAAAGAAATCTAGAGGATCTCTAGGTTTACCCTTAATTGTTATATGAGGACATCCTTTTTCCATCATCAAAGGTGTAGGATATAGCATTTTAGGTTTATCAATATTGCAAATAGTGGGACGTGAAGGTAACCATGCACACACCCTATGGTAAAGGTCAATTGGAGAGGTTGTGGAGGAGAGTGAAATAGGAATAGGATCCATGGAGATCATATTTGAACCATTTTCATCCTCACTACCATGTACCTCATTAGGGAATCTATCCTCTTGTACAATAAAAGAATCATCAAAGTACTCAAAACAAGAATCATACATGTCGAATGCAAAGAAAACACTAAAAGCATGAAAATGTAAATATTTTTGTATTTTTAAAAGGAATTTTGCAATTTTTTTGTTTTTTGTATTTTTGAAATATATAAATGCAAGAAAGAAATCTAATCTTCTAAGCATACAAAATTTAAATCTAACACCATAAAAGAAAGAGTTGTCATAAACGGGTTCACCAAAATGAATAGGGGGAAAATGGAAGCTTTAGCAATGTACCTAACATTCAACACCTTCTCATTTGTAATAGATTTGAAGTTGAAAAGACATAAGTAAATCTGGAAATACTTGAAAATTAATTAGGTCAAGATACATACCTCATTGTGAAATTGATTTAGAAATACCTATTTTCTGAAGTCTGTGTGAGGTTTTGAAAGATTCTGCAACCAAATCTGTGATCAGAAAGTCGAGATAGAGAAAACCTAGAAAAGTTTCATCTTTCTGGTAGGAGGTTGATTTTGACCCTCATAAAAGGTCAAATAACATATTTTTATTTTGAAGCCCGATTTTGATTTTGTTCACAGATCCCAGAAGTTCAACGAAAAGGGTACTCAAATCTATCCTCTGATTCCCAAAATAATGACTGTAGATATTTGAAAAGGGGGGTTTTGGGGGGTGACTATATAAGGTTTTACCTTAGTCAAACCCCCATTTTGGTGGTCTCCACTTCCATGAATAGCCAATTAAAATAGAATGTGTGTGTGTGTATGTATTGAAAGTGTAATGCCAAGATCTAATCCTCTAGATCAAAACCCTAGCATGAATATGTATGAAACAACAATGCATAGATTTGAATGAGATAGAAAAGCATACCAAGGCCCCAAGGCTAAAGTACTTCTACCAAACTCACAATCCATAATTTTTACTCGATGGTTGAATGCTTGAAAGTTGATAATGGTGGATCAAGGAAGAAAGGATCTCTCTTGCTCCAAATATGAGTTCATAAAGATGCTTGATGTCAACAATGGATTGATCTTCTATATCATCCTCTTGCTATCTTGCACCTTCACTATTCCTTGCTTGCTTGAAATCTTCTTGTTCATGAAATTGACTCCTTGAGAGCACTTGATCATGAGAATACTTGATCATACTTGGTTCTCATAAAAATTGATGTAGAGATGTCAATAATGGATGTCAATTGCTTGATTGTGGATGAGAAAATGAGAGAGGAAGGCTTCCTTTTATAGTGAACTAGGGCACAATCCTCTAGAGGGGCCACCTTGGAGAATTAAATCCCAATTAGGTCCTAACCTTTAGAAAATATACCTAGATTAAATTCAATTAGAGGATTTACCATCCTGAAACCCGAAATGGCTGACCTAGAGGCGGGAAAACAAATATCCCGAAAGCCCGATACCTGAAAATCAACGATTTTGAAGATTTGAAGGAAGGGGCAAAATTGAGGTTGGGACTGACCTAGTCAAGTTCAAGTTCAAACTTGACATAGTCAGGTTCGAGCTCGATCTTGACCTAGTCAGGATCAACCTCAAATTTGACCCTAGGCCCAAATTCAATTAGAACTAGGACATGAGGTCCTGGGGATGCCCAGAGACCTACAAATGATATAAGAACATGACAAAATGCAAAGGATAAGTATAAAATCCTATGATGACTATGATGAAGGCCAGGAGGAATTTTTTTTAAGTCCTACCTAGAAAATAGAGCCATGGGAAAAGGGGAAATTCAAGAGAATCCTCAAGATCCTAACCGTAATTTCACTTAGAATGAAAAAGATAAGTGCAAAATGCATCCTAAATGCAAGTCTATCATGATAAATGTACTAAAAGAGGGTGCTAAACCTATCAAGATGGAAGTGCTTCCATTTTAAGACAATACAATACTAAGCTGAGCTCTACATGCATTGTAATAAGTATTTGGCTAAGTCTGATTAGCTCGGATGCAATATTTTTTAGGGCGATTTATGTTTGTTACCATAGACTCATTTTGGCTTTGTAATTTTGGAGAAATTGATAAATTAATTCAGAGGCATTACCCCACCATCATATCTAGCCTCTTTTGGATTTGCATTGTTTTCTTGCATTGGGACTGATCAGATCTAAGCATTGTCATTGCGTTAAGGTGTTAGGCATTGTCTGGATTTGGATAAGCTAAGCATCATTTCTTAGGACTTGGATGATTTTCCAGTGCTGCATGGCTTATTCCCAAAGCCTGTGATAGTTGGTATCAAAGCTAATTTGGAATTGGATTTTGAAGTAGTGTTGTAGAGCTATGAGATCGAATTGGGCTAGATCTAGGATCAAGTTGAGTTGGGATAGATTTGGCAGATCGATCGGAGCAATCTTTTTGTGCCAATCTAGTTCATTTGATTGAGCTGATTTGTGAAGATCTAATCCTTGGTGTTGCAGTATGGCCAATGTAGATAGTCAATATGATATAGAACAATCTTAGCCTACAGAGATGAGCTAAGTTGTGTGTGGAAACATGAAGCATAAGGACTGGTTGCAGGATCATGAGATGTAGCTAGAGGCATTGGAAAGCTACAACCTTGATGAGCGATTAATCGAGAACATTTCAAGTCTAACTGAGTAGTTGGATGCATTGCATGAGGAGGTCAAGTTCTTGAAGGAGGGCCAGTCTCTTCATCATTTGATGCTTCAAGGTGGAAAGAATGGATAGAAGGCTTCAGAGGAAATCTAATCTTCTAATGGAGATTGCAATAACAAAACCTTGTATAACTTCTTCTGGGATGTGGAGGAGTACATATCTGGCCTGACCAAATTTTCTAATCAGATGAAGATCAAGAAGGTTACCTCTTGCTTGACTAGGAGTGCAAAGTTGTTGTGGCAGACACATTTGGTTAATGAGCAAGTTGGGAAGCAAGTCAAAGAGATAAGGACTTGGGCTGATTTGAAGGGAGCACTTTGTGATCACTTTTTTCTTGGGAACTCTAATTGGATTGTTCGAGCAAGCTTTGATTAGTTGAAGCACACTAGCATGGTCTAGGAGTATGTCAAGGAATTTTGAGTGTTGGACTTGGAATGCGATAAGCTGGGAAATTTTGAGAAGCTCTTTCTTTTCATGTGGAACCTACAGCCTTGGGCAGCTAAGGAGCTTAGGCGACATAAGGTGCAGTCTTTGGCTGAGGTAATCACTATTATGGATGGATTTCTTGACTATATGGGTGATGTGGCAATGGGGTTTGGGGGAGCCAAATATGAAAATGTGGAGCATTTTCATGTGAAAGATGAAAAGCAGAATGACAATCAGAAGTGGAAGAAGCATAAGTTGGATAAATTTGAGTCTGTGCATGAAGAGAAGGAGAAGAAGTGAAATCAGGATTACTTTCTCTGTGGCAAGCCCGATCACTTTTCTAGAGAATGTCCAAATTAGATGTGGATCAATGCGATGTTGTCTGGAGATGAGTTAGTGCCGAGAGTAGGAGCGTTGGTGATCAACACTTTGCATTTGATGCATGGATTTGGATCAGTTCTGATGGCTTATGATTGACCTGAGTTGTGTTTTTTTGAGGTGTTCTCAGAAGGAGGCAAGATCACAGCATTGATTTATTTAGAGGTGATGAAAAACTTTGTATCAGTGAACCAAGCTGAAGAATTTAGATTGCCGATTGAGTTGTTGGATGTGACTTGTGAGACATTGGATGCCTCTCAGCCTATTCAAGGTGTGATCTGTAATGTTTCTTTGTGAGTGGGAGATTGGTAGTGATCTATTAACTTGGTGGCTATAGAGATGGATCGTTATGACTTGATCTTGGGTTAAAACTTCTTGAGGTGAGCTAGAGTGATCATTTCTCCTTGTTGGAGATGCATCATGATCTTAGACGTGGAGTAGATGTGTTTCATTCCTATTGTGAGTGATGGTGATTCAACATCAAGGGTGAATTCTTCAAGCCTTGTGTGAGATGTCTTTGTGGCAAGGAGTCATTTTTCCTTAGTGGATTTTGAGTAGTGCAGATTGCTCTATGTGGATGATTTTGTGCTTCTTGATTAGAGTCAGATCTGAGTGATTTTGGCAGTTGGAGCTCATGGGTAGATTAGAAATGTTCATGACTTGTGGCAATTTCTTGGTGTGGCTAGCTTTTGCAGAGATCTCTTTGGAGGCTATTATGAGGTCATCGATCTGTTGTTGAATTTCTTGAAGGGAGATTGGCCATGGGGTGATTAGCAGCAACATGTAGTTGATGAGTTGATTGGGTTCCTTATCAAGAGAAACTCAACTCAAGTTGAGTGATCTCTTTGGGATCAACCTCTCATGGCATCATTTTCTCTAGGGGTGTTTTAGGTGTCAAGGATGTCACCTCTTGTTTTAGTGGGGGAGGATGTAATGGGGCTAGACTTTGCATTGCTTTGGAAACTGGCTAGATTCAAGTTGGGTGACTTGGATAGGTCCCAAATATTTATTGTTGGGCAGACACAGTGTTCATCAAGGAGATTTTCCTTCGATGTTTGGAGGAGCGACTTGTTCGAGCCGACATCAGAAGTGCAAATTTGGAGCCAACTTGGATTTTATGTGTTCGTGGGCCGAATTGAAGTATTTTGTATGTAGACAGGCCAAATTGAATAGGGCATTTGAGTGTGACATGAATTATTTGTGAGTTGGTTAAATGTTTCACTTGGGCCGACTAGATTTGTGCCTTGGAGAATTAAAGATGCACAACATATACTTTGAGGAATGCTCTAGGTGAGTTCATTTCTTTTGTAAGCTGGTGGCATTAGTGGGGCAACATTAGTGGTAACATGTGATGCACATTGCATTGCATCAAAGATGTAATTGAGCCATTAAGGATTCGACTATTGGAGCAGCAACAGAGTTATTGGCAATGCACTGCATTGATTTTGTGTGGTGTTACTTTTGGGTATAGACCTAAATCTAGGTACGCATGATCTGAGGATAGTTTGTATAAAGGTAGAGCCTTTGGCTCATTCTTGCAGAGTGGAGTTGCAAGATATAGGAGCGACAAAGAGTGCAGAGCAAAGGAGCGAAAAGAGAAGACATTGCAAATTTCCTTTCCTTACGATCTGTTGTATTCTTTTTGGCTTTTGTATTGATCTGAGCTCTACAAGATTTGTAATAAGTATTTGGCTAAGTATGATTAGCTCAGATGCAATATTTTTTAGGGTGATCTATGTTTGTTAACATAGATTCATTTTGGCTTTGTAATTGTGAAGCAATTGATAAAGTAATTTAGAGGTATTGCCCCGCCATCATATTTAGACTCTTGTGGATTTGCATTGTTTTCTTGCATTAGGACTGATTAGATCTAAGCATTGTCATTGTTTTAAGGTGTTAGGCATAGTCTGGATTCGGACAAGCTAGGCATCATTGCTTAGGACTTGGATGATTGGCCAGTGCCATAGGGTTATTCCCAAAGCCCATCATCCATTCAGTTCCAAGGGCTTATGATTCACCTAATTTTTGCTTTGTTGAGGTGATCTTGAAGGGGAGCAAGATTAAGGCCTTCACTTGTAAGCTGGGGGCATCATCAGTGGCATCAGTGAGTGGCATTAACGGCAACATGTGATGCACATTGCATTGCATTAGAGATGTAATTGATCCATTAAGGATTTGACTATTGGAGCAGTAGAAAAGTTAATGTTGATGTGTTGTATTGATTTTGTATGCCGTTACTTTTGGGTGCCAACCTAAATCTGGGCACGCATGATCCAAAGACAATTGGTATAAAGGAAAAGGGGCTAGAATCTACATTTTTTTAGTAGCTAGCTTGATATGAGTTGGGTGACTTGGATAAGTGCCAAATATTTCTTATTGGGTGGACACAGTGTTCATCGAGGTGATTTTCCTTAACCGTTTAAGGAGTGACTTGTTCGAGCCAACATCAGAAGTACAGATTTGGAGCTAACTTGGATTTTGTGTGTTCATGGGCTGACTTGAATGAGGTGTTTGAGTGAGACTTGAATTAGTTGTGAGTTGGTTAAGTGTTTCACTTGGGCTGACTAGATTTGTGCCTTGGAGAATTAAATATGCGTAATGGATACTTGGAGGAATGCTCTAGGCAAGCTGACTTCTTTTGTAAGCTGGCAACATCATCAGTGGTATCAATGGGGTGAGATTAATGGTAACATGTGATGCACATTGCATTGCATCAGAGATGTAATTGAGCCATTAAGGATTCTACTGTTGGAGCAGCAACAGAGTTAATGGTGATGTGTTGCATTGATTTTGTATGCCGTTACTTTTGGGTGTGGATCTAAATTTGGGCACGCATGATTCAAAGATAATTCTTTATAAAGGTAGAGCCTTTGTTTCATTTGTAGCAGAGTGGATTTGTGAGATATTGGAGTGACAAGGAGTGCAGAGCAAAGCAGTGAAAGGAGCAGAGATTGTGAATTTCCTTTCCTTGCAATCTGTTGTATTCTTGTTGGCTTTTGTATTGAGCTAAGCTCTATAAGCATTATAATAAGTATTCGGCTAATTTTGATTAGCTTGGATGCAATATTTTTAGGGGTGATCTATGTTTGTCAACATAGACTCATTTTGGCTTTGTAATTACAGAGCGATTGATAAAGTAATTTAGAGGCATTTCCCTACCATCATATCTACACTCTTGTGGATTTGCATTGTTTTCTTGCATTGGGACTGATCAGATTTGAGCATTGGCATTTCATTAAGGTGTCAGGCATAGTCTGGATTCAGACAAGTTGGGCATCATTTCTTAGGACTTGGATGATTTTCCAGTGCCGCACGGGTTATTCCCAAAGCCTGTGACAATTGGTATCATAAAGTTGGGTTATTCTGCAACATATCTATAATACTATCACACCAAAGAAACTTATTAACATTAATGACAGCACATCTCTCAAATATATGATTGTGATCTCTGAAGCACATATTTTCACAATATCCCAACAAATCCCCATTGGAAAATTTGTGCACATTTATTATTTTCCACTAATTAACACGGTTCACTCGAATTGGCCCCAATTCGATAAAACCCCCATTTCATCTAGTTAACATCAAGGGGATTTTACCTTTCATGAGAACACCCCCATTCACTATAAGGGGTAAAAAATGAAAAAACTTTGACTGCATGGTTTTCCTTTGTGGCCAAAAGTGGGACACATCTTTGTGGGATCACCCACTTTTACATCTATATTAAATTTTTCTCTACTGGTAACTAGATCAATAAATTATAATAGATGTCAATATGAAAGAATAGAACCACCAACATAAAGAACATCTAAAATATGTGTAGAAACCCAAACTAGGAAAAATCATGGAGAAGCTAACTATCATGAAAAGAACATCAGTTAAGGTGATTTTCCCAAGTGACACGGTATCAGTTTTCTCATTGCACTTGACTCACTATCAGTTGAGATAACTTTGCTAAAATATGAATATGGCTAACTGCCAATACAAATTTTACTTATAGTAGGTGAACTCATAGAATTGTATCTGACTATGAATGAAATAATTCCAATTGATAAAACATAGATCACCAACATCAAAGATACAATATAGATCCTCTTCTAACATACATCAATCTTCTAAAACTTAGTATTAAGGCCTCTCTCTTTAATACTCAACTTTAGCCAATCTACTACCTAATATACTGAAATAGACTCCCAATATATCACCTTCAAATCTTTCTTACATATGCTTACACTCTACTACACTTGCATCATTTTAAACTACACATATACCTCAGATACAAAAGGTTTTTCTTTATTTATAAGGATATCTAATCATAAATATATTGGCCACACCAAATGTGTGTGATGACCCCAGATCAAAAAGATATTACAATTGTATTTAATGCATTACCACCTATCCTAAATTTAGGACCTACTTATGAAAATGTTACAACATGCTACCATGGGACCCAAATATAGGTCTCACTTAATATGTATACATTGCATATTACATTTAATAATATTGTTGAAACACCTTAACCAAGACCAAAATGTGATCCACAAAATATCTAAACCCACTAATGGGTGAAACTTGAAAGAACATGTCCAAAATACAATACCAAAATCCAACTAATGAACTGCAATAAATTATAGATATCAAGAACACTTGGGAGAATATTGTAAGCATAATAGCCAATAGTAACCAACAAAAAACACCACACACCACTAATTAATGAAACCATACAAGTGTACAAAAATATGTAATGCATGAGTACAACCAAGTATAGTTGCCATAGAACACCAAAATTGTACATAGTGAACATGTTTTGTATATAACCAAAACTTTTGATACCTTATCGATAGCCAACAAAAATACAACTAAATGAGCCAACAACCAATTAATACTGGCAAGATATTTGTACTAATTATTTGACATCAATGAAAAAAACTCTATAAATATCTCAATATGTCTAATGATCCTTAGGAATTATAATGATACAATCATTATATTATAATTCTCCTAGTAGATTGTAGAAACACATGCTCTAATGACTCAAACCATAAACTAGGTTTGGGCTTCTATTTCTCACTTATAATTTATAAATGCCCAAACTTTCATGAAGATAAAGATGCCACTTAAAAATTAGAAAGAATCAATATCAATGATTTTAATAGCCTAGGGGATCTCATGATCCTAAGAGTAATATCAAGACTATTCTACCAAACTCATATCCTAACCATAAACCAACACTAGAAGATAGGGTTATAGTATATATTTGATGGAAGAAAATGAAGATATTGTAGACTAAATACATATGAAATGAAAATCTATGGTATCAACATGGAAATTCCTAAGTGATTATCTAATATTGGGGATACTCTAGATCCCTTATATGACACACATGAGGTCTTGATCAAATAATTAGATTAGACAATGGAATGGTGCAAAATAACTAAACATAGTTCATGACCAAGGATTTACATATAGTTTAGCATCAGCTCCAGAAGCATCTATAGAACCTCTAAGAATAACCATTGGGATGACCACAGGTGAGGAAACATCTAGTCAAGAGTAGGAAATTCCTACTTATTATAAAAAATATACCCCTTCCTAACCTACACAAGAGAATTCTCCAATAGGGCTCATTGATGATGATAGTGAGAAGACAGTGTTAGATGATGATATCATGATTGATATTGTTAAGGTTAATAGACCAAGGTATTAGAGGGAATTAATATTGACATCATTAGATGGTCCTCTAATGGAAGAGTATGTACCCTTTTTAGAAACCATTGATGCCCTAGTTCCAAGAAAAAGTTGTAATACTTTTGAACTAATGCTCACTCAAGTTCAATGTATATTTGACATAGGATGGGAAAACATGAATATTAAAAATCCAGCCATGGTTCTAATTCACATGGACTTAGATAGACTAATAAATGATTATGAAGAGGAAGAAAGGAGGAGAAAAGAAGATTAATATAGAGTGTAGTTAGAAGAAATGGAAATTAAGAAGAAAGAAGAATCTAAGAGACTACATTTTGAATAATTAGAGAAGAAAAGGAAGGGGGGTGTTAATAAGGTGCAAATGGAATAGTTTGAAAGAAAGAAGAAAGAATAATGTTATATAATATTTTAGGAGAAACATAAAAGGAAAGAACTGTTAGAAAGTAAAGTCCACCAAGATAACTGAGAGGGGGGGGGGTGAATCAGTTATCAGATAATTATAAATTTTATCATCTTCAACAACATTAAACCATATAAGAAATATATATACCAACCATAGAAAGATATGCATAGATAATAACACAATGAGACAAGATATGTTGACTAGGGAACTTCTTGATCAAAGAGTAAACCCCGATGGGAATGATGCCCACAAAAGATGCACTAATATGAATATTCCATGTGAAAGGATGGAATCTGTTAGGAGTCTTATGAAATACATTCAGTACATATGAATCCCTATTAGGAGATTTTGAATCCCTGTTAAAAGATTCTAACCCTATTAAGAGTTATGGAAGACAGAAGGACCCACTGCCCAAATAGCTTTAGGGTAAGATAAATGAACACACTATCCAAATAATCTTTGTATTACTCAATAGAATAATATGTTACCTCTTCTCTAACTATGCCAAACTGCACTCACTATTACACCAGATCTCAATTTTAGATCTTTGTACCTCGCATGTCTTCCTTCACAAATTCGCTTTCATACTTAGCTCTTTTCATCACTTCATGCATAAAACATCACACACAACAACCATAACCATATTAAAACAAGGAAAAATAGTCCTTCCTTTATACCACACTCAAATAATTACAAATGAGTTGGCATACAATTACAATATAAAAGTTTCCACATGCTACATCAAAATTACACAAAACTATCAGCTTCCAAATACAATAAACCTTCACTTGTGTGACCTTGACTCTTGTGCTATCATCCACATCACTATCAATGTGTCTTGAACTTCCCTTTAACTGTGCAAAACTACATTCCATCCTGATTAGGAGATATCATCCAATTTCCACAAACCGCTACTCAGGAACACTGCTTGAATACTGCTTCCACCAAAGTGCTCATAACTTCCATGAATAAATGAATTACTATCTGCGCTCTTAACCATAGACATATAACATATAAAAAATTATATCCTCAACATCACATAGCTCCAACTGTAATAACCAACATGCACTAATCCAAACTCTGTCTACTTCTCTGCAAGTCTTTGGTAAATCACTGTATTGACATCAATGTCAATCATAGCCATGAATGCAAAAATAACTGCTAAAAAATGGCTGCCAAACATTTAGAATTCATTCCTAACAATCTCCCCCATTGGCATTGATGGCAACATAGATGAAAAAACATCCAATGTTCCAAAAATCCAATATTGCAACACTGCTTCTTCAAATCCTCTTCATCAATCAAATTTTCCTCCATTTTCCTATTCAATTCTCTCCAACAGATGTTTCAGATGTTTTTTCATACTTCTCTCCCATTGACATTAATGACAAAAATTTCATCACTATGTCAACAACAACTCAATGTCAAAAGACACTATTCAAAAAATGCATTCACTAGAGTCCTCATGACTCAGCTTAGATACACATACTCCCCCATAGAGGAAGTACCAACATCCAGTCCAAAAGAAAGATAAAGCTCATATACCACTAGATGGATGCAATGAACTGCATCACTTTTCAAAAGTAGGCTGGGGCATAACCCCAAGCATACCTCTCAGATACTCAAATGTATCCTTAGGCAAAGGCTTTGTGAATATATCTGCTATCTACTCGTTTGTACTTATGTACTCAAGTCTGACTTCTTTCTCAACAACTTTCTCTCTTACAACATGATACTTAATCTCTATATGCTTTGTCTTAGAATGTAATATAGGATTATTAGACATACTAACTGTGCTGGTGTTGTCACAATGTATGACAATAGGTTCAATAAACTTTATTCCAATATCCTTTAGCATTTGATTCATCCAAATTATCTGGTTACAATTGTTTGCTACTGCTACATATTATGCTTTTGTTGTTCTTTGTGAGATACAATTTTGCTTCTTACTTAGCAAAGAAACCAATCTTCCTCTAAGGAAAAATGCTCCACCACTAGTGCTTTTCTTATCATCAACATTACCTCCCCAATCAACATTTGTATATACACATAGGGTAAAATCATCAGATTTTTCATACCATAGTCCACAGTCCATTGTGCCTCTTAAATATCTTAGTATCCTCTTTACTGCTGCATAATGTGATTCTCTAGGTTCATCTTGAAATCTTGCTACAATTCCAACTGAATGTGCTATATCAGATCTTGTATGAGTCAAATACTACAATCCTCCAATCATAGATCTCTATTTCTTCTGTTCCACTATAGGAGTCTCATATGTGCTAGATAACTTATGTCCAGTCACCATGGGTGTTCCAACTGGTTTACAATTCTCCATTCCAAATCTTTTCAACAAGTCATTCAGGTACTTTGTCTGACTTACAAAGGTACCATCATTGTTTTGTGTTATCTGTAATCCCAAAAAGTATTTCATTTCACCAATCATACTCATTTCAAATTTAGTCTTCATTTCATCGGCAAATTTGTCACTAGATTCTTCTTCTCCTCCAAAGATAATGTCATCAACAAAAATAACTATAAACAACAAACCATTTTCAATTTCTTTTGTGTACAGATTGCTATCATTTATTCCTTTTGTAAATCCCAATTTTAACAAATACTTATCCAGTCTTTCATACCAAGTTCTAGGTGCTTGTTTAAGTCCATATAATGCTTTCTTCAATTTGCATATCATGTCTCCTTCTTGAGTCAAAGGAAAACCTTCAGGCTACTTAATGTAGACTTCTTCTTCCAATTCTCCATTCATAAATGTTGACTTCACATCCATCTGATATACTTTGAATTTCTTGTAAGCTGCATAAGCTAAAAACATTCTTACTACTTCAATTCTTGCAACAGGTACAAAGGTTTCTTCATAGTCAATTCCTTCTTGCTATGATTAAAACTTACATACCAATCTTTCTTTGTTTCTTACTACTTCTCCTTGTTCATTCATCTTGTTTTTGAATACCCATTTAGTTCCGATAACATTCTTGTCTTTAGGTCTAGGGACCAATTCCCATGTCTTGTTCTTTTCAATTTGATCTAGTTCTTCTTTGATAGCATTAGTCCAACTTTCATCTTCACAAGCTTCATTAGTAGTCTTAGGTTCAATTTGAGAAACCAAACATAACTATTCTTGTGCCTTATTTTGAGTTAGACCTCCTCTTTTGATGCTTCCAATAATTTGTCCAATAGTATGATTTCTTAACAAACTTTTGCTAGGTGTCACTGTCTCAAATCTCACTTCAGATGTAGGTTCTTCAATGAATTCAGTGTGGCTTTCATTCAACAAATCACTATTAGTTTCATAAAATAATTTAGTAGATCCAATGTTAGGTTCAGGATGTGCTTCTTCATCTGATTCATAATCAAGCATTTTTTCCTGAATTTTGAACTTTTCATCAACTTTAACATTTGTGCTTTCAACAATAGTCCTATTTATTTTATTGTAACATCTATAGGCTTTTCTTTTCAAAGAATATCCAAGAAATATACCTTCATCACTTCTAGGATCAAACTTTCCAATATCATCATCTCTCTTAATATAACATTTGCTTCCAAAATTCTAAAATACTTAACTGAGGGTGCATGTCCAAACCATAATTCATAAGGTGTCTTATCTGTGTCTACTCTAATTTGTACTTTGTTCATTGTATACATTGATGTGGTCACTGCTTCTCTGTAGAATATCTTCACCAAATCATTCCCAAATAACATAGCTCTTGTTGCTTCAGTCACTGATCTTTTTCTTCTTTCTACAATGCCATTTTGTTCAGGTGTTCTAGGGGCTCAATACTATCTCTTAATTCCATTTTCTTCACAAAAGGTGTTAAACTCTCTAGAAGTAAATTCTCCACCTCTATCAGATCTCAAACATTTAATCTTCATTCCAGATTCATTCTCAACTTTATTCTTAACAATCTTAAACTTATCAAATGCTTCAAATTTTTATTTAAGAAATGCAATCCACATCATTCTTATAAAATCATCAACAACAATCACAAAATACCTTTCTCCATAGAATCCTCTAGTCCTGGTAGGATTGCTCAAATCTGTATGAACAATCTCTAGCTTTTCTATAGATGTAAACTTCTTACTGGGAAAAGAACTTCTCTTCTATTTAGCCATTACACATTCTTTGCAAATCATGTTAGTAGGCTTCATAATTTTATGCAAATCTCTTACTGCAAGTGTAGTACTTACTTTCACAATGTTATCAAAGTTTATATGACAAAACCTTCTATGCCATAACCAAATGTCATCAATCTTAGTAATCAAACATGTCATCTCAGTAGGATTTAACTAAAATACATTACCTCTAGTTCTAGATCCAATTCCAATCAGGTTTCCATCTTTATCCTTTATCACACAAGTTTTCTCAGTAAACCAAACTTGATATCCCTTATCAACTAACTATCCAACACTCAAAATATTATGTTTCAATCCATCCACAAAATAAACATCATCAATATTATTCTTTCCATCAAGAGTAATAGATCCTATACCTTTAATCAAACAAGGTGCATTGTTACCAACTCTAACAACTCCTCCATCATATTCATTAAACTTTATGAACTTTTTCATGTCTCCAGTCATATGATGTGAACAACCATTGTCTATAATTCAATCAACTTTCTTTTCAACTTGAGAAACTAAGGCTTTTTCTTCCTTAACATCAGTTTCAGGATTCTCTTCTTTTATTGCTACAAATCCTATGTCATCATTATTCTCAGTATCACTTTCACTTAAAGTTCTTTCTATACTAGCTTCAAGATCTTCATCATTAGCATAATAAAATTCCTTAGATCTTCTAGGTTTGAAATTGTTTCTATACTTTTTAACTCTCTTAGGACATTTAGATGCAAAATGACCATATTCTTGACAAGTCCGACATTTAAATATTTTCTTACCATCTGGTTCTCTTTTCACAAGCATGGCAATACCTTCTTCAATCTTCTTGTCTTCTTCATTTCTACATCTACTTCTACTAGCATAGTCTTTGCTCACACCAATGCTTCTTAACAAAGTAGGGAAAACACTAAGAGCACTAAATGTTGTCTCCATTCTAGGTAAGTCTCTTGATAATCTCAGATTCATTTTTGCTACTTCCAATCTTCCAAGAAGAGTCTCTCTTGTAAAGTTTGTAGTACAAGGTATAACTTGTTCAATCATCTATGTTGTCTACTTAAATACAGGGGTCAATGTTCTCATAATTTTCCATATCACTTCATTCTTTATCTTTGTTCCTCCACAAGATTTTATACCTGTAATAATTTTTGACATTCTACCAATATAGCTTCTAATAGATTCATCTTCCAACATTCTTATATCTTCAAATGCACATATCCAATTATGTAATCTAACTCTTTTTGCATTTTCATCACCTTCAAAAGTAGAGTGTAAAGCATTCCAAATTTCATGAGAATTTTTCAAATATTTTACCTGACTGTAGTCATTCTCTAGAAGGGCTATCAAAAGTGCTTCTCTTGCAAGTATGTTACACATAAATAGATCTCTCTCATTGGCAATACATGTTTCAAGATTGTCTTCTTCAATGATAGTCTTATAATTCTTTGTAATCAACCAATAACCTGGTCCTAAACATAGTAGGTTTGTCTTCATCTTTTATTTCTAGCTATCAAAATTTACTCCATCAAACTTAGGGCTCTCTTTCCTGAAATTTTCCATGGATCTCCTTAAGTTGTTAAAATTCTTTTTCAAGGACCTACCGCTCTGATACCAATTGTTAGAAAGTAAATTCCACCAAGATAACTATGAGGGGGGGGGGGGGGTGGGGTTGAATTGGTTATCAAATAATTATAACTTTTATCATCTTCAACAACGTTAAACCTTATAAGCAATATAATTACCAACCATAGAAAGATATTCATACACAATAACACAATGACACAAGATATGTTGACTAGGGAACCTCTTGATCAAAGAGTAAACCCTAGTGGGAATGATGCCCACAAAAGATGCACTAATATGAATATTCTTTGTGAAAGGATGGACTCTGTTAGGAGTCTTATGAAATACATTTAGTACATATGAATCCCCGTTAGGAGATTTTGAATCCATGTTAAAAGATTCTAACCCTATTAAGAGTTATGGAAGATAGAAGGACCCACTACCCAAACAAATTTAGGGTAAGATCACTAAACACACTGTCCAAATAATCTTTGTATTACTCAATAGAATAATATGTTACCTCTTCTCTGACTGTTCCAAACCACACTCATTGTTACACCATATCTCTGTACCTCACATGTCTTCCTTCACAAATTCACTTTCATACTTAGATCTTTTCTTCACTTCATGCATACAACATTACACACAACCACCATAACCATATTACAACAAGGAAAAAAATTCCTTCCTTTATACCACACTAAAATAATTACAAATGAGTCGGCATACAATTATAATATAAAAGTTTCCACACACTACATCAAAATTACACAAAATTGTTAGCTTCCAAATACAATAAATCTTCACTCATGTGACCTCAAATCTTGTGCTATCATCCACATCACTATCAATGTGTCTTCAACTTCCCTTTAACTGTGCAAAATCAAATTCCATCCTGATTAGGAGATATCATCCGATTTCCACAAACTGCTACTCAGGAACACTGCCCGAATACTACTTCCACCAAAGTGCTCATAACTTCCATGAATAAATGAATTACTAGTCACACTCTTAACCATAGACATATAAAATATAAAAGAGTATATCCTCAACATCACATAGCTCCAACTGCAATAACCCACATGTCCTAATCCAAACTCTGTCTGTAGTACCCCACCCCTACTTCAATTTTATAAATGTTATGATTATTTTAGGATGATAGAATTCAAATTAAAATTAGTCTTAATATGTGATTGATCAAAATGCAACATAAACACATATGTATCTATTAATTGGGATTTAGATTATGTGCACTAAGGAACATGCTCAGTGGTATCAATATTAGAAAATGAATTATTAGAAGTGTTATAATTATACTGAAATTGGGTCTTAAGTTCCGTTATGTTCTTGGAATGATTATAGAGTATATTTTTATGGTTGTTGCATTCTTTTAGTATTCATGATATGTTTCTCTTAGCATCTTTATGTGTATCAACTTTTGGATTCAATTATACTTAGAATAGTGTTTAAATGATTTTAGGTCCTTGTTCAGTTCTTTAAGTTGTGAATATTGTCTACTCATTCTTGAACTGTATTCTTGTACTTTATGTGATGACGGGTATTAGAATGACTTAGGGGAAATAGAGGTAGGGATCTTTGTCAGCTGGATTTGTTTTTAGCATTATGTATGATGTGGGCATCTATTCTAATTATCATGTATATTTTGATCTTATGGTCTCTTGTTGGATATTATCTATTTATGGTATCATTGTGATCATGTCAATTTCTTATGTGTGGAACTGCTTCTCAGATTACTTGGTAGTATACCTATTTTGATGTTTATGAGATTATGAGCCTAGTGGAGGTTGAGTAGGTGCATCTTAGGGGAGTGGCTTACAATAGGGGCCAGGACCCAAAGTGGTCAGTACCTAGGTAACCTATCATAAGTTATGTAATTAAGTGATAACATAGTAATTAAAATGTGTAGAGATCATTAAAAAGATAATTTAGAGTATGGTTATGATTAGAATTCCTCATTTCCACGAGAGAGAATTCTAGTCCCACATGGATCATATTGAGGGTCTAGAGCCCAGAGTGGCCAGTCCAGAGTGACCAGTCTAGGGTAATTCAAGTAAATAGACATGTGATGAAACTCCCATAGCATGTAGCCTAGATCATCTACTGAGTTTCTATTTATGCCTCTGGTTTAGTGTCTCACCTTTCTCTTTATTTTGTAAACCTTGAGTAGAGAGCTTTCAGGATTCCTTGCTCAGTGGTTTTATCCTTGTTTGGTTTTGGTCATCCAATTGGGGTTGGTGGTTATCTCCTCAGCACGGTGGGGTAGACCTTTGTGGTTCTACATGGAGGGGTGGTAGTGATTCTTTACCATTTGAGATTCGACGTCCTGGTGTCAGTTTTGTTGATACTTCTATAGTTGGATGCTTTTATGGTTCTTCATTGATTCTTCATTATTGGTTTCTTATCATACCTTCATTTATGTAGTCCTATATTAGAGTATCACATGTGATACCTAATATGGACATTGTACTTCTTTGATAGATTTATTATTGCATACCTTGCAACATGTGTAGTGGATGTCAGTTTATTAGTTATCATGGATGTCCATGAGGATTGTATTTATTGTTGTAATTTGTATTAGTATCATTTATGATATGGAATATTTTTTTATCTTTCTTTAGTTGTATTTTTTTTCTTAAGTAATTCTACGTCATGGGACCCTCGAGTTTTGTAATCTATGTTGGATGTTGTTTCAACGTGAGTAAATGGTAATTGCTTCTACACTGTTGTTTATCTTGTATGTTAACTTTAAAAAAAAAACTTTACCAAACTTAGTAGCTTGCTATAGGTTAATCTCTCTTGGGTTCCCTAGCATAGCATTACACTATTTGCTTCTCTGCAAGTCTTTGGTAAATCACTCTGTTGACATCAATGACAATCATAGTCATGAATGCAACAACAAATACTACAGAATGGCTACCAAACATTTAGCATTCATTCCTAACAAGAACAAGAAGAGAATCTTAGAAATGAAAATGAGGATATAGAGAAGGATCAAGCTAAGGTTGACAAAGAAATAAAATCCTAGGGAGATGTACTTATGCAGACTCCAAATTAGATACCTACAAGGAATGAAGAAGGTAATGTAGGTCCATAATCTACTGATGGTATAAAAGAATGAGAAGTGATCACAAGATAAGCATCTTCCACACAAGTTGGTGATGTTTCTACTCCACTTCAATGAATTGAATCTTGTCAAGATAAAGCAATGCTATGAGGGGGGTGAATGAGTGTTCTAGCTATTTTATTCCATTCAAGCCAATTAAAACTTCACCATGTAATAACTAAAATAAGAAGAACACACTCATAAAGTAAGAAACTTATAACACCATGATTTACTCTCAAGGAACCCCTGGAAAAGGGAAAACCCCAGTGGAGATGATACCCACAAATGACGTACTAAAATTATTGTGGCCCAATTAGGATACCTTTCCCTATTAGGAGTAGAATATTCCATTAGTACAAGTCCTTGTTAGAGGAAAAACCTTGCTAGGAGTCTATAAACCTATTAGAGGTGAATACAAAATGGATCTTACTACTCTTACAAAAAACTCACTTTCCATTATTACCAAAGTATCTTGTAGAAAAAAATTGAACTAAAACATCTACTATGCCGAAGTATTTCTAGTAATATCTTGCAACTTCCTCTACATTTTCTAACATCCCAATGTTACAAGTAGTAGTTGTCGTTGCACAAAAAGATCCACCTATTAATGTCTCATATAACCACTAGACTTATAGAAGAAACAAGGGGTGGTTAAGCCGTGTCATGAATCCCAAGGGAACTGCTGACCATTTTTCCAACAATCTCCCCCTCAGCATTACCTGAGGGGATTCAAACCTATGACCAAGCTCTGATACCACTTTTTACAAGTAGTAGTTGTCATTGCACCAATGATCGATCTGTTAATGCCCAGAAAAACTACTAGACTTGTAGAAGACATAGGAGGTGGTTAAGTCATGTCACGAATCCCAAGGGGAGTGATAACCATTTTTCCAACACCTAATGCATTACATTTCACCATCATAAATTTTCATCTTAAAACATATATACTCAACCTCATAATATTTCCATTCAGCTCATGAATATATCACAAAATGTGTCCAGAACATATTCAAATAAAAAGTATATAGTTTGACATCATACATTCATAAATATAGGGTATGTTAGGAATAATAGTCCATAATAAAACTAAGAGGGGGGGTGAATCAGTTGTATAACAAATTATTAAAATTTAAACTTTAAGGGGCAACAATATTAGATCCAATGCCAACACAATAACACAATATTTTGGTGTTAGCAAAATGATGTTAAAGGTAAAAACCCTAGTGGGAATTAGCACCCACAAATGATGTACTAAGAGTATAGTATCCTTGTTAGAAGATTTATCCTTGTTAGGAGCTTATTGAAACATTACAGTACATAGTCCTTGTTAGAGGAAAGACCTTGTTAGGAGTCAAGAAGAAAAGGGAGGGCTCACTGCCCAAAGAAGGTTAAGTCCACCTTCATAACTCAATGTTCACAACATAGGTGTATATGAAGAAATACACAATCTTTTTGAATTATTCAACAATAAATATCTTTGCTTGATCAATTCCAATGTAGTATACAAACAAACCTCTATTCTACATACAACAGACACAAGCTCACATCTTTTGGAACCTCTCTATATCACCTTCTTCTCATCCATATATTTTCCAAAGAAAAGACCTTACATATGTACCCTATTACAATTATCCATGATTAGGTTAGCCCATACGACTTTCCTAATTACAAAAAATTACATAAACCCTTGCTAAGATACACATGATATCTAAAACAAGTTTAAAATGATTATATTACATCATTTAAGGTCTAACATCCTTAATTTATGTTTTCCAATCAAAACACATGCTTCATATCCTGAGTCAGCTTCTAAATAAGCCTTCTCTGAAACACAAGCCATAGCTGACATCACTAGTCACTCCATACCTTGATTTGACCAATGAACTATTGACAATTTGGCTGATTTTATTACATAGATGTTGTCATTATGGCAACATATGATCAACATGAAGATCGTACAAGTTAGAGAGCAAGTATGACATAGCACATTGCAAATTTGTCTAAGTATGACATAGTATTTTTACTAGTGCACCTGGACACAATTTTTGTTTGCAACGTTGACTGGAGTAAGTTCAATGCTTGCACACTTTATGGTGACTAATGATGAACCATCTTAGAGTGCAAGTTATTACATGTCATGCCCCACAAGGGAACCGGGGAGAGAACAAAGATTCTCTTTGTAAAGAAAACCTAAGCAAAAATTTATTTATTTTTTTAAATTTTCAAAACAATAACATGAACAAAACCTAAACTTAGTTTCCTCCAAGGTTCCCTTTTATTTAATGCATGATTCATTTAAGGCCATTAAGTAAAATAAGAACAAGATAAAGTTCTCAAAACAAATTACATCATATCTTTAAGAAATACAAAATATTTTCATTTCAACTTTCCATTTAAACATCTATATTCCTAAGTATCCTTTATGAACAATATAACTTTTTAAAATCAAATAAAACTCATCTAAATACATTACACATATATTACATAACTTGGAATGTTACAAAATCCTTTTTCTTTTCCAACATACATCTTAAACATAAAGTTCACATTTCCCTTTTCCCTTTTTCCTAAGTCTACCCATACATCATTTTGAATCACATCAATGATTACATTACATTCATCTCCTCATGGGAGGTAACAATAATTTTACAAAATGAAATATAATTACAAAGCCTTCATTCTTCAAAACTAGTACATAAGCAAGCATGAATCTCCAAACACTGCATCCGCCAAAAGATACCTCGATAAAAGATTTACCACCCAACCATGTGGATACCTAAAAGGCCCACTCCCCCGTGCTAGGAGATAAACACCAAGCCCACAAAGAAGTAACTTACTAGGTTTTTACAAAGGGTTGAATAACAATTTCACAAATGAGGTTCACTTCACAAGGGTTATAAGGTTTGGGTAGAAAATCCTAAGCAACAACCTAAGTGAGTGTCATCGCATAGCCCTCACCCCTTGGGTTGTCCTGGTACTAGCCACACTGGGCCCCGGCCCCCAAGTAGGAACATGCGGAATCGAATGCCTTTCGTACAGACAAGCGCCATTCGATCATACCTACGCATAGGTACCTTCTCCCACTCCCATCCATAGCCTTTACTAGCACTAATGGCATGGGCGAGGCACATTTAATCTTTTTAATGTTTTAACCCATTCCCATAAGTTTAATTAAGTTTTCACTTGTTAAATAACTCTTCAGTCGGTTATCCTGGTCTAGCCACTTTAGGGCCCCGGCCCCGCACTGAGAGCCACTCACTTAGGGGTTCTTAGGTTTCCTACCCTTAACCCACATGTCACAATCACATCACAAACATAGTAAAACATATCATAAACACATTTGTAAGACTGCATCAAAGAGTAGAAACTAATAAGATAGTTTATGAACATTTAGGGAAATTAGGAACGTTTAAGGATATTTAGAATGTCCTGATCCTTTAGACAAGCCTAACCCTAAACTACTTCCTAAACACATCCTTACCCTATTAAGGCATCTAAATGCACTGGACATAACCTCTGCCAAACACATTTAAGGTTTTCACAAATTTCCATATGCCAAAATAACGCTTCTTAGATTTCAGTCTAGGCCTGACATTTGACTAATCTTGAAATTTGGCTAAGTCTGGTTTTATGAAAATCTAAAATCTAAAAATCACAAATTTATAAACTAAACTATACTCTGAAATTCCTACTAAATAATAACTAAATTTAATAGAAATTTCAATATTCCAAATTTAATATTCACTAAAAACAAACTACCACAAAATAATAAAAGAAAACAAAATAGATTTAAAGTCATTTTTAAATAGGCTATTTAGTATTTCATTATTTTATTTTCCTCCTACAATCTCTCCTTATTTTTCTCCTATATTTCCTCCTTATTATTTTCCTATAATTTTTCCTATATTTCTTCCTTATTATTCTCCTATAATTTCTCCTATATTTTACTAAAAGTTTAAATGATTTTACTAAATGTTATTGACATTTTATTTTATTATATTTTTTTAAAAATAAAAATAAAACATAACTCAAATGTTTTATTGAAACATATATATTTCAGAAACCAAAATAATATTTATATTGTATAAACGTCACCAAATGAATTCATATTAAAATGTTAAAATGTTTGTATTGATAGAATATTAAATGACGGAATAACATAATAATATAGCATTTGTTTTATTTTTACATATATATTTCAGAAACCAAAATAATATTTATATTGTATAAACGTCACCAAATGAATTCATATTAAAATGTTAAAATGTTTGTATTGATAGAATATTAAATGACGGAATAATATAATAATATAGCATTTGTATTACACTAATACAACATTTGTATAATGTACAGACGATTGACAAAATAATATCATACTACACACACTATTACCAATAATGCAATGATGTTTCACATATTATAATAATACATTTAATACTTCAACATTCTGTAATAATACATTATTGCAGAATACATTAATCTATCAACCATCTGCAATAATATACTATTACAGAACACATTAATATATTCACCCTACACCATACAATAATAATACGACATTACACCTATGTTTTGCAATAATAACACACATATAGAAACTTTCAACCAATCTAAAAAATCACATTCATACTATTAAATTAAACCTATTTCTCAGGATGGAATCCAACCTGGAGTCCTGCGGAATCCAGTTGATGAAGATGAATCCTTCCTCTCTGTCTCTTTCCAGCAAGCCTCAACCTCTTCCTGGATGAACTCTCCAGCCTTTATTTTCCAAAATCCAAATGCCAAACTCTTCTGAATCTCCCCAAATTTTTATTTTTTTTTGCCATCCTAATATATATCTCTATATATATATATATATTTTCCTCCCCTCCCTTACACAAGAAATCTTCCGGTAAATAAAATGGAGGTGGTGGTTGCACGGGTAAACCAATTGTGCAACCATCCCAACCTCTCACCCGTTAATAATATAGTTAATAATATGGTTAATAATATGGTTTGTAAAACCATTCCCGTAAGGGGTAATCATATTTTATTTAATAAGGTTTTAATTTTATTTTTTTTGTCTCCTAAATTTAAGGATGACAAAATAGAGAATATATTCTTAAATATTAATTTCCTAACTTACTTAGCCATGGTAATAGAATTTACCAATCCTATTTACCACTAATAAGAATAACATAAGAATAATTTCCTTCACACAAATAATTAATTTATTATATAATAATATATATTAATATATGTATTCATAGGCATATGTGTGCACCCATATGCTTATGGTACATATACCATAAATCATACACATTATTATTAATATTAAATATTAAAATAACATTATTATAAAATATATTATTTATTATTAATGATATTAAATCTCACGATTTAAATCACATACCAACTCGTTCACACTAGTATGCATATACGTAACTTTTAATAATGATAAATTACTAAGTCATACCTATCAAAATCTACTTACAACTTTGAACATGCCATGAAGACAAGACCTAGCTACCAGATCCACAAATCAACCAACTACAAGATCGCATAATGCCTCCACATAAGGGACTAACTCGACACCTCCCACCTAAGGGAAAAAGGATCAAAGGTGAGGTTTCTTCCTATGGAACCTGGTGATATCTCCGTAACAACAACAATGATCGAGGATTTTGAGAGATCGCTCAAACCTATGAAGCCAGGTGGAGACGATACTCGGTACCTGCAATCCTTCATCACCAAGAAGAGATACATACATATACATATGGATATACAAATCAAATATATGCAAGTAGATGACTAGGATCGATACATCGTGTGGACCTCAACTGAGTGAGTAACTACGACTTCATCCTCAGTCATAAAAACACATCAGTCACATATCCATGCAACATAGAAGATCATGATAATGGTTAGTATTTAAATCATTGGGTTAGATCCATAAGACATATAAAAATAGATGATTTTCAAATATCATAAACATATAAATGATATAACCATAAATGAGCATATTAATCATCTGATAAACATAACATCATCCATAAAGCATAAACATAAATGTATAGTCCTAACCATCACAATAGAATGTCCAAATCAGAAAGTCCAAGTATCAGCATAAGAGAGGTATTACATCCTCCCCCCCTAGAGTTAGGCTTACTCCTGGAAGCCTACAAATAAATATGGATATGCATCTCTAAGCCTAGAAGCATCTTCCCATGTGGTGGAAGACTCAACATTGGGGTCCCATTGGACCCTTGCCTGCTCTATGCTGCGACCCCTGAGGGTCAGTGTCCGCTACTATAGAATACGTACCGGCTCTAAAGCTAGCTGCCCATCCGCTATCTGGAGTTTCAAAGACTGTCCCCTGACTATTGGCTTGCCCATGGTTTATAGAAGAAAATGCTCGATGGGATCTGCCTAAGTTACCTACTATAGGTTCAGAAGTGGCCTGTCTAAAACTAACTGCTGGAGAAGATTTCTAAGGGCAATTAACTGCAATGTGCCCATGCTGCCCACAAGAGTAACATCCAGTGTTTTTGAAAAAATTTCTTCCTGCAGAAGGTGCACTAGATTGCTGGTAGCTACCTTGACTAGAGTCCTGAGGCATACTCTGAGCTGGCTGACGGTTTGGGAAATGTTTTGCACATTGCCAGTTGCGAGGATTATTAAATTGAGAACCCCCACTTTTACTTTTATTTCCATTTTGGTTGTTGTTGTTGTTGTTGTTGACGAATTTCCTTTTCTATTGGTTCTGATTCCCCTTAGGCGGATAGTTCTTAGGTGTGCCTTGAAATTGATTCCCTAGCCCAACTTGGAAAGTATTGCCACCTTGGCCACTGGTTTGGCTTCCTAACCCCAAGGCTATATTTTGTTCTTCAAGACGAGCCTTAATGACTGCATCATTTATAGTCTGAGGTTCAAACATTCTTACACTACAGGCCAAGTGACTGTTGAGCCCTCTAAGAAAGTGTTGAGTTAACATAGGTTCATCATCCTTAAACCCTGAATATGGCTTGAGTTCCAAGAACTTCCTCTCATAGTCATCCACTGACATATTAAGCTGTCTTAGAGTATGAAATTCTTCAGCTCTTTCCCGCCTCCAATGGTCAGACAGAAATTTAGCTCGAAAAAGTTCTAGGAATAGTTCCCAAGAGAGGGTGGTGATGTCTAAGTGAAGTTTCTCTCTTTCTGTTTCCCACCATGTGGATGCAAAGTCTCTAAGATGAATAACTGCAAACTGGGCTTTGGTATTACTATGGTATGGGTGCATGGAGAAAAGCCTTTCTAATTCTAGCAACCAAGTTTGTGCGGAAGTTCCACCTTGTGTTCCCTTAAATGGGTTTGTCTTGGTTCTAAGGAGATCCCGCATATGAGAAGCCCGTAGGGCATCCTCTTCCAATGTCTGGTCTCTCCTCCTAGGACTTCTTTCTCTTTCCTCATTGTGAGTGCTACTCTCCCCATGCTGGCCTCTATCCTGCCCTGCCTCTAACCTCTGAAGGAATTGTTGTAGTAATTCTGCTACTTGGGCTCCCTGAAAACCTCCTGATTGATTGTTAGATTGTTCCCCTTGTTCCTCGTATTGTTCTTCTTCATGAGAACTTTCATGTTGAGATCTAGGAGGGGCATTTTGGGCACCTCCTCTTCGACCACGGGTTACGGGTGGCATCCTGCCATGAGTTAAGAAGAATGATCAGTTTTAGGGTTTTGATTTTCGTTTTGAGTTTTCCTAAGATGTAGTGCAAGTTTAAGGTACACGGACCCAATTCTTTAGGCCCCAGTGTAGCAACTTAGGGCTCTGATACCAAAAATGTCATGCCCCGCAAGGGAACCAGGGAGAGAACAAAGATTCTCTTTGTAAAGAAAACCTAAGCAAAAATTTATTTATTTTTTTAAATTTTAAAAACAATAATATGAACAAAACCTAAACTTAGTTTCCTCCAAGGTTCCCTTTTATTTAATGCATGATTCATTTAAGGCCATTAAGTAAACTAAGAACAAGATAAAGTTCTCAAAACAAATTACATCATATCTTTAAGAAATACAAAATATTTTCATTTCAACTTTCCATTTAAACATCTATATTCCTAAGTATCCTTTATGAACAATATAAATTTTTAAAATCAAATAAAACTCATCTAAATACATTGCACACATACAACATAACTTGGAATGTTACAAAATCATTTTTCTTTTCCAACATACATCTTAAACATAAAGTTCACATTTCCCTTTTCCCTTTTTCCTAAGTCTACCCATACATCATTTTGAATCACATCAATGATTACATTACATTCATCTCCTCATGGGAGGTAACAATAATTTTACAAAATGAAATATAATTACAAAGCCTTCATTCTTCAAAACTGGTACATAAGCAAGCATGAATCTCCAAACACTGCATCTGCCAAAAGATACCTCGATAAAAGATTTACCACCCAACCATGTGGATACCTAAAAGGCCCACTCCCCCGTGCTAGGAGATAAACACCAAGCCCACAAAGAAGTAACTTACTAGGTTTTTACAAAGGGTTGAATAACAATTCCACAAATGAGGTTCACTTCACAAGGGTTCTAAGGTTTGGGTAGAAAATCCTAAGCAACAACCTAAGTGAGCGTCATCGCATAGCCCTCACCCCTTGGGTTGTCCTAGTACTAGCCACACTGGGCCCCGGCCCCCAAGTAGGCACATGCGGAATTGAATGCCTTTCGTACAGACAAGCACCATTCGATTGTACCTACACATAGGTACCTTCTCCCACTCCCATCCATAGCCTTTACTAGCACTAATGGCATGGGCGAGGCACATTTAATCTTTTTAATGTTTTAACCCATTCCCATAAGTTTAATTAAGTTTTCACTTGTTAAATAACTCTTCAGTCGATTATCCTGGTCTAGCCACTTTAGGGCCCCGGCCCCGCACTGAGAGCCACTCACTTAGGGGTTCTTAGGTTTCCTACCCTTAACCCACATGTCACAATCACATCACAAACATAGTAAAACATATCATAAACACATTTGTAAGACTGCATCAAAGAGTAGAAACTAATAAGATAGTTTATGAACGTTTAGGGAAATTAGGAACGTTTAAGGATATTTAGAATGTCCTGATCCTTTAGACAACCCTAAACTACTTCCTAAACACATCCTAACCCTATTAAGGCATCTAAATGCACTGGACATAACCTCTGCCAAACACATTTAAGGTTTTCACAAATTTCCATACGCCAAAATAACGCTTCTTAGATTTCAGTCTAGGCCTGACATTTGACTAATCTTGAAATTTGGCTAAGTCTGGTTTTATGAAAATCTAAAATCTAAAAATCACAAATTTATAAACTAAACTATACTATGAAATTCCTACTAAATAATAACTAAATTTAATAGAAATTTCAATATTCCAAATTTAATATTAACTAAAAACAAACTACCACAAAATAATAAAAGAAAACAAAATAGATTTAAAGTCATTTTTAAATAGGCTATTTAGTATTTCATTATTTTATTTTCCTCCTACAATCTCTCCTTATTTTTCTCCTATATTTCCTCCTTATTATTTTCCTATAATTTTTCCTATATTTCTTCCTTATTATTCTCCTATAATTTCTCCTATATTTTACTAAAAGTTTAAATGATTTTACTAAATGTTATTGACATTTTATTTTATTATATTTTTTTAAAAATAAAAATAAAACATAACTCAAATGTTTTATTGAAACATATATATTTCAGAAACCAAAATAATATTTATATTGTATAAACGTCACCAAATGAATTCATATTAAAATGTTAAAATGTTTGTATTGATAGAATATTAAATGATGGAATAATATAATAAGATAGCATTTATTTTATTTTTACATATATATTTCAGAAACCAAAATAATATTTATATTGTATAAACGTCACCAAATGAATTCATATTAAAATGTTAAAATGTTTGTATTGATAGAATATTAAATGATGGAATAATATAGCATTTGTATTACACTAATACAACATTTGTATAATGTACAGACGATTGACAAAATAATATCATACTACACACACTATTACCAATAATGCAATGATGTTTCACATATTATAATAATACATTTAATACTTCAACATTCTGTAATAATACATTATTGTAGAATACATTAATCTATCAACCGTCTGCAATAATATACTATTACAGAACACATTAATATATTCACCCTACACCATACAATAATAATATGACATTACACCTATGTTTTGCAATAATAACACACATACAGAAACTTTCAACCAATCTAAAAAATCACATTCATACTATTAAATTAAACCTATTTCTCAGGATGGAATCCAACCTGGAGTCCTGCGGAATCCGGTTGATGAAGATGAATCCTTCCTCTCTGTCTCTTTCCAGCAAGCCTCAACCTCTTCCTGGATGAACTCTCCAGCCTTTATTTTCCAAAATCCAAATGCCAAACTCTTCTGAATCTCCCCAAATTTTTATTTTTTTTTGCCATCGTAATATATATCTCTATATATATATATATATATATATATATATATATATATATATATATATATATATATATATATATATATATATATATATATATATATATATATATATATATATATATATATATATATATATATATATATATATATATATATATTTTCCTCCCCTCCCTTACACAAGAAATCTTCCAGTAAATAAAATGGAGGTGGTGGTTGCACGGGTAAACCAATTGTGCAACCATCCCAACCTCTCACCCGTTAATAATATAGTTAATAATATGGTTAATAATATGGTTTGTAAAACCATTCCCGTAAGGGGTAATCATATTTTATTTAATAAGGTTTTAATTTTATTTTTTTTGTCTCCTAAATTTAAGGATGACAAAATAGAGAATATATTCTTAAATATTAATTTCCTAACTTACTTAGCCATGGTAATAGAATTTACCAATCCTATTTACCACTAATAAGAATAACATAAGAATAATTTCCTTCACACAAATAATTAATTTATTATATAATAATATATATTAATATATGTATTCATAGGCATATGTGTGCACCCATATGCTTATGGTACATATACCATAAATCATACACATTATTATTAATATTAAATATTAAAATAACATTATTATAAAATATATTATTTATTATTAATGATATTAAATCTCACGATTTAAATCACATACCAACTCATTCACACTAGTATGCATATACGTAACTTTTAATAATGATAAATTACTAAGTCATACCTATCAAAATCTACTTACAACTTTGAACATGCCATGAAGACAAGACCTAGCTACCAGATCCACAAATCAACCAACTACAAGATCGCATAATGCCTCCACACAAGGGACTAACTCGACACCTCCCACCTAAGGGCAAAAGGATCAAAGGTGAGGTTTCTTCCTGTGGAACTTGGTGATATCTCCGTAACAACAACAACGATCAAGGATTTTGAGAGATCGCTCAGACCTGTGAAGCCAGGTGGAGACGATACCTGGTATCTGCAATCCTGCATCACCAAGAAGAGATACATACATATACATATGGATATACAAATCAAATATATGCAAGTAGATGACTAGGATCGATACATCGTGTGGACCTCAACTGAGTGAGTAACTACGACTTCGTCCTGACTCATAAAAACACATCAGTCACATATCCATGCAACATAGAAGATCATGATAATGGTTAGTATTTAAATCATTGGGTTAGATCCATAAGACATATAAAAATAGATGATTTTCAAATCTCATAAACATATAAATGATATAACCATAAATGAGCATATTAATCATCTGATAAACATAACATCATCCATAAAGCATAAACATAAATGTATAGTCCTAACCATCACAATAGAATGTCCAAATCAGAAAGTCCAAGTATCAGCATAAGAGAGGTATTACAGTACAACATGTACAAAAGGAGTTATGATAGTTTTTGTGAAGATAGTGTGAAGCCAACAAGACAAAATAGGTAAAGAGTTAAGGGATTATTTTGTTTATCAAAATAATGTCTTAAAAATATAAAGGGATGACATCCTAGATGTTTACCCTTGGATAAAGTTATTTTGTAATATGGAAGCTAACCAAGTAAAGTTATTAGCCTTAATAACTTGTATAAATGTAATTGTAAAATGTAAGAAAGATGTATGTAATATGTGAGATCTATAATGTATATGTAATAGTGATACTGAAAGAGTAGCGAAGAGATATTAATGCAAGTAGTATAAGGTTATGTACCTTGACCTCTTTTTATAATCAGTGTATATTGTATTTTACTTGTTTGGATAGTGGGCTCAGCTGGTAATCACATTTTTTACTACCAACTCCTTGTTAGAAATAGGAAATACTGAGAGGGGGGGGTGAATCAGTATTTCACAAACTTTTACCTTTGCCCACTTATGGATATAACAGATTACTTTAATGCATACAAAGCATAAGAAACTGAATATCATACACAGTAGTAAATGTAAAGAACTCATAACACATGATATGTTATCAAGGAAACCCTAGCCAAGGGAAAACCCTGGTGGGGATGGTACCCACAAAGATCCACTAATCAAAAGATATCTGGTTAAGGATGTTGACCCTGTTAGGAGCCTATTACAATCATATAGTGTATCAATCCTGATTAAGGGACTATAGGCCTTGTTAGAAGCCTCAACCCTGTTAGGAGTTGTAGATACAAAACCTAATTACCAGATGAGCTCACTACCCAAAAAAGTAATACAAATGTGTATTGATTACAATATGGTACTACTTACAACTTCGCATCAACAACTTTCGCTGCTATCACAATTTACATATATTACATGTTACATTTCAAGTATGCTTGGTACATCTTTATTTATACAAGATACAAACATAATATATTTCTCTTGTCTACTTGCATATCTTTATCCAAGAGTAAACATCTAGGATGTCATCTCTTTATAATATTAATTCATTATTTTGACAAGCAAAATAATCCCTTAATTCATTTACTAGTTTTGTCTTCAAAACTGCACTGTCGGCTGTACTCTGTCATCGGTAAAATAGTCATAACTTTGTCCGTACTATCTATTCTCTTTTGCACATTGAGATGGGGTATCCTTAGACACCATAGAGTCTATGTTCAATTATGAAAACTCTGATCATGCTCCAGTGAATGTCACCAAACAAACTGTATGGGGTGCTCTGTCAAAATCACTGTTTCATACTTAGACAATTTTAGTCTGCGATCTTCCATACTTACTTTTCAGCTTATGCACTCTTCATAGGGAAGATATGTTTCCATAATGACAACATCTATGTACATACCTCAGCCAAATTTCCAACACTCCTAATAGGGTTGAGGCTTATAACAAGGCCTATAGTCCCTTAATCAGGACTGATACACTATATGCTTGTAATAGACTCCTAATAGGGTCAACATCCTTAATAGGATACTTTTGATTAGTGGATCTTTGTGGGTACCATCCCCACCAGGGTTTTCCCTTAGCCAGGGTTTCCTCAAGAACAAATCATGTGTTATGAGCTCTTTAGTTTTATTACTATACATGTTGTTTAGCTTCTTATGTTATGCATGTGTAAAGATAATCTATTATATCCATAATTGGGCAAAAGATAAAGTTTTTAGCATACTAGTTCACCTCCCCCTCTCAGTATTCCCTATTTCTAACAATTGGTATCAGATCTTAGTTACTCGGAGAAGAATCATTCAAGGAAAGCCTAGTAGCTTGAGTAAGATATCTATGGATATGGACCAACTACAGAAGAATCTTGAAGAAGCTCTTGAACATATTGATATGCTTACTGATGAAAGAGACACTCTGAAAGGGAAATATGATGATGCAAAGAACCTCATTGAGAAATTAAAAAACAAGTTTGAAGATCTAAAATCTAAAAAGGAATCCGAAGTTCTTATTGAAAATTGTGATGACAATTTAGAAAAAGAAAATGAGATCCTTAAACATGAACTGAAGATAGCAAGTTTGAAGCTTAGCTTGAAAGATGGAAATGGCAAGAATGAAGCAAATCTAAAATCTGAGACTGAAAGTCTAAAGACTGAAAATGAAGGACTGAAATCTAAACTTGGAAATGTAACATTTGAACTTGAGAAAGTTAATTTGTAGTATGCTGAACTTAAAAAATACAATAAGATTGTGAAAGGTGAACTGACTCAATCCAACCAACAACTTGAAAGGCTATATTCAACCAGTGAGAAGATTGATGAACAAATATCCTATCAGAAACCATTCTATGATAAGACTAGTCTTGGATTTAACACTCTTAAAGAAAATGATGAAAGCAAGGAACCAGATCTGAAAGTATCTGAAAGCATAGATGAGAAGAAGTCTAATAAGATCAACAAATCTGAAGATACACCTAAAGAAGAAGAATCACCGAAGCAAGAGGAATCACCCAAAGGTATGCAAAGAGAATTCAAAGGTATATTTTTTGCTTGTAATACTATTGGTCATATGAAGAGAGATTGCACAGGTAAGCAATTTAAACCTCTTAATGGTTATTGTTTTAATTGTCATGGTTTTTGATATAGAGCTATTGAATGTAGAAAACCTAAGTTTATTGAGAATAACCATAATAGTAGAATGTTTAGGAATACTAACAATGTAGATAGAAACCTACTGAAGATACGAACAAAAGAAATGGAGTAATATGTTATAGATGCAACAAGGTTGGACACATTGCTAGAAACTACAGATCAAAGATTAATCAACCTAGACCAAGATATGGAAACAATTGAATTGTTTTTCAGATATGCAACAAGATTGGACATACAATAAGGTTTTGCAGAATGAACAATGGAGTTTTTCATCCTAACCCTAACCCTAGAAATCATGAAAGAAGAAATGAAGATGCAAGAAACAGATAGAAAGGTTGTTGTAGCAATACACATGAAGTGAAGTTTGTTAAAGGCACAGATCAAGAAGACATACTCAACATTGAAGGTAATAAGAAAGGTGAAGTATCAAGTGGTAAGAATGAATCCTTACCTGACCTATCTCAAAGCACTTAATTTATGAAAATTATAGTAGATTAGGAACTTAAATTAGTGTAGAAGTAGATTTATGATGAATTGAGTCTTGTACAATGAATGCAAGGTATTTTATGATGGTCTAATGCTATGGTTAAGAGCACAAAGAAAAATATTATGTTTTTCAAGATCGCAAGAAGTTTTAAGTTTTGCAGGATAGCAGAGACAACTTTTTTGAAAGAAGGGGCAAAAGAATTGAATGCAATGTTAGACATAAGTGAGATTGAAGTAATAAAAGGTTATGATCAGTGTTATTTGATCATCAAAGTGAATACAAGTGTTAAGGAGATCAAAGAGTAGTGATTGGAAGCATTTTGCAATGATTTGGTGAAGGATTTGAGCACCGAATCTACACAAGCCCAAAAATTGTGAAATTGAGGTATTTTACTTGGCAGATATTTTAATTGGTAAAAGGAATTTGAAGCAATCATGGATGTATCTTTAATTCACAATGTTAGAGACAAAAATAGACCTAGAATGAAGAGGGAACTAGTAGAACCCTTGGAAGAAGACCCTAGTTTAGCTTTATCATTCGTACCAGACGGAGTTTTGCATTTAGAGAATGTAAGAAGCTATCTTGGATGCAAGTTAGAAACCATTAGTGATAGTGATTTTACCAATGAGTATTAGAAGATTTATAACTAGGACATGTCATTAAAAGAAGGATATGATCATTTGAAAGACAATGAGATTGTTACCTATGCATTGTAGTATGATTTTGATAATGAAGAATGCACTAAGATAATCCTTAGCAGAATTCATAATGGGAAGTTTTGGCTAGAAGATAGAGTGATAGACATTAAAATTGATTTGATTCATGAAGTCATAGGACTGTCTAAATCTGGAGCTATTCCTTTAAATGAGAAGAACATGAGAAAAATAGTCATTGATAACATAGGTTCATCCTATAATGGTAGAGGAATTGTAATTAGTAAGATCCAACAACACGATGTTAGATACTTATGCAAAATCCTAACAACTAAGTTTTGTGCAAATTCAAGAGAGGATGACATCGTAGCTAGAATGGTACACATAGCTTATTTTATGTGTGTTGACAAAGTGCTAGTTTATATGTGTGAAATTTTGAGAATTCAATTATTTGAGAACTTGGATAAGATTAAGAAGGCAAAGTATACACAATTTAGATTTTCATCTTTGATCACTTACATGTTTTTCCACTTATTAAGAAGATTTCCTTACACCATTGCAAGTGACTGAAATGATGGAAAAAATACAATGGAAAGGATCAATAAAGTGTATATGAGGCATGTTATTGACAAAGTAAATGAGAGTGTAATGTTGGTGATGAAGACTTTTCAGAACTTGGTAACTAGCAGATCAAGGATCCCATAGTCTCTTGTGGAGAAATATCAAAATGAAGTATGTTTTATGGTTGATACTAACTTTACCTACATTGAAGTAGTAGAACCTAGAATTGAGTTCATAGACCCTCTTGGCTATGAAATATCTAAAACTGAGATAGAAGAATATGTGAATAGGCTACTTAAGTGCAAGGTTGACACTCACAGTAATAGATTTGGAACTTTTGAAGAAAATTTCAACTCTGCAAAGGCTATACTTGAGGAGAAGCAGTCTAAGAAAAGAGTTGAGAGGACTATTAAGAGAATACTGAAAGATTCAGGAATGACAGAGCAAGAATTCTTAGTGACAAAGTAGATAACAATAGAAATCAGAGATATTTGATAGAAAGAGATTTTTTCTTTACCTCCCTTGTCATCTAGTGTAGTACAACAAGAAGCTACAGAAGTTAAAGTGAAAGTAGAGGAACCTGAGTAGGAACAAGAAGCAAGGAAACCTACTAGATCCTATTCCTCCACACCTAGCAAGAGAGTGAAAGAAATTGCTACTGGACCTGGTAAGAGGAAGAAAATTTTGGCTCCACCAATTCCTAGGAAAGTTATAGAAATTAAAGATGATGACACTACTATGAAGAAGAAAGCATGGAAACCTAGAGTTAAGAGAGTAAATAAAGAGATTATAAAAGATGGAGACTTTACTAAGATGAATAAATATTATGACCTCTATGAATACTTAGAGAGATTGAATCTTGAAAATGCAGTGGTCAAGCACTTGATTCTGGCTAATAAAATTTTTGACACTATTTAGGGTAAGATACCTGATGACTTATTCAAGAGACTTTTTAACAGGAAGAAGAGAGCACAAGAGGAAGACAAATCTATTAGAGAGGATCTTATGAAGAAACTATGTGATGTGAGAGATGATGAACATCTTGAATAAATTTTGAAACCCCTTAGCACCTATTTAAGGACTAAAAGGAGAACCATTCAGATCATGGCAGGACAATATGAAGAAGTGAATACAAAGACAAAACAAGCAATAGTTAAAGTTATGGTAGAAATTATTGGAGAGCCGTCAGTTGCAACAGAGAAAGAAGAAGAAGTAGAACAAGAGGATATTCCCTCTCCACTAGCTATAAACATTGAAGAAGAATCTATGAATGTTGAAGGTGCAAAGATTACCTTGGATACTGATGATAATGTATTCAAGAATCTGAAGAACATTCTTGACAATTCGGCTCTTGATGAACCTGATAGAATTGTAGAAGTAGAGCAGACCCAATCTATTGTTGAAGAACCTAAAGTGACAAAAGTAAAAGCACCTATACCCTCTAAAGTAGAAATCAGTCTTACTCCTGAGATTGGAAAGAAGAAGCAAATTGGATCTTTGTTTGAGGATTTGGGAAAAGAAGTAGATGATGATGATCAGATGGAATTGATCACATCTTTGAACAAAATCATTGGGAAGAATAAGAAAGTTAAAAGTCTAGAAGGATGTCTGAAGGACCTTAGTGAAAAGTTACAAGGTGATTTAACTACACAGATTGTAGAAGCAGACCCTCTGGAGAAAGAAAAGAAAGTGATGAGCACTTTTGATGATGAGTTCACTAACTTATCTGAGATTACAAAGATAAAAGAACAGGCAAACTATGAGGCTGGAATACTTTTGAACATCAGCCAGAATATCAGAAATGATATCAACAGTCTTGATATCTATATCAAGGACTTGAGGAAGAATTTGGGAACGGGAAAATCTTTGTACATACAGTGTACAAAACCAAAGACTTTGACAGCAGAAGAAGATCAGAAGATCAAGTTGAAGGAAGCAGAAATTCAGAATGAATCTAACCTTCTTTCTAGCCCTAATGTGAAGGTATGTGATGTTGAGAAGAAAGTTCAGAAGCTTTATGATGAAATCAAAGTTTTGCAGGATGAGAGAGATAGAAAAATGAGAAGACTAACTCTTTTGAGAGAACATATTTCTATGAAGTTAAGATTTATTAAAGAGCAGTTGGAAGAATGTCTTACAGCTAAGATATCTTTTCAGAAGTTTAACTTTGAGACCCTCCAAGCATGTCAAATAGCATCTTATGGACTAAGCACACTACTCAATGTGCTAGATTCCATTAAGAAATCATGGGAGAAGGAGATAGAATCTATGAAGATTGATTTTGTATATTGTGTTGCAAGCCTACCAGCTTTGCAATAATGGATTTTGATATAATATTTTTGAGATATAGTTTTCTAGCCCTCCCTACCTTTATTTTGTCATTGTTGTCAAAGGGGGAGAGATATCTAGCAGAAAATTGATAAGGACTGATACTCTTAGGGGGGAGTATTGTATTAGAGATAAGATTTTTGAGGAGTTATAAGGATAGTATATATATGTTATACTATGGCCACAATTTTGAGATTTTGGAGTTGCACACTTAGCCAATTTTCTCATATGTTGCCACCAATGACAAAGGGGGAGATTTTTGGCAATTTGGCTGAGTTGATTACATAGATGTTGTCATTATGGAAACATATGATCCACATGAAGATCACACAAGTCAGAGAGAAAGTATGACAGAGCGCATTGCAAATTTGTTTAAGTATGAGATAGTATTTTTACTAGTGCACCTGGACACAATTTTTGTTTGTGACATTAATTGGAGTAAGTTCAATGCTTGCTCACTTGAACATAGACTCTATGGTGACTAATGATGACCCATCTTAGAGCACAAGTTAGTACAGCATGTATGGAAGGAGTTATGACATTTTTTGTGAAGACAATGTGAAGCCGTCATGACAGAATATGAAGGCAAAATTGGTAAAGAGTTAAGGGATTATTTTTTTTATCAAAATAATGTCTTAATGATATAAAGGGATGACATCGTAGATGTTTACCCTTCGATAAAGTTATTTTTTAATATGGAAACTGACCAAGTAAAGTTATTAGCCTTAATAACTTGTATAAATGTAATTGTAAAATGTAAAAAAGATGTATGTAATATGCAATATCTATGATGTATATGTAATAGCGATAGTGAAAGAGAAGTGAAGAGATATTGATGCAAGAAGTATAAGGTTATGTACCTTGACCTCTTTTTGTAATCATTGTATATTGTACATTACTTGCTTGGGCAGTGGGCTCAGCTGGTAATCACATTTTGTACTACCAACTCCTAACAGGGTTGAGGCTTCTAGCAAGGCCTATAGTACCTTAATCAGGACTGATACACTATATGCTTGTAATAGACTCCTAACAGGGTCAACATCCTTAACATGATACTTTTGATTAGTGGATCTTTGTGGGTACCATCCCCACTAGGGTTTTCCCTTGGCCAGGGTTTCCTTAAGAACAAATCATGTGTTATGAGTTCTTTAGTTTTATTGATATGCATGTTATTTAGCTTCTTATATTATGCATGTGTAAAGATAATCTGTTATATCCATAATTGGGAAAAAGATAAAGTTTGTAGAATACTGATTCACCGCCCCCTCTCAGTATTCCCTATTTCTAACATGAACATCCTTCAATACCTTGTCTATCATCCCTTAATATCATATACCTTGAGTCTATACCATCTAGAAGATATAACCGAAACATAGAAACTAACTCTATCATTTCTCACTATCATAGTCTAATGAAAATTCTCCACCAAATCATATGTAACTAATCCAATATGAAAAATTTCATGATGTGATATTAGATATAAGATCACAACATATCCCTAAACTCTCATCTAAATTTCCAGCCTCTGACTCATCTGTACAGTATTCGTACACTGTGATAACCAGCCTAATCTCCTCACAGAAACATATGTTGACATTAGTGACAAAACAAAAATGGAAACACTATGAGTTCCCATTCAGTAACATAGTGATTAAACATATTAAATGTCTCAATCACTACCCCATGCATTAGAAATATCCAACAATCTCCCCCTTTGGCATTTATGTCAACATATGGGAAAACCCATTATCCCAAAGTTATATCAATCCAAAAAGCCACTACATACAATTTCCCCATCACCATATAGTAGGTATTTTCTCATAGTAAAACTCCCCCTTTCACAAAAATGGAAAAGGGTTCCATGAGCCATCAACTATTTTCCAACATCTTTCTTCCATGATCACTCCCCATGAGGAGTAGATCCTTGCATCTAGTCCAAAATATGATAAGGCTCTAAAAACCTTTGGACTGATGCATCTCTACATCATTTAATTCTGAAAAGGAGGGGCAAGAACCCCCAACATACATCTAAGATAGTCAAAGGTATCCTTTGGCAATGGCTTAGTGAAGATGTTAGCAATCTCTTCCTTAGTACTAATATATTCCAACTTTATCTCCTTTTCTGCCACCTTTTCTCTCAAGAAGTGATACTTGATAGAAATATGTTTCGTTTTAGAGTGCATCACTAGATTCTTTGACATATTCAATGTACTAGTGTTATAACAATTCATAGCCACTAGCTCATCAAAAGTTATTCTAATATCCTTTAGCATTTTCTTCATCAAAATAATTTGAGTGCAATCAATAGTAGCAAAAACATACTCTGATTCCGTAGTAGATTGAGCTATACAATCTACTTTCTTAGCCATGAAACCAAATTTTTCCCAACGAAAATGCACCACCACTAGTACTTTTTATGTCATCAATGTTTCCTTCACAATCAACAACAGTATATGAATTAAGTAAAAAACTATCATTCCTATCATACCATAGGCCATATTCAATTTTCCCTTTCATATATCTGAATATCCTTTTCACATTAGGTAGGTGTGTCTCCTTTGGCTCTACTTGATATATAGCCACAATCCCAACAACATTAGCAATATCCGGTCTAGTATGAGTCAGATATTGTAGTCCTCCAACCATTGATCTGTACTTGGTCTGAAATATACACTTTGTCTCATCATTACTTGATAGTTTATTATCAGTCACCATAGGTGTTCATACTAGTTTATAGTCTTCCATTCCAAATTTCTTTAGCATTTCTTTGAGATACTTAGCCTGGGAAATAAAGATACCATTCTCATTCTGATTTATTTGCAGTCCAAGAAAGAATTTCATTTCACCTATCATGGACATCTCAAATTTATTTTCCATCTCTTTTGAAAATTTCTTGCATAGATCATCATTTCCTCCAAAGATAATATCATCAACAAAAACTTCAATTATCACAACTCCATCTCCATTGGTTGTCAAATATAAGTTACTATCAGCATTACCTTTTCTAAATCCAAGGAAAAGTATGTATTTTTCTAACCTTGCATACCAAGCCCTTGGAGCTTTATTTAGTCCATATAGTGCCTTCTTTAGATTTCATACCATATCTCTATCTTTAGATAGGGAAATTCCATCTGGTTGTTCTATGTATACTTCTTTTTCAAGATCTCCATTCAAGAATGTAGATTTCACATCCATCTGATACACCTTGAATTCTTTATGAACAACATAAGCCAAAAAAAATATCATAGCCTCTAATCTAGCAACAGGAGAAAATGTTTCTTCAAAGGCTATGCCTTCTTGCTATGAATATCCCTTACATACCAGTCTTTCTTTGTTTCTTATGATAGTTCCTTCTTCATTCATTTTGTTTCTAAGAACCCATTTTGTTCCTATAACATTTTTGTTTTTAGGTCTAGGAACCAATTCCCAAGTGTTATTCTTCTTTATCTGATCTAACTCTTCCTTCATAGAATTTATCCAAAATTCATCTTTACATGCTTCAATTGTAGTGTTTGGTTCAATATGAGAAATTAAACAAATTTATTCTCTAATCTTTTATCTAGTCATTACTCCTTGATTAGAGTCACCAATAATTTGATTTTAAGGATGATTATTTTTTACATACCTTGGAGTCTTAAGAACCTCAGTAGCTCCACTTGTGTCAACATCACAAGTTTCCTTTTCACATTTTGCCTCAACAAGTTCTTCTCCTTCAGTAGGAGAAGCTTCTTTGATTTCTAAAATCTAATTATTGCCATACATTCTTTCTTGTATCTGAAACTTTCAATCTATCCTTACATTGTTACTTTCAATCATCTTTCTTAATCTCAAATTGAAACATTTGTAAGCCTTTCTCTTGGTAGAGTAACCAAGAAAAATTCCTTCATCACTTCTAGCATCAAAATTTCCTATCTTATCATCTCTTTTAATATAACACTTGCTACCAAATATTCTAAAGTATTTTACAATAGGATTATGATCAAACCATAATTCATAAGGAGTTTTATTGGTACCTTCTCTAATTTTAATTCTATTTAATATGTACACTATTGTCCCAATAGCCTCTCTCCAATGTATATGAGATACATTTCCTTCAATCAACATTTTCCTAGCACCATCAAGTATAGTCCTGTTTCTTTGCTCAACTATCCCATTCTATTGTGGAGTCCTAGGAGCTGTTGTTTGTCTCTTTATTCCATGTTCTTAGTGGTATGAATTGAATAAATCTAAAGTAAAATCTCCACCTCTATTTGACCTTAGACACTTTATCTTTATACATGATTCATTCTCTACTTTTTCTTTGAACAACTTGAATTTATCAAATGCTTATGATTTCTATCTTAAATAAGTGACCCACATCATTCTAGAAAAGTCATCAACAAAGAGTATGAAATGCCTTTCACCATAGTATGATCTTGTTCTTGTAGGTCCACACGGATCTATATGTACTAGATCCAACTTTATTTTTGATGTATATGCTTTACTTTTGTAATTGCTTCTTGTCTATTTTCCCATAACACATTCTTTGCATAGAGTGTTAGATGGTTTCACAATCTTTGGTAGATCTCTTACTGCATTAGCCATACTTTCCTTTAAAATGTTGTCAAAATTAACATGACAAAATATTCTATGCCATAACCAGCTATCATCTACCTTCACAACAAAACAAGAGGCTCCAGATGTGTTTAATTCAAATACATTACCTCTAGAATTTGTACCGGTTGCAATCAACTTTGCTGATAAAACATTTTCCATTAACAAAACTTAATTGAAAATCTTTATCCATGAACTTTCCAACACTTAACAAGTTATGTTTCAGTCCATCAATAAGAAACACATTATCAGTATTAGTCTTTCCATCGAAAGTAATAGATCCTACACCTATGATAGGTTTAGGAAGACTATCTCCAAATCTTACCACACCACCATCATACTTTATTAATTTAACAAATTTATTTATATCTCTAGTCACATGATATGAACAACCACTATCTATTATCCATTCAATTTTATTATCAACATGAGATACTAAAGCCTTTTCCTCATGTGCACTAGTTCATCTTTAATAGCAACAAATCCAATCTTTTCATAATCTAAATCATCATCAACAATGCCTTCACTAGAATAATAGTATTCTTTATCCCTTTTAATCTTGGAAAAATTTGATTTGTACTTAGGAACTCTTGTAGGACATTTAGATGCAAAATGACCTACCTTATTGCATGAAAAACATTTCAAGGTTAACTTGCAATCAAATTTTCCCTCACCTCTCTTTTCTCTTCTAGAAATCAGTGCAACAAGTTCATCCATCTTTCTTTCTTCTGCCATTATCTCTTCCCATTCCTCAGTATACTCACCAAGCTCTTCTTTTAGGTCTTCATTTTTGGTGCTCGAAAGTGGAGACAATTTCTTGTGTGTAGATGCCTTAAATGCAGATTCAACTTTAGGTACAAATTCTCCCAATTCTGCAGCTTCAAAAGTAGTTAGCTTTGGAATCAACATCTCTCTGCTAAAGTTTGGATTTAGAGGTATAGTTTTTTGAATAAACATAGCCTTGAACTTGTAAGTAGGTGTTAATGATCTGAGGATCTTTGCAATAACTTCTTCTTCATCATAAGTGACTCCACAGTTTCTAATTCCAACTACAACTTTTGTAACCCTTTGGAAATAAGTCCTAATGCTTTCATCCTCATTCATTTGTAGCTTCTCCATCTTTGTCTTCTAGTTTTTTAAATTCTCTTGTTTGGTTTACTTGTCTCCCTCATATAGTGCTTCTAATCTTTCCCAAATCTAGTATGCCGAATCCATGTCCTTAACTTCAGTAAACTCTCCTTCAGAGAGTGCACTGATCAATGCTTCTCTTGCAATCATGTTAAGTAAAAATATATTATTTTCATCCTCAGTAGCATTTGTCAACTCATCTTCTATCTTTATAGCTATCTCATTCCTTGTAATCAACCAATAGTCAATGCCCAAACAAAATAGGTGAGTGCACATTTTGTTCTTCCAGATGTCAAAGTTTTCAGGATCAAATTTTGGACTATCCTTCCTATAGTATTCCATCTCTAAAATCACCTCAAGCTATTAAGATTTATCTCTAAGGACCACTTTCTCTGATACCAATTGTTAGGAATAACAGTCCATAATACAACTAAGAGGGGGAGGGGTTGAATCAGTTGTATGACAGATTATTAAACTTTAAACTTTTAGTAGAACCAATATCATATCCAATGAACACAATGAATTCCAACACAATAACACAATATTTTGGTGTCAAGGAAACCTTGTTAAAGGTAAAAACCATGGTGGGAATTGATACCCACAAATGATGTACTCAGAGTATAGTATCCTTGCTAGAAGATTTAGCCATATTAGGAGCTTATTGAAACATTACAGTACATAGTCCTTGTTAGAGGATAGACAGTCAAGAAGAAAAGGGAGGGCTCACTACTCAAAGAAGGTTAAGTCCACCTTCAGAACTCACTATTCGCAACACAGGTGTATATGAAGAAATACACAATATTTTTGAACTATTCATCAACAATTGCCTTTGCTTGATTAGTTCCAATGTATTCTACCAATAAACATACTCTCTACATACACTAGACATAAGCTCATAGCTTTTACAACCTCTATATATCACCTTCTTCTCATTCATATCTTTTCCAATGAAAATATCTTACATATATACCCTATTACAATTATCCATGATCAGGTCGGTCCATAAGGATTTCCTAATTACAAACAATTAGATAAAACCTTGCTAAGATACACATGGTATCTAAAACAAGTGTACAATGATTACATTACATCATTTAAGGACCGACATCCTTAATTTATGTTTGCCAAAAAAAATGCACGCTTCATCTCCTAAGTCGACTTCTAAATAAGCCTTCACTAGAACACACACCATAGTTGATGTCACCAGTCATTCCATAACTTGCGCTAACCAACCAACATCCTTTATTACCTTTTCTACATCCCTCAAGCTCCCATACCTTGATTCCATACAATGTGGAAGATATAATAGAAACACAGAGACTAGCTCTATCATTTCTCACTGTCACAGGCTAATGACTAGTCTCCACCAAATCATCTATAACTCATCCAATATGAAACATTTCATGATGTGATCTTGGATATAAGATCACAACATATCCATGAACTCTCATATGACTTTGCAGCCTCTGAATCAATCGTACAGTATCCATACACTGTGATAACTAGTCTGATCTCCTCATTGAAACATATGTTGACATCAGTGACAAAACACAAATGACAATAGTATGAGTACCCACTCATTAATGTAGTGATTAAACATATTAAATGTTTCAATCACCTCCCCATGTATTATAAATATCCAATAGGGTAGCACCCAAAAAAAATCTAAGGTAGAACCTCTAGATTCCACATGGTACTCCCTTAAACATCGTGACCACTCATTTTCCCTATTTCACTATTGTACTATCTTTTCATACCCAGATCATGATGTAACTTTCTCCATTAAACTCTAAAATACAAGTGACCTTAAATAAAGGTCTATTACGTCTCATAATAGATTCCTCTAAGCTCGCAAGTCTCAGTTCGTCATATACTATGTTCTCTAGGAAATATTGTTCAAGTGTACCATGTCAACTGCTTCCTAGACCTAGTCATTTTTCTGATGCAAGAATTCAAAACTAAACTGAACTCCAAGTGATCATACCAATGAGTAGTGGTTCCATAAATGGAAACCTCTATGCTATAATCATTAGGCCACTTTCCAACAAATTCCCCCTTTAACATTGATGGAAACACTTAGTAAAAAATTAATGTATGCAATACCAAACTACTATTTATACACCTTATATTTTTCACAACTACTACTCCCCCTTTGACATCAATGTAAAAGGTATATAAAAAAATTGTATTTATTTTCAAGGAAAAAAATTGGGACTACATATCAAAAATTACACCATGCAAAGTATGTCTTGGAAGGAGGTTTCCAAGACCTTTACATTTGCTTCCCTTGTTGTCTTCAATGTCTAACCAAGATAAATTAAATAATTTAATACAAAGGATGAGATCTCAACATCCTTCAGTATAGTAGGCATTGATCAATCAAATGATTTCTTCATTGTCTCTATGTCCTCAAGGTGCTTCTCCAAAATTGACAATTTAGGAGTAATCAGACTTCTCAACTCAATGAATCTTCTCAAAAAATTTTAATTCTCATATTGTAGCACACTAATATTATCAAAGGATACTTCCTTGTCCAACTTAGTAACACATTATGAGGAGTGTTAGGATGGAGTAATAATGAGAGGGGGCTGAATCAATATTACATCACTTACTCAAATTAAGCCAATTCCTTATAAACCATATGATTTCATAAATGAAAATAACATAAACAAATAATTCATAACTCATAACAACATTATTTTTTTTCAAGGAAAACTTTTCCAAGGGAAAACCCCATTGGGGATGGTACCCACAACTATGCATTAAAATATAATATCCCTGTTAGGAGATCTAACTCCATTAGGGGCTGAGTATTAAATAGTACATTTCCTTTTTAGAGGAATATAAACCCTATTAAAGGTATAAAAAACCCTATTAAAGGTATACAAAACCATGTTAAAGTTATACTGAGCTTACAGCTCTTACAATCAATAATTCAGTTACAAATGTATTCTCAAGGGTGAACAATACAAGCGTCGACTATGCTTTGATAGTTCCAATTATATTTTTCAATAGCCTCTATCAATCTCTAATCTCACATCTTCTATCAATCATTACTGATATCCAAAATTCACATCCATATCTCATGCATACATCACTTTCACAAAACACTCTTCATTTATATGTATTCTATCATCCAGTCGGCTTCCAAATACAATAAAAAACATACTAATAAGTAATGAAAAAAATAAATACTAAGTTGGCGATCTTGTATTACCAAAGTTCCAAAAATATACAATCTTTATTTGACTTCACACATTACCATTCCAACTTACATTCCCTTAATCATTGTGACTGTTCATGTGCCCTATTTCACTATTCCTCTATCTTCGCATGCCTTCATATCACTGAAACTTACTGATATCAATACCAAAACACATGTGATCTTAATTGAACATCATGCATATCCCAAAATGTCTTCCTCTAATCTTGAAATTCATTATCTAGCATATACTATCTTTGCTATCCAAAATAGTTTTGTAATACTCTATAAATCTGATTTCATACTTAGTCATTTTCATGATTGTGTCTTCAACATTCATACTTTCTTCACATGATCTCCATACCATATGTGTTTCCATAAATTACATCCTCAAGTGATCCATAGTTCTCTCAAAACATCACTTGCCAACAATCTCTCCCTTTGGCATTGATGGCAACACTCAGAGAAAATTGACTAAGTGTCCAAAAAACTATATGTACTCTTCCTTATTTTTATTTTCTATATACATATACATATTCTTCTCTCTCTTTTTTTTTTAACAATTTTTTTTTCTTATATATTTTTTCTTCTTTTCTTCTCATTTTTATTCTTCTCTTCTTCTCCCCCTTTGACATCAATGGAAAAGGTATACTAAAAATTTTAAAATTTTAAAAATGTAGGACTTAGTGCTTACTCACCAATATTAGAATATATTGGAATGAATCTTCCAAGGTCTTCACTTCATCATTTCATGACTTGATTAATTGTTCAATGACATGAATTAGACCATTCAGTGCATATGATGTAGTCTTTGTTGCCTTTAGTTCTTTTGGTATAGAGTTGGTCATTGAATCATCAATCTTTTACATCTTCGTAAGATGTGCTTCAAGAATTGATAGCGTAGGAGTGATTAAACTCTCCAGAAACCAAAATCTTGTCATTACTCTCCATTTCTCTATATCCAAGAAATTCACCTTATCCAAGATTTTGGATGTCTGGTTGTCCATCTCTAATATAGTTTTTGAGGAAGTCTCACAACTGTCCATCATACTATCCAAGGTAGCCCTGTCCTTAGCTATTATATCATCAATATTCTTAATATGTATGAGAGGGTTAGTGCAATAGCTATACAACTTCCTTCATTGTGAAACACAACCTTTGGCTTTAGATGTAGTTTCTTTTAGAATGCCCAAGTCCCATGAAATAGACTGGCATACTTCCTTTAATTTCTTCTCTAGGTATCTCTTCTATGCCTTCTCTTTTGCGATCTTTATCAAAGACTCATAGTGATTATAAAAGTTGTCTAATTCCATGTTAAGGTTCTCAGTATCATCTTTTCCTTGAAATACAAGAGGTATAGGGAGTAATTTTTGTTTCACTATATATACTACCCTAGAAATCACCTTAACCTTTTTATCTCCTTTTTGTTCTGACCTCTCTTTTTCCTTAGAAAATTCCATGAAGGATAATCTCACTAATTCATCTTCATCCATATTCACCACATCAGTGCTCACAGGCTTTTCCATACTTTCCAAAAATAAGGTGGAGGAAGTATCAGGTTCTTTCTTGACCTCTACTCTTATCTCTTATCCTTTATCTATCCCTATCTCTTCTCTTTGTTCTTCCTCTTGTTGTCCTTCCTTTTCCTATCCTTCTTCTTTGTAATTTTCTTCTTTATGCCCTTCTTCTTATTCTATCACCACACTATCCAAGTATCCTTAAAATGGGTCACTCTCATCTAGTGTAGTGTCAAGTGTCACAAGTACACCAACAATAAAGAAGTTTAGTTTCTTGTCAACTTTTACTTTGCTTCCTTCTATGGTGTCCTCAACTATCTTAGAGATTTCTCCCATTCCTAAATCTATAGGCTTGGTAGCTTTGGGAGGTGAAGTCTTCTTAGGCATGTCACTCATCATTATTTGATCCAGTGCCATTTGTGTATCCTTAATGACTTCATCATATTTCCTAGCCATTATCTTTAGAAGTCTGGCTTTAGTTCTTAGTAGGGGTTTGAGCTCTTTAATTATTTTCTCTTTCCTATATAGAAACTATAGACAAGATATCTTCAATGGATTTTTTTCTTATTGCCTCATCTTCAGTCTATGCCAATTATTTCCTGATTTCTAACTTTCTATACAAGTCTTTAGGTATGCTTCCCTCAATTTCCAGTAGGTTCTTTTTATAAACTAGTAGATGCTCAATCATTATGTCCTCTATTACTGACTAATTATCACAATCATACCTCTCATAGTATTTATTCAATGTCTTCAAGTTTCCATCTCTTATTGGGTATGTGCAAGATCATGAGGGGCCAAAAAGTGGTGATGTTAGTTCAAAACTTTGACAATGTAGCTGACGACTTGTTTTTCACCCAAATTTGATAAAATGAAAAGGATATCTTAAGGAGATTATCAGCTTTCTATCGATATAAGTGCTATCAAATTTTGAATTCGGTAAGTAATTATTAGTTATTTTCTAATTGAGCTACCTCTAAAGTGATGATTTATATATTGATTGAAAAATGACTATAACTTTCAAATGATATAACATTTTTGAAATCCAAAGAATGTGTCACATTCTATGCTTCACCTACTATAAGGAAAAAAAATGAAATTTTGAATTTTGTAAAGTTTTGAATGAGTTAAGGTGGTCAAACACGAGAGTTTTTTTATTTTGAAAATTTTGTAGAAAAAATTCATAATAATTATTTTTTTGGAATAAAATTACAAAAAAATATGCATCACATCTAGGCATGAGTCTACTACTTATATATAAAATCTTATAATAAAATATTATTATTTGATTATGATTAAGGTGGTCAGACATACACCTACTTATTTTTTTCCTAAAATTTTTGTACTGCTACATTGAAATCTATACTTTTCACCAATCATACTAACTTTTTATCAAAAAAGGCCTAGTAGTTTAGAAACTACATTCAATTTTCTATAGATTCTATTCTTACAACTTTTTGATATTAGGTTCATAGCTAGTTGAATTTTTCATGTCAAGTTGACTAACCCTAATTTGCTGATTTTTCATTGCCACTTAAGGGCATAGTTTGGCCCCTCATGATCTTGCACATACCCTATTATCCTTTTCTGCAAAATTTAAATGTCTAGTTTCCATAGGTTCTTTGTTTTCTTTTGTTCTAATTTCTTTTCTTTCTTCTCAGTCACCTTATCTTCTTTTATCTTGTTTCCACTTCAATCTTTTGTTTCTTAGGGTTTTTAGGTTTGTTTTCTCTAGTAGATCTCATAGGTGTGCTCGCAAGTGCATCTTCTTGTGTTATCTTCTCAGAAGTGATAGATAGATCAATGATAGTGGAAGTAGGACTTCTATATTCTTTGGTTCAGAAGGTGGAGGGGCTTCAATTCTCATGCTTTATGATCTAGAGGTTCCTTCTATCATCTTATTCCTTAGTCGTTTTACCTCTTCCTTTGGTACTCCTTCCTTCACTGCCATGTCATCAACCATCTTCTCTATATTCCTTTTCCTTGTCCCTTTATCATGCTCTTCTCTTACTTTTGCTGAATTTTCTTCATAGGTTCCCCATCTCTCCATAGATGTGTCAATTTTTTATGCAATTACATGCTCTATCTACATCACAAGAACCTCAGAACTAACTTCATATGCCATAAGATAACACTATTTCTTCCTAAGTTCAACTGCTTCAAATAATACACAATCAGTTTCAATCATGAAACATATTGTATCCTTATATCTTTCAACTAATTCCTCAAGAATCATGTATCTTTCCTTCATTTTCTTTTGTAGGATCTTGATCATAGAAAAAAATTCTCCATCTACCCATGTATTGTTCTATCTCTGGTAGCTCTCTAATATTTGAATACCACTGGTTATGTTGTTCTTCCATGCTCTAGGGTGCATTCTAGGAAACTTATGCTCAATATGAATATACATATGTATGAAAAGTGAACCAAATCTGAATGCTTTAGACTTGTCCTTCTTAACAACCTTTACATTTTCAAAGAATTATTCTAATAAAATCTCACATAGGTTATATTTAGTGTTTTCTTTTACAATTCTATAAGCCATCATTATGAATCATGTTGAAACTAAGTTAGTTCTGATTCTATAGTGATGAAGGGTGCTCCCCTTAATACCACAAACACATAACAGAAACAAAGAACTACAACAATTTTCAAGAATAGAAAATGGGCTTCTTATTATCTCCACAAATGTGGAATTACAAATTTTAGAATTACAATATGCAAAGCCACATGGGCATTTCCCTTACAATATTCTATAGGATGAAGCCTTGAATTATTACCCAGAACTACTCTGAACTGCCTAAGACAACACTACAGGCCTTCCTTATCTAGGCAATTTTTGCACCGCCTAGGAAAGCTCCAGAAATTTGGCCACTAAGGCCGACCAAACATAGAATTATTTTATTTTTCATTTTATTACATCATAGTTGGCTCAAAAAAACTTTTCAAAACCAAACAAAAATTTTGAAGGAAATTTATTTTCTGCCATTTTAGGTGGCCCAACTTTTGGAAACCATAAGTCATCACCCATTGACCTCATTGACTATTATGACCCCATTTCGGAAAGGGCACAAAGTTCTCTACAAATACTAAATCAAGAAAGCTTCATTCGACTGAAGTTTTGACCTCGTCTGGGGCCTCTAAAGCCTTCAAAACTAAGTTCAAAGTTTGTGTACCCTGCTGCCAATACTAAAAATTCTCAATATCTTCAAAACTAGACTTGATCTGGCAATGAAACTTTATCGAAAGTCTAATATGACCAAAATAAAGCTCCAGGAAAGAAAATAGACCATTCTGAGCTCAAACAAAAAACTTACTAAAAATAGTAAGTTTCCAAAAATAGTAGCTCTACACAAGATAGCCCTTAATGAAAAGAAACCAAAAATATTTTGGGGTGATGCAAGATTGCCCTTACACCCAAGATGCTCCTGCATCAAACACCTGAGGTAATTTGAGAAGTGACCCTATCATGACTCAGGTGTGAAGAGGAAAACCAAGGTAGTTAACCCCCTCCCTTGTCAACCATGATGAATCTTCAACAAGTCATCCTTTCCATTTGACCATATATTCTTCATAGATCTTGTTCCTTGTGCTTCTGCCAATACGACTATGCAGTATGTCCTCAATCTCCTTGGTAGCTGAAATAGTTGCTAAAATACTCCATTGTGTTGTTGTGATCTCATCCTAAACACCTCCCTCGTGATACTCTATTAGATCTGAAATGTTAAATACTGGTGAAGTATTCAGCTCAGTAGGCAATTCTACCTTATATGCATTTCCTAAATCATGCTTCTTCGATATCTTACATGGCCCAAACTTCTTCATTTTTAGCTTGTTATATGTACCAACTAGAGATCACTCCTTCTGCAAATGAACCATGACTTCATCTCCAACCTGAAATTTCTTATGCCTTCTTTTCTCATCTGCCTTTGCCTTATTCTATGCATTCATCTTAGTAATATACTTCCTGACCTCCTCATGGATGTTCTTCAAATGTTTTGCAAAATCCTCAGCTTCAACACTACTTATTTGTCCTTTATCTATCTTTCTCAACTCAGATGCATTTCTGGGACTACTTCCATATACAATCTGGAATGGTGATTTACCAATGCTCCTTTTAATAGAATTATTGTATGCAAATTCTACCTATGGTAAAATCAAATCCCATCTTTTGGCTTATCTCCAACCAAACATCTCAGCAAATTCCCCAAAATCTTATTCACCACCTATGTTTGTCCATCAGTTTGTGGATGATGTAATGAACTCAACTTTAAATCTGTCCTTAACTTCTTCCACAATGTACGCCAAAAATATCCAACAAACTTAGTGTCCCAATCTGAAACTATACTCTTTGGAAAACCATGTAATTTCACCACTTCTCTTAAAAATAATTCTACTACATGAACAACATTGTTAGTCTTCTTGCAGGGAATGAAGTGTGCCATCTTTGAAAATCTATCAACTACCACAAAAATTGAATCATGTCCTCACTGAGTCCTTAGTAAAACAAGAACAAAATGTATACTGATATCCTCCCATGGCTTCTCTGGTATAGGTAATGGCTGATACAACCCTGTATTCTGCTTCACTCCTTTCACCATTTGACATACTTGAGAAGTCTATACAAACTTCTTGACATCTTGCTGCAACTGTGGCCAATAATAATTCTCACTAACCAAAGCAAGGTTTTTTTCATGACTATAATGTCTAGCCAATCCTCCACTATGCTTCTCCTTCATGAGATTCTCCCTCATAGAACTTTGTGGAATGCACAACTGGCTCCCTTTGAATAGCATATCATCCTGAATGATAAAATCCAACCACTTCATTATGTCTAGAGTAACAGGTTCTTTACAAGATTTCCAAGCTTCTCCAAAATCAGGATCCTCTAGATACAAATTATTGAGTTTCGTGAACCCAACCACCTTAATCTGCATCTTTGTCAACAATAGTTTCCTTCTACTAAGCACATCTGCAACCCTGTCAGACTTTTCACTCCTGTGTTTCAAAACAAATGTATAACTCTGTAAAAACTCAACCCATTTCAAATGCCTTTGATTCGATTTTCCTTGACTATTCAAATATTTCAAAGCTTGATGATTAGTATACAAAACAAACTCCTTAGGAAGAATATAGTGTCTCCACTTCTTTAATGCCTGAACTATAGCATAAAATTTCTGATCATAAACAAAATATTTTCTCTTGGCATCATTTAACTTCTCACTGAAATAAGCAACAAGTTTACCTTCTTGACTCATAACAACTCCTATTGAAGTACCATTAGCATCACAGTCTACTTGAAACACCTTATTAAAATATGGAAGTGCTAAAATGGGTTGTTCTATAACTTTTTGTTTCGACAATTGAAAACTCTTTTCTGCCCTTGTAGTCCACTTAAACTCTTTTATGTCCCCTCTCATTGTTTCAGTCAAGGGTCCACAAATACTGCTAAAACTTATTATAAAATTTTTGTAAAAACTAGACAAACCATGAAAAGATCTTACCTCGATAGCACTCCTTGGAGTAGGCCATTCAAGGATAGCCTGCACTTTCTCTGGGTCCATTTTTAGACCTTCTATTAAAATTACAAATCCCAGATACATGAACTCCTTCACAAAACTACACTTCTTCAAAATAATCAACAATTTCTCTTCCCTCAAATTTTGAAACACCATACAAATATGCATCATATGCTCCTCCAATGTCTTACTAAAGATAAAAATATCATCTAGGTAAATAATGACAAACTTACACAGAAATTATTTCAGAACCTCATTCATGAGACGCATGAAAGTCTCAATGCATTGGTTAATCCAAAAGGCATGACTAACCACTCATACATTCCTTCATTTATCTTGAAGGCAGTCTTCCATTCATCTCCTTCTTTGATCTAAATATGATGATATCCACTCTTTGGATCCATCTTTGATAAATACACAGCTCCACTCAAATAGTCCATAATATCATCCATTCATGGCAATGGAAACTTGTACTTGATTGTGATCTTATTTATTTCCTTAGAATCTGTACACATTCTCCATTCTCCATTCTTCTTTGGTGATAATATTGTAGGTACAGCATAGGGACTTAGGCCCTCACAAATCAACCCCTTCTGTAACAACTCATGTACTTATCTGTTCAACTCTTCACTTTCTACTGGTGTCATTATGTGTGCTACCTTATTTCACAAACTAGCTCCTAGAATCAAGTCCATCTAATGACTGATCTTCCTTACTAGTGGTAATCCATCAGGCACATTATCAGATACAATATCCTAAAACTCATTCAACAAATATGCAACTTCTACAAGTACATCTTGTACTTCCACTTTACCAACTTTTGGAATTAAAGAAAAATACACATGCTTGTGCCTCATACTCTCTAGGAATTTTCTTCCATCAACAAAACTTAATCTTGCATTACCACATACCTTTTCTTATGTGTCCTTCAATGGCTTTAGCTTATGTCACACTACATAATTTTTTAGGGAATAGGTACTTGCATGACCATCATGTACAACACACCTATCAAACTATCATGGTCTACCTAACAACATATAACATGCATCCATAGGTATGATATCACATAGTAGCTCATCATAGTATCCGCCAATCTTGAACTTCACTCGGCACTTTTCATTGACCATGACCTTGTGGTCATCCTGTATCTAGGCAATCCGATATGGATGTGGGTTTTTCTACCTCTTGAGCTTCAGCTTAGTGACCATCTCTTTTGACACCAAATTGTTAGTGCTTCCACTATTGATAATCACATCACAACACTTATCCTCACACTTGCACTTGGTGTGAAATAGGCTCCTCCTTTGCTCAGGTTCATTCTCACCACTCAATGTAACTCTTTCATTAATTAGTGTTTCTCCTCTTTTAGCATATTCAAAATGTGATGATCTAGCATCTTCATCCGCAAGTGCAACTCTAGCCTGAACTTCAGTTCTCCTATCTGTCCTTCCTTGGTATTGATGACATTCAAAGGCCCTATGACCTTCTTCTCCACAGTGAAAACATGTTCCATAGAAGCTGTTAGGAATAGTCTCAAGAGATAATTGAGAGGGGGGAAGGGTGAATTAGTTATCTACAAGATTCAATTTTTTATTCAATTAAGTATACTTAAACATAAAGCATAAACACAATGAAAGAACACTTGAACACAACACCAATATTTTGGTTATGGGGAAACCCAAATAGGTAAAAACCCCGGTGGGACTTGATACCCACTAATATTCTATACTAGTGTATAATGATCCTTGCTAGAAGATCTTTTACCCTGTTAGGAGTAGCTTTATAATATATTAAGTACAGTAGACCTAGTCAAGGGTATGACCCTGTTAGGAGTCTTTTATAATTATCCCTGTTAGGGGAGAGGACACACTATCCGAGAGCTCACTGCTCAAATGGGCAAAGGCTACAACCTTCTGATTAAGAGATACACACTATATCTGGATCTTGGTGAACTAAAATTTAACCTATTTTCTAAATCAGTTCCAATGAATAGCACAAGTACTTTACTTGGTCACATATACCTTCTTCTAATGGCTCAACACTTCACACACTCTTCTCTACTCTGCTTCATAAACCATGAACCACACTTCACCAATCACAAATGACTGCCTATAAGTATCTTTCCTCCAAATGATATAATCAAGTTGACTTTTTAGAACCACATTGAAATCATATTAGAAAAACTATAATAAACTTCAACAAATATCATGTTGGCTCTATTATGCATGCAACTCATTCTAGGACCTGTCTAATAAAATAATTATAGATGCACGCTACACATTGTCGGCTCTACCAAAACAACTAGAACTTTCTCTGTAAGCTGAATTAACTCATGCACTCTTAACTAAAAATCAATAACACTTCTCCAAGATTAACTCCAAGGGTGTATACCCTCAAGATTGGCCCAACTCAAGAACCAATAAAATCTCTGTTGGCTCTTTTGAACAAACACAGGAAACTGCTACTGTGAATAGCGATTGCATAACTTCACTTGTGTTCATCATCAAACTATACATCCATGAACTTAACATCACTAACATGTCTTCAACATATATCCAAGTGCTCAAGGCTCCATGTTAATTGTACGGACAACCATACACAGAACATTGTCTGTTACTCTGTCAGGAACACTGCTGACACCAGCTATAATATAATTGTCTATACTAACAGTTAACCTCTACGCCCATGATATCATGTTGATATCATGTCCATGATACATATTCTAAAATCTTATTGCATAAGACTTCTATGCATGCTACTTTCCATATGTTTTCATCAATGACAAACATACAGTCAGTACTGGCCTACTAGCAAATCTCCAACAATCTCCCATTTTGGCATTGATGGAAACATGTGGAATGAAAAACCACCACCAACCCAAATGAACATTTCTTTTATAACATTCTCCATTTCCTCTTCAAAAAATCCCCCAAAGATGAATCCTCCATCTGCTGCAATATTTTCTAATATTCTCCATTTCCTCAATTGTACTATTGTCATAATTGAATGTTGCTCCCCCTTAGTATATTACTCCTCTTTTTACTTATGTTTTTCATGACTTAATACATATACTCCCCCTTTGACATCAATGGAAAAGGGTGCCATTCATTTTAAGCATCAGTACTACTCTCAAGGTAGGGTAGTAAACCTTCCACTAGTCCCTAAGGATTGATGCCTTTCCTTCTTTCTTCTAAGAAGAAATAGGGAAGGGAATGAATCCCAACTTCTCCCTAAGATATTGAAAAGTATCCTTAGGCAAGGGTTTTTTGAATATATCTGCCAACTGTTCTTTAGTACTCACATAGTCCAACCTGACTTCTTTCTCTACCACTTTCTTTCTTAGGAAGTGATACTTGATCTCAATGTGCTTTGTCTTTGCATGCATCATAGGGCTCTTTGACATATTGATAGTGCTAGTGTTATCATAGTGAATAACAATAGGATAATCAATTTGAATTCCAAAATCTTTTATCATCTACTTGATCCAAACAATTATAGAAAAATTCAAGGTTGCTACAACATACTCCACTTCTGCTATTGACTGAGAAATACAATTTTGTTTCTTGCTTTTCCAAGTGACAAGTCTATCACCAAGAAACACTGCTCCACTTGAAGTACTCTTTCTGTCATCAACACATCTTGCCCAATCTGCATCAGTGTACACATGAAGCTCAACATTTTTTGAATTAGGATACCATAGACCATAATCTATAGTGCCTTGTAAGTATCTGAATATTCTCTTTACTTCCATGAGATGACTTTGTTTAGGCTCTGCTGCAAATCTTCCAACTATGCCAACTGCATTGGAAATATCAAGTCTAGTCTGAGTAAGATATATGAGTTTACCAATCATAGACTTATACAATGTTATATCTACTACTGGTGAGTTATCTTCTTTTGTAAGCTTGCATCTAGTGATCATAGGAGTTCCTACTAGCTTGCAATCATCCATTTTGAATTTTTTCAGTATCTCTTTCACATACTTTGATTGATTAATGAAAATACCTTTTTATTTCTACTACATATTTAGTCCCAAAAAGTACTTGATAGGACCAATCATACTCATCTCAAACTCTTTCTACATTTCTTTGGCAAATTCAGCATTGAGTTTGTCATTACCTCCAAAGTTAATGTCATCAAAAAATATAGCTACAAGTAGTAAACCTTTGGATGTCTCTCTAATGAATAGATTATAGTTTGCTTCTCCTTTCTTGAATCCAATCTTTGTTAAGTACCCATCTAGTCTCTCATACCATGATATAGGGGCATTCTTAAGTCTGTAGAGGGCTTTCTTTAATTTGCATACCATATCAAGTCTATCTGATAAAGTGAATCCTTCTAGCTGCTCAATGTATACTTCTTCCTCCAAGTTGCCCTTCAAGAATGCTGACTTGACATCCATCTGATAAAATTTGAAGTTTTTAACTATAGCATAGGCTAGAAACAACTTAATAGCTTCTAATCTTCTCACAGGTGCAAATGTGTCTAAGTAATCAATGCCTTCTATTTACACATATCCTTTACATACTAATCTTGATTTGTTTCTTACTATTGTACCATCTTCATTCATCTTGTTTCTGAATATCCACTTTGTTCCAATCACATTTTTATCACTAGGTCTAGGGACCAGTTCCCAAGTGTCATTTTCAACAATCTAATCAAGTTCTTCTTTCATAGCATCATGCCAATCTGAATTATTACATGCATCTTCAACACTTAAAGGTTCAATCTGAGATAATAAACATACCACTTCATTGCTAGCTAAGTTCTTTGCTTGTGATCTTGTTAAGACTTTGCCACTCTGATCTCTAATGATGTCTTCCTTGGAATGATTTCTTGATGTAAACTTTGGAACTTTAGGTGATGCTGACTCATCAGCCTTAGGAGTATTTTCTTCACTTGTCTCAGGGTCATTGAATAACACATCAATACTGTCAAACATTTCTTCAATAACTATCTCACTAGTAGAGGGTCTAGGTTCTTCTTCAATCATGGGTGAGTAATCATGATATCTTTCTTGAATCATAAAATTTTCATCAATCTTTACATGAGCACTTTCAATGATCTTTTTCAACCTTAAATTGAAACATCTATAAGCTTTACTTTTAGTAGAGTAACCAAGAAAAATACCTTCATCACTTCTTGCATCAAAATTTCCTATTGCTTTATCCCTCTTGATGTAGCACTTGCTTCCAAAGATTCTGAAGTATTTTACTATGGGAACATTACCAAACCATAGCTCATAAGTTGTTTTGTCAGTGCCAGGCCTTAATTGAATTCTATTGATGGTATAGACTATTGTATTGACCACATCTCTCCAATATGTGTGTGCAAATTTTCCTTCTATCATAATGGTGCACGCTATATCAAGAATGATCCTACTCCTCTCTACAATTCCATTCTACTTAGGGGTTCTAGGTGAACTTAACTGTCTCTTTATGCCATGTTCTTCATAGTACTCATAAAATCTATCATAGGTGAATTCTCCTCCTCTATTCAATCTCAAACATTTTATCTTTAATCTAGATTCATTCTCAACCTTAGCTTTGAATATTTTGAACTTCTCAAAAGATTCTAACTTATCTTTTAAGAACACAACCCACATCATCCTAGTATGATCATCAACAAACAAAATGAAATACCTTTCACCATAGTATGATCTAGTTTGAGTTGGACCACATAGGTCTGTATGAATCAGATCCAACTTGTTCTCTGCTAGATTCTACTTGCTCCTGAATGAATTTCTCAGATGCTTTCCCATCACAAATTCCTTGCATATAGTATCAACTGGCTTTGCTATGCTAGGTAGATCTCTTACTACCTTTACATTTATTATCTTTACTATGTTATCAAAATTGATATGACATAGTCTTTTATGCCATAACCAACTGTCATCAACTTTAGCAACAAAACAACTTGCTTCTGAATTGAGTTGAAAAGAATTACCTCTTGTCTTTGTGCCTGATACAACCATAACACCATCTTTGTTGTTAATGATGCATTTGTCATTTTTGAACTCCAATTGATAGGATTTTCCAAGTAACTGTCCAACACTAAGAAGGTTATGTTTCATACCATCAACATAAAGAACATCATCAATACTATTCTTTACATCCAAAGTGATGGCTCCTCTACCAACTATAGGTTTAAGAGTGGTCTCCAAATCTAACCATACCTCCATTGTATTTGTCCAAATGAACAAACCTATCTTTATCACCTGTCATGTGATGTGAACAACCACTGTCTATAATCCAATCTGTTGGTTGGAAATCTCATTTTTGTTTTTTGCCCTAAATTTATGGATGATCTTGAAAAAATTGCAGTCTTTAGGGTTTGCTAGGTCTAATTGCCTTTGAAAATAAGAAAAACCCTAGTTTTGGTCATCAGCGTTCTAATATCCTGTTACTTTATCGGATGACTTAAGTCTTAAAATTAGCATGTGTGCTTCTATTTTCCTCTTAGTTGCTGAGTCTCCTTAAGGTTTAGGAATATTCCCTTTTGTTTGGCGATTGCCCGAAAGCCTTTGTCACCCGATCTCATGAGCTTTTCAAAATATTCCTTATTGTTTAATGACTTAGCATTTCCCTTTTAGTCTCTAGATCTCATAATATTTTCTTGAGATCTAGTGACTGTTGTATCAGATTTATCACTAAGGGACTATAGTCGCATGATCTCTAGATTGAATTTACCTATGGTAGGACAATCTCATGATGTTTTATTAAAATGGTCTTTTGTTTGGTGATTATGAGTTCTCCTATTAGTCGCTGAATCTTTGGATGTGAAGTGGTCTTCTTTGACAGTTGTCTCCAGATCTCATGATGTTCTCATAATTAGTCTTTTCTTTCAGTGATTGGGAGTTCCTTTTGTTGTGTTATCTCCAAATGTTGGTAGCTATCTCTTACATAGTTAGTTTTTCCATGGCGCAGTTGTCTCCAAATCTTGGAATGTAGCAGTTAAGTGACAAAGGATTGTTAGATTAAATGAGAACCATTGATGGTTTTTGATCATGTGGATGGTGCTTGATCTCTAGTTTTAACTTAGAGTTAAGAAATATTCTTGTGACTTGAAGAATGCCTCAGTCGTGTGTTCTTAGGATTAAACCCCAGTTAAGTGAAAGATTGTGAGATTTAGCGAGAAGTCTTTGTCGCCAAGTCTCCAGATTTGCCCGAGGTCAAGTGAGGGTTAATGAAATGGTTAGGACCTAGTGGTTATGATTGTATTCAATGATATGGAAACTATGTGGTCATGTGATCTCAAGTTCCTGATGGTTAAGTAGAGAACCTCCAATGATTCAGCGACACGGTTATCTCTAGGTTGCTGAATCAAGCAGTTAGTTGTGAAAATATCTTGTGACTTAATGTGGGCTATAAGATGAAATGAGGAGTGAGATCAACGATAGTCACATATTCTTAGATAAGAAGTCAAATGGTCAAAGTTTAATGAGATTATGACACTTCAGGTTTCTCGCTAGATCTCCAGATGGCCGGGTCGCCAGATCTCAGAATAAAGTTTGAAAAGTAAAAAATGTTCCATGACTATGAGAATCCCTTTTAGTCGCCAGATCTCTGAATACTTTTCTAAGGTGCCAACATTATAAAATGACTATGTGTCTTTTCCTTCAGTCGCCAGATCTCGAAATGTTTAAATTTAAATTTTTTGAGCTATGTCTAGTAAATTGAAACCTTGTGCATGCTAAAGTAATGGCATAAGTGACCTTTTGATGGCTGGAGATGTCAGATGTGGTGGCGCATTCAATACTATAGGTTAAAATAGTTAGAGGTGGCTCATTTGAGAGTTACGAAGCTTATTGAAGAAGTACAGAGCGCTAGGGTTTCTATGTTTTTTGGACTTGCAATGTGATCAATGAATTTGCAGAGGAATTTCCAGAGCTACAGTCAGGATGAGTCAGGCAACAGCAAGTGGAGCTTCTACCAGCTAGGGGTTGAAAGAGAAAGTAAAGGAAAGTTTTTCAGATGAATTTCTCACTCTCTTTCCTAGTTCTTCTCAAAAAAAGAAGGTTACTCATGACATTTTTGTCAATGACTTAGCTTACTATAGGGATGTTAAAACTCTAGAAATCATAGGCATGTGCCTGTTTACATATTTCTGTAAGAACCGTGATAGTGTCATACCGGTTTCAAACCCTTGGACTTCGGGGTTGGCCAAATTGATTATTTCAGAGGTTTTTCTAGATGTGGAATTTCTCCTCATGCTATCTCAAAGATATGATCCTCTCTCAAAGACCATTAGAAAAGAGGATGGTTCACCCTTGATAACCCTAGATTGAAATTCTTTCATGAATGCTTTAAGGATTCAGTTTCCAATGGTCACAGAAATCAACTTACAAGCTTTAGCAAATAGATATGTCAGAGAGGCTACTCTGGTCTCTAGCAAGATTAAGAATCATATGCCTAAGGAGAATAAAAACTATATTGCACCTATGGCCGGATCAATTTTGTATGCCTACAAAGGCCTAAAGTTTTACATGAAATACATTGCATATGGGATATGCCAGGTTTTGGGAATTGATGCGGGTCCTAAGAGGATTTGATCTTATATTTTGATGTTAGTAATGGATTCACAGAGCCATATGGTGAGTAGAGGGTATGACTTTATTGGTTATATCATAAACAAGATGCATGAGGGTTTGTTGTCCTTGAAGAATTTCACCTTTGGTTCTCAACCTAGATTAATGCATTACTCCCTGTTGATGCACCTAATTGTGTATCACAATTATGGTTTAATAAATTTGAATGATCTCAAACCACAAATGATGTGGGAAAGACAGCCTAACCCAGTACAGTTCTAGTTAGGAGTTTGGAGCCCTTTGTGCCCTAGGTGAGATTTTAGTGCCTTTGAGAACTAGATTGTGTACCACATTCTCTGAAGTTTGGGTGTAAATTACACAAGATTATCCACAAGGGTCCTACAATTGGTTAGACCCCAACATTTTATTCATAATTGGACCAAGGGTCACAATTGGGGAGACATTTACTATGAGACAAGCTATACAATGATTAGGTTTTATGGATGCCCTCAGCCTCCTCATCTACTTCCATTTTATGTACCACCAAGAGTTGCATTTCTAGAGTTTGTCTGGCAACTCATGTTGACAGAAAGAGAACACTTGGCTTCCCACAAGAAAGGGACTCTCACTCCTTGGCACTTCAGGGTGCATTATATTACAATTGGAAAGGGAGCATTTAGTAAAGTAAATGATTGGTTAGAGAAATATAGGATGTTTGTAGCACCACATACGTATGTAGATACAAAAGGTTTCATTGCTGCTGCAAGGAAATATTACATGCCTACTGTTAGCACAACAAAAATTTTCATGCCTCTGCAAGTATTTCTCTCATCTTCCTAGCAAAAATTGTAGGCAAAATTCAAAAATCTAGTCATTTGCAAGGAAAACCCTAAATGTGCCCTAGGCCTATTCTAAATTCACATTAGTTTTTGGGCCACTTAAAAACTTTATAATGGATGTGCGTTAAATATTTTCACCTGGCAGTTTTCTTTTTCCCTAAGTCTCTGAGCACCTAGCTTTATTTTTCCTAAATCCATCGGTGTGATTTTTCCTAAGTCTAGCGCTTTAATATTTCCTATAGTTTCTGACCTTATTTCTTTCTTGGGCCTAGCTCTGACAACATCTACATCTAATAGTTGGCATATCTTCACAAGTGATGTGTCAAAGGCTTGTGATCTTACACTGGCTGTTGATCTTTCCTAATGACACGACATTTCAAAGACATGGGACCGTCTGACAGATTTGCACGGTTTGCAGTCTATGATTAGTCCACCTATTGGTGATTTGGCAAGGGTAGTGGGTCCTATTTGTTGGCATTTAGGAGGCTCTGACATCTACAAAGATCAACGGTGGGCATGTCTTTGCAAAGGATGTGTCAGATGCATGAGATTATAAGACAACTGTTGATTCCTTTTTGTGACGTAATCATTTCTTTTAGTGGGTCCACTGCTAGGTGTGCACAGTTGGCAGTTTTTAATTGGTCCACATGATAATGAGGTGGAGTTTGACAAATGGTCTTATGTCAGATAATTGATCCATGGTCAGTGCTTGATCGCATGGAATATTCTTCCTCCATGTGACTTTGCATCCTCTATCTGATTAGATGCTAAGGGAACAGTGGGATCGATTGCCATGTGTTGTTGAAGTGTTAGGTTTTGATTGGCTATGGTTTTTAGGTATGTAGATATGTTAGTGGGCCCGAGAGATTCTAAAGGATGCCACGATGGAGGATCTGATGGTTGTCATATCATCGCATAGAATCTTTTGAGGCTATGCGACCTTATGACAACCGTTCATTTTAAAGCTTATGAGGAGTGGGTCCAAATTGCTATGTGGGGCATTTTTCTCACTGATGTGCTATGTTTTCATTGGTCGAGGAATATGATGATGTGGAAACAAATATTTTAAAGGGTTTTTGTTGACCATTGTGAGATTCTACGAGCCGCCCAATCTGTCAAGAATAAGATGCATCAACGGTCACATTTTAAAGTTGAGCTGGTTACTATTTTTATTTAAATTCAAATATCTTACAGGGTTTTGCTAGGGTTTTTGAACCAGTGAGTCATGTAAAATGAAGCAGTGGTCGAGAATTTATTGTTTCAGGACAATTTACAACTGGGGAAGGATGTAGAAAATGTTTGAATTACGACCAAAATCTGATTTTGTTCTTGATGATGTTGTGCCAGTTGGTTTCCAGGGTTGAATAAGTTACAGAAGGGCATTCATTGCAGTTTGACAATGAGATAATAAAACTAGATTTGTTGAAAAGGAGCCTAGGATAGCATTGAAAACATAAAGCATGTCGACTCAATTGCAAATATCTCATCTATTTCAGTGGTGTAGTTATTGTAAACCCTTTGGGGTTGTTGTAAAGGTTTTTTAGGTAAGTTTTTTGTAACCCTAGAATGATTGGTTTCTTGTTGCATCCCTTGGTATAAAGGGATTTTTAATGATCATTCTAAGGGATTGGAGTTTAGGTGTTAAAAAGATACAAATTTTTGAAACCCTAGCTTTCAGTCAAGGATTGTAATTTTTTATATCATTTTATCAAACAATAGAGAAGAAGTATAGGTTGTTCTTATTTTGCAAGCTCACTATTCTAGATACTGTATGCACATGGTGAAAGGTTATACTTAATACAAATCTCAAATATTTGTCTCTCCTTTTCTCTATTCTTTGAATCTTTAAATCTTTGCATAAGGTTTATGTGAATGTATTGGTGCTTTGAGTTCCAACCTAGAGTTAGATTAAATATTTCTGAAAGTGGAATATGTGTTCTTGGAGTTTATTTGAAGGATTTTCATAAGTATGAAAGAGTTTAGGTATTTGTGTTTATGTCTAAAGACCAATTTCAGACACCATTGTATTCATCCTTTTCCTTAATATTTTTCCGAATGGATAAGGCATTGGTCTATATTCTCCTATCTTTGTGTTGAGAAGAGTGATTCAAGCCTTGTAATCCCAAATCATTCAAATCATTACCAGTCTTTTAATTTTATTTACATTTATGTATTGTCCTACCTAGTGATGGAGGATCAATGAACAATAGGTTCTTGTTTAGTATTCTCTCATTGTATTCATTTGTTAAAAGGGATCCAATAAAGAAATAAGGGGTAGAGTTAGAAATATCAGTCAGAGTTAATACTATTGGATTAGGTGCACCCGCCTTGGTTTTGCAGAGCCAGAAGCAGAAGAGGGTAGTCTTATCCCTATAGTTGGACCAATTTCTTATAGATTGCTCACATTTGGAACTAACCAATCCTCAATATCCATCATAAGCATATTGGTATCTTATGGAGTATAAAATCCTATCCATGAACCAAGAAAATGGTGACTCTACTAGGGAGAACAACAACAAAGAACTCAATTGTTAGAATCTGTGGTTATTGCTACATCATAGATTATCAGTATTATATAACTTGGATAGATTTGACCCATCTGAGTCACCAACAAAATGGTGACTCTACTAGGGATCAAAGCATAACAAACAAGTAAAATTAGTTCTGAATCAGTATTTATATTACAGATTTCAATATCTCATTACCCATTTGATTCAGCCCTTCCAGGTCACCATCAAATCAATGATTCTACTGGAGAATAGAGAAATATTGTCAAGAGAAAATAGTGTAGGTTTCAAGTTGAGCTTGACTCTTGACCTACCTATTTCAATCATTTGATATCTCTAGTGTTACAAATCAGCATAGATAACATAGGTATGAGTTGAGCTTAGATTCCTAGCTGGCTTATCATTTATCCAGTGGACTTCACTAAAGAATATAAGAGTCAGTTTCAGTAAGGTTTCAAATTATAACACATATTGTGAGTGGTGACTCTCTAAGCATCTCTGTAACCAGTACTTTATAATATATAGTTATGAGCTTCAAAAACACAAGGTCTTATAGGAAGGAACACCCAGAAGAAAGCTTGCAGGGTGGGCTTCCTGCCACATCAAGAAGAACTCGGGTTAGGAAAGAAAAAAGTGTTGATGATATGTCTCTGACTTGGAAACAAAGGGGAAACCTAGGATGGGAGGGTCTTACTCCTCCTAGTCAACAAGGAAATGCCTCAGAATATGAGGAGGCAGTTGATTCGGGCTTGAACCAGTATGAAGACTATTATTCCCCCACAGAAAGAGAGGGTGAAAGACCATCCCAAAATAGAAGGATTTTAGGAAAATTTAGTAGGTCTAGAAGCAAAAGCAGGGGTGGATGGGATTTTTTTCCCCCTTTAACCCTTGATTCATTAATGCCCCAAGGCCCCCATGAGTCTCAAGATCAACAAGAAAAGCCCCAAGCACAACAGGATGAGTCTGAAGCCACTTTACCTAATTCTAAGGAATTTTTGAGGAAGTATATGAGTTGGAAAGAAGAATTCAAGAACAAGAAACCATTAGGAAAAAGAGAGAAAATGAGAAGGAAGAAAGGTTCAGACATGCCATGATTAGGGCTGACCAATTAAGAAGGTAGCTGTTAGATTTAGAGGCTATAAATCATGTTCCCATTCCTGAACAAACAAATGAATTGCCTATTGTCCATAAGACTTTTGAAACTAGGAAACCAAAGGATAAAGGGAAACAAAAGGAAGTGGGCATTTCAATTAAAGAGCCTATAAACCCCAAGGGTCCTATAGACCAGGCCTTAAGATTGGAAGTCAACCTTGAAAAGGCCAAAAAAGAATAGGAAATGCTAGCCAAAGAACTTGAAAAGGTAGAACTAGAAGCTGCAACATTAGAAATGTAAAAGAAAATTGATTTTCTTAAAAGGTCTGCAGGACCTAAAAATTTTGCTAGTTCTACCATGATACAAGGAGCAAATTTCACAAATTCAGCAAATCAGACAACTGGTGTTCCTCCACTAGGAGGTTTTAAAGGTGCTGCCACTAAAAATAATAATGCATCTACATCTTAGGGTGCTGGTTTTCCTAATTCAGGGATTATACATGAAAGATGTAAACAATTGGATTTTACTAGTATCCCTGGTTATCCTAACCCCATCCCTGAAGAAATTAGAAATAAGCTTCCTAAATTCACAGGAAGCAATGTTGTAACTTGTGAGGAACATTTAAAGAAGTTTATTGATGTCATTGATGATTATAATATTGTGCTTGATGATGTTATCATGAAATTATTTGTGTAGTCCTTAACAAAGGACTCAAGGGATTGGTTTAGGGCTTTGCCACATGGTAGCATTGGATCATGGGATCATCTTAGACATTGTTTCAAAGAGAAATATGGTGATAAAACACATGAAGGTTTTATGATAAATGAATTCAATAACATAAAAAAGAACTTTAATGAGGATGTTGTTGAATTTAATGTTAGATTTCAAAAGGCCATGCATAAATTGTTGCAGGTTATCAGATTGGATGACTGAGTGTGCCTTGTCACATACTTGAATGCTTTTGACTCAAAGATGGGATACCTATTGAGAGATAAGAATCCAAGGAGTCTGGTTGAATCTTATAAATTGGTTGTGAACATAGAAAGAAACCAGAGAATCTTAGGAAAGTTGGGAAGGAGAGAAGATAATAAGTCTCCTTTGTTGAATAGAAAGGATCCAGGAAAGCCTCAAGGTGTGAAACCTAAAGATGATGAAAGCCTAAAACAAATTCTAAAGATGATAATGGATTTGAAGCCTAGTGAAAATAGAGGTAATAAAGTTGTGGGAGGGGACAAGCCCCCCTTTAATAATTTCAACAAATTACCAAGGATGCAGAATTACCCCTACAACACTCAATGGAAAGATGGGAAGCCTTTTATTCCTAAGAAAATAGATAAACCAAATGATAGGACCCCTGATCCATTACAAAGAAATTCAATGAATATGGTGGAAGAAGTCCCATGGTGTATTGCTGGTCAATCACCACATGATCCTGATTATTGTACCATATCCCAAAATGCCTCTTCTCAAGAGGAGCAAGAATGCAATGAGGACTAGCCTTATGATGACCAGGGATGTGGGATGTTCTCTTCTCATGTTTTGAGTGAGGTAGACTCTACTAAGGAGGATGAAAATTAGGATGCTTCACATTCCCAAACTAGAAATGAATCATATCATCAGCAAGTTTTTTCAGATGATGAAGATAGTGAGCCTGATAACATTCAATGCAATGTTCAAAAGAATGAAAAAAAAACTACTTTGAGAAGACCTTCTGATGATGAGATTGCCTTGATAATAGCCAATTTGGTTACTCAGGAAAAGGCAAACTATAACTTGAGGAATAGATTTGTTGGTGATGCAAACCCCAAGCCTCCTGACATTTTTATCAAGAAAACAGACAAGGATGCTAATCCTATTGATAAAGTCAAGGTAAAGAAAGTTGCTAAGCCTAATATTGTTTATAAGGTAAAAACTAAGCCTACTGCTGAGGTTGTACCAGTTTTGCAAAAGAAAACAAGGCCCAAATTGACAAACTTGTAGATACATCCACCCAACAAGCTGATAAAGAGATTGCAGATTCAAAACCAGATGTACCTAATTTAAAGTATGTTCTAGTTGACATGAGTAAATTGTTGTCTCAAATCACTATCAAAGTTCCAATATTAGAGATGATGAGAATAGATGAACATAAAAAAAATGCCTTGAAATGGGTAAAAAGTGTAGTACATACTGATTCTCAAAGAACAAAAAAAACTGAGAAACAAGTAGCAACTGCAAATGATGAAGATGAAAATTGTTGTGAGGAAATTGTTTCTAAAATCCCTCAAATTTATTTGGACACAAATGTTGTTAGTACTGGAGGAAGATCAGTTGATCCTTTCTTCTTGACTTTGCAAATAAATGGAAAGTTGCTAAAGAATTGCATGATTGATTCTGGAGCATCAAATACTATTATGCCTACTAAGGTTATGAAGTCATTGGGATTAAAAGTGGATACACCTCATGGAAGGTTTCAAGCTATGGATTCAAGAGAAGTACTAGTTGTTGGTACTATTAAGGCTTTGCCTTACAGATTGGTTGCATACCCCAACAAACAATTGACCATGAGTATTTTGGTAGTGGATATTCCTCCCCAGTATGGAATGTTACTGTAAAGAAAATGGAGTACCTCTATGGGAGGTAGCATACAGTGTGATTTATCATTTTCCACTTTTAATTTTGAAGGACAGAATATCAAAGTCACTAGGGAGTCTAGAACTCCACACATGATTGAGGAAGAAGAACAGGACAATATGAATTGTTTCCTTGATACTAATATTAATGCCTTCAAGGTCCAAGACAAGGAAGCAGAGGAAGTTGTTGAGCCTCCCCACAAACCAGAAAGCCAAGAAGGATGGATTGACCTTGATAATCTCTGGACCATGTATTTTGATGGAGCAAATAGCAAAGAGGGATCTGGAGCTGGAATATTGCTTATATCTCCAAATGGTAAAACTTTCAAGTTCTCATTTACTTTGTTGTTTTCATGCACAAATAATGTTGCAGAGTATGAGGCTCTATTAATCAGCCTAAGATTAGCATCAAGGCATGGCATAAAGTCTTTGAAATTTATAGGTGACTTTGAGTTAGTCATATCCCAAATTAGATCAAAATATGCTTCAAAGAATCAGAAGTTGAAACAATATAGGAATGCAGTTTGGGATGAGATTGAAAGCTTTAGTGCTTTTAATATTTGTTGGATGGAAAGAAGTTAGAAGAGGATGGCAGATTTGTTGGCTAATATAGCCCTTAGACCAGAAGATGTTACATTTGCAAATGTTTCTAATATAGAGGTACAAGCCAGACCTTCCATCCCTGACAATCAAGATAATTGGAAAGTTTTTTCTGATGACCAAGATATATTAAGGTTTCTCCATTGTGAATCTCACTTTGGTGATAAAGAAATGGATTTCAGTGCTTATGTTAATACAGTGAATGGAAAAGATGTCATCTTTGGGAAAGAGGTTTTTCAATTAAAATCAAACAAGGTTCCTAAAGGACTAGTTGCTCTTGAAAGGGCATTTGACAATAAAGACAAGGTTTTTTATGCTAGTACTGATAAAATCAATGAGCTTGAAGAGATAAACTTGGGCATAGGGATAGCTCCCAAGAAAGTTTATATAGGCAGGTCTCTCTCCCCAAGAATTAGAAAAAAAAATTGATTGACCTTCTCAAAAAATTGAGGCATGTTTTTGCCTGGTCTTATGAAGACCTTAAAGCTTATAGAAAGGACCTTTTTCAGCATGAGGTTCCACTCAAAGAAGGCACAAAACCTTTTAGACAAAAATTAAGACCTGTTAACCCTACCTTGGCACCTAGAATGTAGAGTGAACTCAAGAAGATGATGGATGTTGGAATAATCAAGCCAATCAGGCATTCCACTTGGGTTTCAAATTTAGTGCCTATCAAAAAAAAGAATGGTGATATCAAATTATGTGTAGATTTTAGCAATCTTAACATCAATTCTCTGAAGGATAACTATGGGTTACCCAATATGGAGAACATGTTGCAAAAGATCACTGGATTAGAATTGATGTCCATGATGGATGGATTTTTTGGTTACAATCAAGTGATGGTCAAAGATACATAACAGTTTAAAACTACATTTACAACTCCATGGGGAACATATGTTTATGTAAGAATGCCCTTTGGGTTGACTAGTGCTGGTGCTAATTTTCAAAGAGCTATGGATGTGGCCTTTGTGGATTTCATTGATAGATTTATGGTGGTATATCAGGATGACTTGACAACCTTTTCAGCAAAAGAAGAACAATATTGTCAACATCTTGAGAAATTTTTTATCACAGCATTAGAATATGGGGTTTCTCTAAACCCAAAGAAATGTGCCTTTGGTGTGACAACACATTGTTTCAAAGGATGGTGTAAGGATAGATCCTGAAAGAGTGGAAGCCATTGAAAAACTATCCTTACCAAAGAACATCAAGGGAATTCAGTTCTTTTTAGGACAGGTCAACTTTTTAAGAAGGTTTATTACAAACTTTGCAGAAATTAGTATTCCCATATCAAGGATGTTAAAGAAAGGAGCAAAACTAGAATGGAATATTGAAGCAATTCAAGCCTTCAATGACATTAAGAGGGCCATTAAGCATGCCCCAGTCTTAAAGACACTAGATTATAGCAAGCCAATGCAAATTTTCTCTTTTGCATCTGCTCATACTATTGCTGCAGTACTTTTACAAAAGAATGCTGAAGGTTTTGAACAACCTATTTCCATTTTTAGCAAGACTTTATAGGCAGCAAAATTAAATTATGATATCATTGAGAAACAGACGTATGCCTTAGTCAAGGCCATTAAAACATTTAGATGCTATCTGGTGGGAGCCACAGTGGTTTCTTATGTACCAAGTGCTGCAGTTAAGGACATTTTGGTCCAACAAGAGGTTTCAGGAAGAAGATGTAGGTGGATTAACAGAATTCAAGAATTTAACATTGATATCCACATTACAAAGTTGGTTAGAGGTTTAAGCCTAGCAAAACTTATGGCCCAAAGTAATCTAAGTGCAAACTAGATAAATGCTTTAGAAGAGGATCAAAGGCCTTACATGTGTAACATGGATTGTTGTGAATGGTACAAGGATATTGTCAAGTATTTACAAAAGATGGTCTTACCCCCTGAAATGGATGACAATAAGAGAAGAACTGTTAAACTCCACTCTTTGAGATATGCAATTATAAATGGTGAGCTTTGGTGGAGGAGTAATGAAGGTGTTTTTCTCAGGTGTGTAGACCATGATAAAGCCTAGCTCTTGATGCATGAAATGCATAGTGGAATTTGTGGAGGACATTACATGGCTAAGACTATAGCCCACAAGATCATTAGGGAAGGTTTTTGGTGGCCCTCACTATTCAAAGATACACATCAATTTGTCAAGAGGTGTGATCCTTGCCAAAGGTTTGCAGGAAAACTAAAATTCAGTGGGAATTTGCCTCTCAAACCTGTTTCTATTCAAGCCCCTTTTCAGAAATGGGTTATGGATTTCATTGGTGAAATCCCTAATAAATCTAGTGATGGACATTCCTACATCTTAGTGGCAACAAATTATTTGACTAAGTAGGTTGAGGCAATCCCTACAAGAAGAGCAACTAGCAAGGTGGTGACATATTTTATGATGCGGAATATCTTGACAAGGTTTGGTTGCCTAGAAACTATGGTGGTTGATAATGCATTATGTTTTAGGTCAGAAGAGTTTGTTGATTTCTACCGACATAATGGTATTAAAATTTCATATTCATCTACTTATCATCCACAAGGAAATGGCCAAGTAGAATCTAGCAATAAGAGTTTAATCAAGATTTTGAAAAGAGTCCTGGACAAAAACAAGAAGGCTTGGGATTCCAAGTTATTACAAGCCCTGTGGGCTGATAGGGTTACAATAAAGAAAGCAATAGGGTGTGCCCCTTTTGACATAGTGTATGGAATAAATGCAAGATTACCTCAAAATAAATTGTTGCCGATGTATCAATTCATTTAGAAATATGATGAAGATGTTGAAGAAGATATGACAGTTAGAATGAATGACCCAATTCAATTAAATGAGGCAAGGAATGATGCACACATCAGGAATGAGAATTTGTAGGCCCAATACAAATTATTGTATGATAGAAGGACTACTCAGAGAAATTTTGCAGAAGGAGACATGGTATTAATGTGGAATGTAAGAATGCAAGAAAAAGGAAAACATGGGAAATTTGATCCCATATGGTTAGGCCCATATATTATTGAAGAAAAATGGGGAGCAGGTTCTTACATTCTGAAGAATTTGATAGGAGACCTCCTAAAGCTGCCTGTTCATAGTCAATTTTTGAAATTATATTTCTCCTAAAAGTTTTGGCAGTTTTTGTGTACAGTTCCCTATTTTTGTTGAAATTTTTGGTTCTGGTCTGCTATACCAGGAGATTCTAGTTTCTCATTGTATCTGTAGGAGATACATGTCCCCGAGCATGAGCCACTATTAGCACAAGAAAATTTTTCATGCCTCTGCAAGTATTTCTCCCATTTTCTTGGCAAAAACCCTAGGCAAAATTCAAAAATCTAGCCATTTGCAAGGAAAACCCTGAGTGTACCCTAGGCCTGTTCTAAATTCATGTTACTTTTTGGGCCACTTAAAAACTTTATAATGCATGTGCATTAAATATTTTCACCTGGTGGTTTTCTTTTTCCCTAAGTCTCCAAGCGCCTAGCTTTATTTTTCCTAAATCTGTCAGTGTGATTTTTCCTAAGTCTAGCGCTTTAATATTTCTTAGAGTTTTGACCTTATTTCTTTCTTGGGCCCGACTCTGCAAACATTTGCATCTAATGGTTGGCATATCTTCACAAGTGATGTTTTAGAGGCTTGCAATCTTATGCTGGCTGTTGATCTTTCCTAATGACATGGTGTTTCAAAGATGTGGGACCGTCTGATAGATTTGCACGATTGGCAGTCTGTGATTGGTCCACCTATTGGTGATTTGGCAAGGGTAGTGGGTCCTATTTGTTGGCATGTTAGGAGGCTCTAACATCTATAGAGATCAATGGAGGGCATGTCTTCACAAAGGATGTGTCAAATGCATGAGATTATAAGACAACCGTTGATTCCTTTTTGTGACGTAATCTTTTCTTTCAGCGGGTCCACTGCCAGGTGTGCGCAGTTGGTGGTTTTTAATTGGTCCTCATGATAATGAGGTGGATTTTTTCAGATGGTTTTGTGTCAAATAATTGATCAATAGTTGGCACTTGATCACATGGAATATTCTTCCTCCATACGAGTTTGCGTTTGCCGTCTAATTAGATGCTGAGGGAACAGTGGGACCGATTTCTATGTGTTGCTGAAGTGTTAGGTTTTGATTGGCCATGGTCTTTAGGTATGTAGACATGTCAGTGGGCCCAAGAGATTCTAAAGGATGCCAAGATGGAGGATTTGATGGTTGTTGTATCATTGGATAAAATCTTTTGAGGCTATGCAACCTTACGACAGGCGTTCATTTTAAAGCTTATGAGGAGTGGGTCCAAATTGCTACGTGGGGCCTTTTTCTCATTGACGTGAACTACTTTCATTGGTCAAGGAATATGATGATGTGGAAAGTGATCTTTTAAATGGTTTTTGTTGACTATTGTGAGATTCTACGAGCTGCCCGATCTATCGGGAATAAGATGCATCAACGGTCACATTTTAAAGTTGAGCTGGTTACCATTTTTATTCAAATTCAAATATCCTGTAGGGTTTTGCTAGGGTTTTTGATCTAGTGAGTAATGTAAAATGAAGCGGTGGCTGAGAATTTATTGTTTCAGGACAATTTGCAATTGGGGAAGGATGTAGAAAATGTTTGAATTATGGCCAAAATCTGATTTTGTTCCTGATGATGATGTGCCAGTTGGTTTCCAGGGTTGAATAAGTTACAGAAGGGCATTCATTGTAGTTTGATAGTGAGATAATAAAATTAGATTTGTTGAAAAGGAGCCTAGGATAGCATTGAAAACATAAAGCATGTCAACTCAATTGCAAATATCTCATCTATTTCAGTGGTGTAGTTCTTGTAAACCCTTTGGGGTTGTTGTAAAGGTTTTTTAGGTTAGTTTTTTGTAACCCTAGAATGATCGGTTGCTTGTTGCATCCCTTGGTATAAAGGGATTTTTCATGATCATTCTAAGGGATTGGAGTTTAGGTGTTAAAAAGATACAAATTTTTGAAACCCTAGCTTTCAGTCAAGGATTGTAATTTTTGATATCATTTTATCAAACAATAGAGAAGAAGTACAGGTTGTTCTTGTTTTGCAAGCTCACTATTTTAGATACTGTATGCACATGGTGAAAGGTTATACTTAATACAAATCTCAGATCTTTGTCTCTCCTTTGCTATATTCATTGAATCTTTAAATATTTGCATAAGTTTTATGTGAATGTATTGGTGCTTTGAGTTCCAACCTAGAGTTAGATTAAATATTGCTCAAAGTGGAATATGTGTTCTTGGAGTTTATTTGAAGGATTTTCATAAGTATGAAAGAGTTGAGGTATTTGTGTTTATGTCTAAAGACCAGTTTCAAACACCATTGTATTCATCCTTTTCCTTAATATTTTTCCCAATGGATAAGTCACTGGCCTATATTCTCCTATCTTTGTGTTGAGAAGAGTGATTCAAGCCTTGTAATCCTAAATCATTCAAATCATTACCAATCTTTTAATTTTATTTACATTTATATATTGTCCTACCCAGTGATGGAGGATCAATGAAAAATAGGTTCTTGTTTAGTATTCTTTCACTATATTCATCTGTTAAAAGGGATCCAATAAAGAAATAAGAGGTAGAGTTGGAACTATTTGTCAGAGTTAATACTATTGGATCAGGTGCACCCACCTTGGTTTTGCAAAGCTAGAAGAAAAAGAGGGTAGTCTTATCCCTATAGTTGGACCAATTGCTTAAAGATTGCTCACAGTTGGAACTAACCAATCCTCAATATCCGTCATAAGCATATTGGTATCTCATGGAGTGTAAAATCCTATCAAGGAACCAACACCTACCATTCCTTTCAATAAGCTACATGAGGAGTATCCTAAAGAGGATATGATCAGAAACATCATTGAGGATGATGAGGAGGAGAAAATAATTAGGCAGTTGGATCAATTACATAGAATTGAGAAGGAGTTTCAAGGAAAAGGATTGGTATTTGGGGGTTTCTTTCCTGCTTTTCCTTACCTCCAAAGACTTGAGCAGATGATGGCTCAATTTGACACACTTGTTGAATCCATGAAGGATCAAATTGATGATGCTAATCAGGGAAAAAAGGCCCATTCAGAATCAAAATGTGATGAGGATAGTGATGGTGGCTACCTCATATATAGTCCACCCACTATGGAATGACCAATGGCTGAAGCACTTGGAGAGGAGTAAGAAAATGTAGATCTTGCTAAATTGGCCAGTTCTGAGGATACTGCTAAGCCTCAAAAGAAAAAGAAAAAGTTGTTAACTGGTGAACCTTCAAAGAGGAGGAAGAAAGACAGAGTAAGTGCCCTCTACACAGGGACTAGCTTTCATCACCATGAAATTAGGAAATCAGTCAGAGAGGCTAAAATGCAACAAAGGTATGAAACAAAAGATGTAGAGTTACCTCTGGCTTTAGGCGACAATGAAATATTAATTGAACAAGATGCCTTCATGAAGGATGATAGTTTTGTGAATTCTAAGGAATTCAAAAGTTTTTTGCTATGGCATAAGCAGAAATAGGTGGCTTCAAGTGTACAAATAACTAAGGAGGGTCAAGTACCGGATGAGGCATTACAACAATTAAAAGAATATGACCCTGAGGAAGAAAATCTTACTCCAGATGAGACCAGGGAATTAATAAGAAAAAGTAATATGTTTCTTGTGCCTGGGTGGAATTTGTATACTAACTTCATAATAGATCAAATAAAGAGACAAGAAGATGTCACTCTATCTTCTGAGACCCATGTAGGGGACATAATAAGAGGATTTGCGTATAGACCAAAAAGTCAGGCCTTGGCCATGTGGAGTCTATATCCAAAAGATAGGAAACCACAAATTTTGAATGTAAAAGAACAAATGGAGGGAGATAAAATAGTGTGGTCAATCCACAATATAGGGGACCTAGAAATTTCTTAGGTTTTGACCCAATTTGCAAAATTAAATGAGGATAAAACTAAATAGTTGTCAGAGAGATATGACAACCTCTTGGAGGATTACAATTCCCTATTAAAGGATAGGGACTTGTAGATTATAAAAGTCATAGCATTAGAGAAGCAAGAAAAGGAATTGTAATTGAAAATTATAAATACCCCTGTAGTAGCCCCTGCACCTCCTGAACAGCCAACGGCAATAGAGGCAGAAGGAATGATAGATGAGGAGGTGGCAGCTAAATTGAAAAAGATCAATGATGAAAAGAATGAGGTAGTATTGCAAGCCCTATTAAGTGTTTTGCAGCAAAGATTGAACAAAATCAAGGATAAATTTCACCTAGTTTATAATTCTTATGGAAAATTGCCAAAATTGCAAAAGGAGGTCAACAGTTATGTGCAAATTTTGAGTGAGTTTTATACAGTGTGGTTTGTCAGAGCACCACTTTTTGAAAGATTGATATTTGCTCAATCTTTGGGGAGTGACATACCAGAGATAGTTGTAGGAGTTGGTGAGGAGATTGATAGAATTAAAGCCATTCTACCACTTTCCAAGGGTAAGGAAAATTTGATTGAGGCTAAGATAGCCATGCTCAGCTCCTGTACCAATAGATTCATCCCCTCAATTTTGAGTACAGATGGGATAGTAAAGAGCCTTGATAATTGGAGATCAGATGCTAATCTTCTACTACCTAGGAAAGAGGCATTTTTAGGTGAGAGTAATGATGTTGATTTAGAGAGCTTCAATAAGGCCTTAGATGTAGCCATCAAAGTAGAGGTGGAACTCACCAAGTTTGTGTCAGATGTTAAGGCATTTACGGATGCTAGATGGGAGAGACAAAAATCCCAACTACAAATTGTCCAAGGTTTTAATTGGCCATTAGAGTTATGTCTTAAGATTACTAGCAAAACAGCAGTAGATGAGGTAAAAAGATTAAAGTTTGAAAAAAATGAGTAATGGAGATAAAGAGAAAGTTGAGGATTCTATCCTTGAAATGTTATGAATTTTCAAGATGATGCCAATTGAGATTGAAAATAGAATTCCAAAGGAATTATGCAACAGGGTCGCACAAAAATGGGAGTATGCTCTGCAAATAGAGAAGGAAATCAGGGAGAGTACACTAGCACAAGTTGAATCCACTCTCACCCCTACAGACATCAAATAGACAATTGAGAAATATAGAGGCAAGTTTGATCCTAAAATTAGAGCCTATCACATTCTTCAACACAAGGTTGAAGATGTTGTGCAAGAAAGTTTAAAAATTTGGAAGGTATTGTATGGTTTGTTACCTACTCCTGATGAAGAATGGGATGAAGAAAAGGATGAAGGAAAGAATGAAGGAAAAGATGCTACCACTTCAAGAGTTGTTGAATCTAACATCAAGAAAAATAAAATGGAGACTGATACTCCTAAGGAAGTGAAATCACATTATACATTTCAGGTTCACATTGTGGACATACAGAAGGAGAGTCCTATTAAGAATTCATTCTTAACTAAGGATGATTTAAAGAACATGAAAGCAACTGACACACCCCTACCTAGTAGCAACACTATACTATTGAAAGTCATGGATTATCCCACCATTATGAGCACATAATCTATCGATGATAATCCTACTCTACCTGGTGTTGCTATTGTTGATCAGTTCATCAGTAAAAGTCCTACTGAGGAACCCATCAAGTCGGTACCACTAACTCAATCTACCGAGGAAGAATTCAATATAGTAGACAATATTAAAAGTCCTCCTAAGGAAGAACACATCACAGAAGAACAAAGAATCAAATTAGATAAATAAGTCATTAGCCGTCATGCCAAGGAGAAGGAGAAAGGAGAAGAAAACATAAAAGGAAAACTCATTGAAGAACAAGAACCAAAGGAACAAGAGGCAATAAAAGCTCTTGTACAGATGCCGAGTGGAAGCACTCCACCAAGAAGACAATAGGATAAAAATGAGGTCACAATTGATGAAGTAATTGTTATTCCTAAATGGGATACTAATAATATTTCTTATGAGAAACTGGAGATCATGAAATATTTGTTGACAAGAAAGAGCAGACAAGCAGAACTTCGAAGAGAGCATCAGCAAAAAAAGGTTCTTCATGAAATTAAAGATATATTTAATGAAGTATATGACTTATTAGATGTAAATAGTTCCATTCCTATATTGGAACAACTTGTACACATTGTTCATAAAGTAAATAATGAAGTTAGATGTGTAAGTGATAAGTTATTTGAATGGTCATAAAGAATGTTTGAAACCAAAATGCTAGATAAGATATCTACCGAGATTGTAGTAAAATAGGTTGAGCTATCCAAATTGGTAAAGGAGACCAAGGGATTAGTTATGAATGGACAGTCTCTATTGGCCAAGATATGTAATGTTGAACTGTTCATAGAGGAAAATCAATAATTTCTTGAGACTCTCAAGCAAGAAATCAAAGCTACAAGTCAATCCATGACCTTGGATGTAGACACTAGTGCTACACATTATGTTAAAATCATGTAGACACAAGGTAAGTTAGCCGAGATGATGGCTAATGATGGAAAGATTTGTTATCACCTACTCTCTATTCAAACTATGTTAACACCACATCTAGAGGCTATACAGAGAAAATTAGCAAAGGCTAAAACATGGATCCAAAGTGATCCACATCTATCCACAGCTGAGAGCCTTATCAGTTTAGCTACTAATTTAGAAGTGCAGATAAAAGCTTTGAACCTTGCTTCAAATTCTTGGACCGATGCACTCTACATGATCACGGTGATACATAAACCTTTTTTGGAGAAAATTTGTGAACTACCTATTGATGAAGAGATTGGTCATGTCAAAAACAAGGGGGAATCATCATGACACAAGTCTAGACAAGGGAAAAACAAGGATAGGTAATAAAATTTTGAATGTGTATATATATCTCAGGGGGATTATTATGCCAGTACAAATATATTTTTGTAAATTGTGTTTACCAATGTCATGACAAAGTCTTTTTGCCACTAATGTCAAAGGCAGAGATTGTAGATCTCTATAGTTTTTGTTGACTATTAGTGTTTCACACTTAGTCATTTACCTAGGCAATGATGGTCGGTCATCACTACGACTGAGTCATTTTGTATTGTATACTTACCAAGCAATAGTACTATCAAGTAAAGTCATGGTCACTATATGTTTGTAATATGTCGAGAGTATGGTTATTTCTAAGTTACATATATTAATGATTACTGAGTGACAGAGAAGTTCAACCAATGCCGAGTACAATTGCTACCAAGTGCTAGGAATAACTTTTGCTGATTTTGCCAAAATTGACATACAAGTTTGGAATGGCACAATGATCGAGGTAAACCATTTTTGGTGATAATAATGTTTTGTGTTTTGTCTATTATAGTAATTATAGAGGTAATTATGCATCCATATTGTTATCATTGATCCCTATGTAAAACCTAGATCCAATCATAAAATTGTATAGTTAAGGCGGCAATAGAAATAAATCTGATCCATAGATCTTGAAATAGTAAAACATTTTTGTTGTTATATAAGGGCAAGATCTAGATCAAAGATAAGTGAGTGAATCAAAGAGATAAGATTGAATTAGTATGAGAAAATGATCAGAGAAGTATATTCAGAATAGCGAAGTATTCAGATAGAGTTTAGTGGCTGAGCTAAGCAGTGAAAGGATAGAATCAAGAAAGATTAGATAGAAGAGATCAAAATATAAAGAAAAGAGGAGATCTAGAATCTGCATACTAGTGCAAACTGAAAGATCGGGTACTAAGACATTTTGACCAGTGTATCAAGGTAAATCTCTTAACCGAGTAGTCTTAGCAGACTTTTGTAAATCTCTTTAGCTAGTGCTTACTTTATTGTAAGTTTATAAATCCTTTAACAAGGTAGAATATACAAGTCTTTTAGCTTTTAACTGAGTAGACCTTTCACAGGGTAGATCATGATTTGATCACATTTTGTAAGCCTTAACAGGCAAAAATTATTACTGTAGTAGTGAAGATTTGTGGGTATCATCCCCACCTCAGTTTTACCTTTCAAGGGTTTCTGGGTTACCAAAATATTGGTGTTATAAGTAATTTCATGCATGCTGCTTTATATATTTTGCTGTTTACTATGATCAAGTTTTATTTATGTTATGCATAAAGTTTTATCAGATCTAAGGATAAAAGTAGGTAATATCTGATTCACCCCCCCTCTTAGTATTACTTTTCCACTTATATTTCCAATAGGTCTCTCTCTTGAAATTTGATGTAAGTTGCATGGTCTCATCAAGGATGTTGATCTTGCTTTCATATTCTAGAGTAAGAGTAGTCATCACTTTATCCATAATGTCCTCTTCTAAAATTTCTCCACCATTGTTCCTGACTCCAACAACTGCTTCATTAATCCTCTGATTCTAAGTTCTGATGTTTTCTTCAAGCAACATCTCTAATGCATTGTATCTTTTCTTCCATGTCTTTCTACGTGCATCCATTGCTTGTTTGCCTCCTTCAAATGTGTCTTCTAGGTGCTTCCATATCTTGTGGGTTGTATTTGAAGAGCACATGATTACACTGAAAGGGGGGGTGAATCAGTATAATAACAATTTTAACTTTTAAAAAATTTATTCAAAGATAACTTTAAATTCTCAAACAAATAATTATGCACATGAACACAAATTTTACATGGAAACCCAATATGGGAGAAAACCACAAAATAATTTTCTTTTATATATAATATTGTTCTTTTACAATGTTTTGTAGGCACCAACCTACTAGAGGCTCCAACCCCTATGTTTATGAGCACCGACTCACTGGAAGCACCAACTCCCACACTTCACAGGCACCGACCTACTGGAAGCACCGACTACCACCACTGTCTTCATGAGCACCAACCCACTACACATAAATTTCTCTTCCACCTTGGCAATGTTGCTATCTTCAACTGATGATGGACATTTTAATCTCTTTAGTCATCCAATAACTCTCCCTTTTTCATCTTCAAAATAATACCTTTATAACTGTAAATGCATAATATATATATATATATATATATATATATATATATATATATATATATATATATATATATATATATATATATATATATATATATATATATATATATATATATATATATATATATATATATATATATATATATATATATATATATATATATATATATATATATATATATATATATATATATATATATATATATATATATATATATATATATATATATATATATCAGATTAAATCTGAATATATAATTATTTAATTCTTTATTTTTACCATCTTTACTGCTCTTCTCTTTTCTCTTTCACATGCTGACTTTCCACACATTTTAAAATTATAATTTCAATATATTTATATATACATATCTTCAAATGAACTGATATGTCTCTTAGAAGATATGACCCTTTATACATGAAAAGGTGTCTTTTCTTTTGAAACATTATTAACCTTCTTTAAGTTAATCTTTTTAAAACATTATCAACTTTATTTAAGTTAATCTTTCCTCCCCTTTTTTAATCATACTTTTAACTTTTGATAGCAACTTTAAAAATCTTTTCATCGCATATTAAAGATTTAAAACTTTAAAACATTATCATATATATCTCCGACTGTTTATAATATAATAACAACGTATTATATTGTCTTCATACACGTCTGGGCTGCACTGTTTATGCATCGGCTGGAAACTTAATTAAAAACTTTGATATAATATGTCTTCAACCTTCGTTAATAATAATATATATATTTGTAGTTCAAAGACGTTGCTCTGGTAATAGGCTGCATAAAATTTTATTATATTATTCTTTGACACTTCACATACGTATTCTATATATGTTAATGATGCTATATAAACCGTTACACACCCTCGACCATTGTGATATTTGTGATAATAACTTTGACCGATGTTTAATGACTGTTGTAAATGATGTATCTACATATAATGTTGCTGCTGCAATAATATAGTCTTCAATAATCTATATCACCATCTCCCCTTTTTTTATATTACTGCTATCGATAATGATATATTTTATCTTCAAATTATTCAACCATTGTTTTTGAATTCTTCTTAATACGAGTGCGATAGTTTGATTTGAAGTTAAGATATTTGTCTTGCAAACTATTGGCAATAAATGTTATTGATAGTGTAATGATATTGTTGTTTAAAATATCACTATATGAGTACACAAATGATCTCCTTTCAACTAGCCTATATGCTCCTGGATAAATAAGAATAGGCTATTGCACTTCATCTAAAAAGCTTGGTTCTTCTTCTGCAATGCCTCCCAGATCTGGACCTCCATCATCAGATATCCAAAGCACCTGCTGATGATCATATAAGGCAGCCAATCAAGATCAAAGTTTCCTATTGGTACATGAGCATATCAAGCAAGAGAAATTCTTTCATTCAAACACTAGGATGATGCAGCATAGTGTTGCATCCCTATCCTAGCTACCATTGTCTGCCATCTAAGAGCCTAGTATTGGCTATCTCGAGCATTGCATGGAACTTTCACACAAGAAAATTTAGTTATAACAGGAATAGTTGTACTCAATAATTCCATATTGGGGTATTCAATGACACTAAGAGTTGGACCATGATGTTGATCTCTGTAGTCATTTCATATTCCTTGTAGTAGCCTTCCTACATCTGTAGTAGTCCCTACGTACTCCACCTTGAAGATACTAGGAAAGACATCAAAATAGGTATCTCCCTTTGACATTCCAATGTTACGCAAACCATCACGGAATTGCTTTTCAAGTTGTCTAGAGGAGAGCTCCCTATTCTAGAAAGAGTTCACAACCATGACAGACACCATGCTTGATGCATGAGTGTATAGAACATATAGGCCTCTTCCTTTAGATGTGCTTATTCAGACTTGCACAACTCATTACTGTTCGGTTAATAATTGAGGCACACATGTCATAGCTACATGCTGGAATATGTATATCAATGATGACTTCACATATATATCATATATCTCAGATATGCTATGTAAATGTATGTATGCTATATGCTTCATTATAATTCTATCTAATGAATATAGATAAAGTGAACATATATTGTATTTACCCATGTCCTAGACTTTGACATCAAAGACAATTTCCATCAGTATCTACCTTTTTTACTTCTGAAAATTCACCATCAGATAGGGTGTTGATAAGGGCTTCTTTAGTAATAGCATTATGATGAAACAATTCCTTTTGTGTGTCAGTAGCATCATCTTTGCCAAGGTCTTCTAAGGTAGGAATCTTGGTTGCTTTGGTGGTTACATTAAAAACTTCAAAAGCAATGCACTGCAAATGGGTTACCATCTTGTTCTTCCAATCAAGATAATTATCTTCATCAAACTTAGGACTTTCTTTCTTGAAGTACGCTATCTAATCAACCTCAAGTTGATAAAATTTCTCTCCATGGCACTTGGCTCTGATACCAATTGTTAGGAATAGTCCCAAGAGATAACTGAGAGGGAGGGGGGTGAATCAATTATCTACAAGATTCAATTCTTTATCCAATTAAGTATACTTAAACATAAAGCATGAAAAAAATGAAAGAACACTTGAACACAACACCAATATTTTGGTTACGGGAAAACCCAAATAGGTAAAAGCCCCGGTGGGACTTGATACCCACTAATATTCTGTACTAGTGTATAATGATCCTTGCTAGAAGATCCTTTACCATGTTAGGAGTAGCTTTATAATATATTAAGTATAGTAGACCTATTCAAGGGTCAGACCTTGTTAGGAGTCTTTTATAATTTTCCCTATTAGGTGAGAGGATGCATTATCTGAGAGCTCATTGCTCAAATGGGCAAAGGCTACAACCTTTTGATTAATAGATACAGACTATATCTGGATCTTGGTAAACTACGCTTTGACCTGCCATCTAGATCAATTTGAATAAATAGCATAAGTACTTTACTTGGTCACATAGACCTTCTTTTGATGGCTTGACACTTCACACACTCTTCTTTGCTCTGCTTAATAAACCATGAACCACACTTCAACAATCACAAATGACTGCCTATAAGTATCTTTCATCCAAATGATATAATCAATTTGGCCTATTAGAACCACCTTGAAATCATATTAAAAAAACCATAATAAAGTCCAACAAACATTCTGGTGGCTCTATTATGCACACAACTCATTCTGGGACCTGTCTAATAAAATAATTATAGATGCACGCTACACACTGTTAGCTCTACCAAAACAACTAGAACTTTCTTTGTAAGATGAATTTACTCATGCACTCTTAACTAAACATCAATAACACTTCTCCAAGCTTAACTCCAAGGGCACATACCCTTAAGATAGGTGCAACTCAAGAACCAATAAAATCTTTTTATGCTCTTCTGAACAAACACAGGAAACTACTACTAGCGAATAGCGACTGCATAACTTCACTTGCATTCATCATCAAACTATGCGTCCATGAACTTAACATCACTAAAATGTCTTCAACATATATCCAAGTGCACAAGGCTCCATGATAACTATACGGACAACCATACATAGAACACTATATGTTACTCTATTAGGAACACTATTGACACCAGCTACAATATAACTGTCTGTACTAACAGTTAACCTTTGTGCCCATGATATCATGTCCATGCTAAATATGCTGAAAGCTTATTGCATAAGACTTCCGTGCATGCTAATTTCCATATGTTGTCATCAATGACAAACATACAGTTAGTACTAGCCTACTGGAAAATCTCTAACAGAAGCCTCCTCTTCCCGATCCTTGTCATCTTCCTCTTCCTCTCTGATCTCTATTATTCTGATCATGGAAATTATTGGAATTTTTTCCTCTCTAATTTTTACTACTACTAGCCTCATTATTCTTTTTTGGATCTTCATTTCAGCCTCAATATGACCATCCACCAGATCTTCCACCACGACCTCTTTCATTTTGACTACTCTCAAAATTCTTGTTCAACTTTTCCTCTACTTTTAGGGAAAACTAGTATGCCTCTTCAATATTGTTCATTCAAACCAAATTCAACTCCTCTTAAATGCTCGACCTCAACCCATTAAGGTAACAAGAAAATTTCTCCTTATTAGCTTCTGCATGGCCTGTTCTAATGAAGATTTGATAGAACTCCTTTGTATACTTCTGAATAGATCTTCCTTCTTGCTTCAAACTTTGCATTTTCTTTAGTAGGTCAAGATCATAATCAATAGGAATGAACTGTCACTTCAATTTATCCACCATCTGATCCCATCTTGTGATTTTATCCTTTCCTCTTCTATTTTGCTCCAATTAAATCTTTTTCCACCAGATCTTCACATGAGCCTTCAATCTAGCCTTCACAAACTTAACCCGATCAGGATCCTTGATGTCTTCATACTCAAAATATTCTTCTAATTCATTGATCCAATTGATCAACTCCTCTAGGTTAAGATTTCCTGAAAATGGAGGAACCTCAATCTTAGGTCTTTTTTCGATCTTGGAAATGGCCTGAAAAAGCCTTTCTTCCTCTTGGTTCATAATTTCACCTTCTGCTTCTTGATCAGAATTTCCTTCTTCGGCTTCATCCTTATTTTTGTCTCTGACATTAAGATTCATTCCTTTTTGAATCTCTTCTTGAAATGATCACACTTGTCTCTAGAGTGCTCTAACCTCAGGTGTCACACCACTAACTCTTCTACCACATTCCCTTCATGGAGGCATTTTTGTGTTTCTCGTTGAAACCCTAGCCAGAGTCTTAGTGTAAACTACCTCATAGTCAGAGATCTATCTACACACTTAGGAACTCTCACTCTAATACCACTTGATGAAGGGTTCTCCCCTTAATACCACAAACACATAACAAAAATAGAGAACTATAACAAGTTACAAGAACAAAAAATGTGATTCTTATTATCTCCACAAATGTGGAATTACAAATTTCAGAATTACAATATGCAAAGCCACATGGGCATTTCCCTTACAATATTTTGTAGGATGAAGCCTCGAATTATTACCCAGAACTACTTTGAACTACTCCGAATTACCTAAGACAACACTACGGGCCTTCCTTATATAGGCAATTTTTCCACTGCCTGGGAAAGTTCCATAAATTTGGCCACTAAGGCCGACCAAACTTAGAATTATTTTATTTTTCATTTTATTACATCATAGTCAGGTCAAAATAACTTTTGAAACCCAAACATAAATTTTGAAGAAAATTTGTTTTCTATCATTTCAGGTGCGACCCAACATCTAGAGACCATAAGTCATCACCTATTGACCCAATTGACTATTACGACCCCATTTTGAAAAGGGCCTAAAGTGCTCTACAATTGTTAAATCAAGAAAGCTTCATTGAGCTGAAGTTTCAACCTCATCTAGGGCCTCTAAAGCATTCAAAACTGAGTTCAAAGTTTCTGTACCCTGCTGCGAATATCAAAAATTCTCAATTTCTTCAAAACTAGACTTGATCTGGCAATGAAACTTTACTAGTAGGCTAATAAGACCAAAATGAACCTCCAGGAAAGAAAATAGACCATTCCAAGCTCGAACGGAAAAATTACTAAAAATAGTAACTTTCCAAAAATAGCAGCTCTGCACAAGATAGCCCTTATTAAAAAGAAACTAGAAATATTTTTGGGTGATGCAAGATTGCTCTTACACCCAAGGTGCTCCTTCATTATATAGTAAGGTTGGTAACCTAGAAGCATTGCAACTAGTCTCACATACTATTGGAATATATCATTGACTTTCATAGCTCTCTTATCCCATTTCAAATTAGTTAGGGTTACAACTTGCTTCTTAATATTTTTCTTTGCCACAAGGATGGTGTTGGTGCTCAAAAACAATGATCATTTTGATACCAACTAACAGGCACAGTAGATGCCTCTACAATTCTAGTTCGATTGAACCAAGGGTGGTAGGCCTAAATTGAATATACTGTCTAACTGTACAAACTACGTGTGTGAACAACAAAATCTCTTCCAAAGGGGGTTACTGATCCTTGGAAGATAAAGTAACCTAATATCCTAATATTGAGATAGCTAGATATTTAGACTAATGCTATGAATTAACGCTAAACCTAATTTAATGTTTTGAAATAGGATAACAGATAAGATATAAAATGTAAGTCACGAAGGAATAAAAATGACAATTTCAAATAAATGAATAGACCAGTGCTTGATACCAAATTGAAAATAGAGTCAAACACATTCAATACTACATGTAACTAGAGACGGTTTTAAGATAACTCATTTCTACAAAATGAGACCATCACCCTACAAGCTTCTATTACAACAAAATTTACAACAATTTATACAATAGGTCCTATGGGATTTAATTCAACTTAAGAGCCCGAAGCAAATAGTAACAGGTAGACCATGCTACCATTATTCAAATTGTAAAAATTAGTCATAAAATAATGCATAAAATAGACAACACAGTAGGATACCCTGACTAAAGAGTAATCCAAGAAACCAATTGAACATAAAGACTATATAATCAATAAGGCATGAGTACTTATCAGATATTCGTGCATAAGATCTTGAGACATTAAATTCCAGTCAGTGAGAAGTAGCTTTTTTGTCATGATAGAATTGTATTGTTTTTTTTACAGTATGAACTATTATAAATATATTTGAAAATGGTTCCTTGTGAAAGGACATGCCCTTTCACAAGACATAATCATATCAACTACCCCTAAAATATACAAAACAAACCATAAAAATGGTTTTTAGGGAAATATTTCCCATACATTTAACTTGATTATTTGTACTTTAGGTGTCTCATGCATAATAATCCAATTTTTTAAGCTCCTACACAAAACACCTTAACATTAGATAGTATTGAAGAAAAAATTATTACATTCATACTATATAAACATAATCTTTAAAAATATTTAATTATTAATTTACGACATAACAAATAAACATTAATAAAATCATAACATAATTTGCACAAATGTTTTTTGATAAATAAAAATAATGCCAATAAAGTCAAATTAATAAATAAATATTCAGTCATAGATATTTACCTCATTTAATCAACACATATGAAAATGTATTCATTTCAAACATAGTGTAATGTAAATTATAACATGGAAATATTTCAAAAAAAATAGTAGGGTAAAAAGTTTATATTCCACCCTAATGAGGAGAGGAAAATGATCACCCTAATAATCAAATCATTTCACTTAGGGTTAATATATTAAATTTAAAAAACAATTACCCTAATGGTATAAAATATTTCTAATATAAAATAATATTATAAACATAAAAATACATATAGTTTTGAGAATCTAAAAATCTCAATTTCTAAAAGAAACTCTAAAATATACATACTAATAAATCAACTAATTCATAAAAGCTAAAAACAAATTAAAGTAGGGTAAAATTATTAATACCCACTTTACCCTAAAATCAAAATAAAAGGAAAAGGTGAAAAAGTTATATTTAGGGATTTGAAACTAAAAAGTAAATATCAATTAATCACTATTCAAACCCTAAATATATATGAAAAATCAACTTACATTACACACAACTAAAATTCAATAATAATGCAATAACACTAAAATCTTTTCACCTTAAAAAATATTAATGTTAAAAATATAACCAAGGTGAAAATATCAAATTACATGTAACGATATGAAAATTAGAAAGTCATATGAAATTACATCAAAACCCTAAATAAATCAATATCTATCAAATAATACATTTACTTCATCATATATTTTTCACTTTTAGGGTAAAACACAAATTAGGAATAAAAATAAATATTAGTGATTACAACATACAAAAATTCTCTCTAATAAACAATATTTATTTTAATAATTTATTTTAAAGGAAATAGGATTATCTTAAATTTATACATTTATTTACATACACACTCTCGAAGAATAATATAGAGCAATTGGTAGGGGTAGGGTCAGGTAGTTAGGTAGGAAAAGGAATGGGTTGAGAGGTCGAGTGTTCAACTCCCTCTCCCCATTCTTTTTCCTAAATCAAGAAAAATACATAAATACATAAATAAAGTAATAATCACATTATTTAATTTAAAAAGATAATTAGGGAAGAGATAACTCCCTGTAAGAGGTTGTCTTTATTTCTCACCTGCATATAAAGACAAAGATATATAAGCATTTTCTCCTAACCCTCTCAAAGAAAACAAGTAGACTAACCGGTTAGGGTGTAGGAGGGTAGATAGGTAGGAAAAAGGTTGGCTTGAGAGGTTGAGTGTTCAACTCCCTCTTGTCGTCTTTTGTTCAACCTATTTAATTTTTATTTTTAGAATTATTATTATCTAAAACAAATATGCATAAAATAAAGAAATTTACAACCTAAAAATAAAAACCACACACTCCTTTTATCCATTTTAAATTTTTATCAAAGGAAATCTATAAAATATGACAAATATGTATTATACTTCCCCGACGTCCTATTCCTTTAGGAGCTGAAATTTTTGGTGTCAACAATGGCTCTTATTGGGGATGTCCATTCGCACCTGGATGCAGCAAGATCCAAGTTATCTCTAGAGAAGCAAACCATAGTGAGAAAAGAAACATGATGCCTAAATGAAATAAAGACAATAATATACAAGTTTAAAGAATACTTCCTATTTTAAGAGAAAAATGGCTTCAAATATTGACCGTGAGTAGGAATTCCTGGATGACTTCATCGATGCTTCAAAACTACCATGTAAGGTCCGAGCCATAATGCCTTGAACTTACCATGTTTTCCTTTCTCTTGGTCTTTTGCATTCCATTTCAATACCCAATCACCTTCTCTGAAAGGTCTATCTGACACTCTTTTATCATGCAGGGTCTTAATCTATTTTTGTTGATGAACATTCCCTTCTTGTGCCATTCTTGTCATCTCATCTAACTCTGATAACTAGCTCAAACGGTCTTCCATAAAGTTTACATCCTCAAGCTCTTCTTCCTGAATGAATTTGTATACTGGCAAGAGATTATTCAATGGTAACCTTGCTTGTTTTCCATAAACCAACTCATAAGGAGAAAAACCTGTCGATCTTTTCACTGTCACTCTATCTGCCCATAAAGCTAGATTTAGCTTAGATTCCTAGGCTTTTTTATTGTTACACATCATTCTTCTGATAATCTTCAGTATATTCTTATTGCTTGATTTTTCTTGACCATTCCCTTGCGGATGATATGGAGATGAGTATGATAGGTTGATGCCATATTTTTCACAAAGTTCTAAAAATTCCTTAGACCTAAAACACATGCCATTGTCACAAAGAATCTTATAAGGTACTCCAAATCTAGTAAGTATATTATCCGTCAAAAACTTGATGACCACCTTGCTTGTAGCCTGCCTTGTGGGTATAGCTTCAACCCACTTTGTGAAATAGTCTATCATAACCAATATTGATCCATGACCTCCACTTGAAGCATCTACAATTTCCCCAATAAAGTCTATTCCCCACATTTTAAAAGGTTCTTTAGTATGTAACGGAATAAGGGGTAAAGCACCATTGTATTTTAGTTTCCTGGAGAACTTCTGATAGGATTCACACTTTCTAACATAATCATAACAATCCTTGAATACATGAGGCTAGTAATACCCAACTTTCAATATCTTGTGAGTTGTTGTCTTAGCCAAAACATGACCCCGCATACCCCCCATCATGTAAATCTTTAATAACTGACTTGGCTTAATAGGTGTCTAGACAAAATAGGAGGATACCATCATTATTTTTCCAATATAGGTCTCCTTGAATCAGCACATATCTGGATGCTTGTAACCTTATAGTTCTTTTTTGATTATCATTTAGACCTTCTTGACATTTCATATGTTTTAAGAAGTATACTAGGTCTGTGTACCATGGACAATGCTCGATACTCATTTTTGCCCTTTCTAAATCTACTTGGTTTACTTGTGCTGCATCCAAATTTGTTTCTTCCATAAGTTTAGCCAATCCTTGTCCTCTAATTAACTTAGTAATCTAAATTTCAATGTCAAACTCTTGAATCTGATTTATCCATCGACATCTTTTTCCTATAACCCCCGATTGGCTTAAGATATCCTTAGTTGCTGCATTCGGTATGTATGCCATGATCTTGGCCCCAACCAGATAAGGTCTGAATGGTTTCACTAATTTAACCAATGCATAAGCTTTCTTTTCATGTATGTCATAAATTAGCTCAAAAAGTTGTAGATGTTTACTGAAGAATGCTATTGGTTGTTCATATCCTTCATCATTTTTATGTAACAAAATTGCTGCTATGGTGTGGAAAGAAGCAAAGGAGAACAACTAAAATGGTTTTGAAAAATTAGGGGACTTCAAAACTGGCGCTTCCTTGATTTCTTTCTTGATATTGGAAAATGCTTCTAAAGCCTCATATGTCCAATTTATAACTGCATCCTTTTTCAACATCTTTGAAATAGGTTTTATGATTTCTAAAAAAATTGGGACAAATCATCTTACAAAGTTGATTTTCCCAAGGAAAGATTGAATTCCCTTAACATTTTTAGGGATCAGAACTTTATCAATTGCTTCAATTCTTTCTAGATCTATTCAGACTGCTTCCTTGGAAATAATATGACCAAGGAGTTTACCCTTGGTTACCCCAAAATGACATTTCTTCGAGTTTAAGGATACTCCATATTCAAGGGATCTTTTGAAGATTTTCTCTAGATGCTTATAATGATCTTCTACTTTCTTGGAATAAGATATGATGTCATCCTGATATATTACCATGATAATATCAATGAAATCCTCAAAAGCCACATCCATAGCCCTCTGAAAAGTAGCTCCTACATTTGTAAGCCCAAATGGAATTCTCGCATAAACATATGTACCCCATGGCATAGTGAATGTTGTTTTGTATTGTTCTTCTTCTTTAACTTTAACCTGATTGTACCCGGAGAACCCATCCATCATGGACAATAATTGATTTCCTATAAATTTCTATAATAATGCTTCCATATTTGGTAATGCATAATTTTCCTTTAACGAAGATATGTTCAGATTTCTAAAATCCACACAAAGCCTAATATCTCTGTTCTTCTTCCTAATAGGTACCAAATTTGAAACCCAAGTAGAGTGTCTAATCAGCTTTATGATACCAGCATCCCTCATCTTAATGAGTTCCTCTTTCATCTTTGGAGCCAAAGTCAGATTGATCGGTCTTTGCCTTTGTCTAAAAGGCTTTGCATCAGGTCTTAAGGGTATTTCATGTTGGAACTGTAATACCCCAAAAATGGGCTATAAGTTCATTAATATCCTACATCTTCAATTCGAATGAAATCAACATCAAAGTCCTAATCTAAGGCACATCTAAACATCATCGAATCATAATTGATTATCTTAAATTCTGCATCGGAGAATATTCCTAGTAATATTCCTAATTATCATAATTATCTTTAATTTTATAATTATTTGGCAATAAATCACATTTATCCTAAAGTTTGATTAATTGAATATTTTCATATTTAATTAATTAGATTTAATATCTTGCCACTTAATTGTGTAATTAAATTTAATTCTATCTATTATTAATTGTATTATTTAATTTTGACAATAAATCCAAATATCCTATGAATAATTGATTAAATTCTTATTTAATTAATTAAAGCAAGTTGTCATTATTTAATAATATAGTTTTTAATAAAAATTTGATTAAATAATTGATTAACCCATAAATCAATTATTTTATTTTTAAAAGCAGTTAAGTTGGAAATAAATCACTTTATTATTAAATTAATTCATAAATAAAACATGCACAATCATAAAAGCAAACAACTATCAATTATCAATTAAAGCTAAACTCTGTTTTGAGTTAAAGCTTAGCTTTTGCATATTTTTGTGAGTTAATTATCCTTTATTTAAAAATAACTCAAAAATCAACCTGAGTTATTTTAGTGATTTATGACTTTTTTTCATGCACCTCCAAAGCCTTGGATTTCTATAAAAACAATGCTCAACTCTTCATAATTCATCTCTCAATCATCTCACAAATTGCAAACTTACTCTACAGGAATCATAGCATATCAGATTTGGAGAATTTGCACAATTGGAGCTTGAAAGAATCAACTTGCGAATTCAAAGCTTTGTGAGATCAATTTCAATTGCATAGTTTTTATATCTTAGCATAGAATTTCATAGTTTTCATATCATTGTTAGAATCTTCATTGTTAGATCATTTAGCATTCATTTCATATCAGTTTTCAATAGCATTCATAGATTCATATCAGTTTTTATCATTCTTATTGCATAGAAAATATCAAAAATATAGATTAATTGCATTCAATTTTATATCCATCTTTTGCATTCAAATCCTTCATTTAGGTGTCGTCTAGGTCACTGATCTCGATTACAATCTGAGAACATTAATCTCGCACCTACTAGAAGGTAGTAAATCACTTGGTTAGATAGTTTTTAATTTTGCATGATTTTGATTTTAGCTAACCTCTAATATTTTACTGAAGTGTTGTGTCTACAGATCAGGTACAATTTTCACACACATTTCTGGTGCCCACCATGGGGCAACCCACCTTTGCATGCTGGTTTTGATTTTTTGGGGAGCTAAAACCCCAAATTTTCAAAGATTTAATTTTATCTCCCAAATAGAATGGCTTTTTGGTTTGAAAGTTTTTTTTCAGATTGGTGACATATCAAGGAAGCTTCGATAAAAAATTTAGAATTTTCTAAAATGTTTTGAATTTTTAATAATTATTTTTCAATTTTTCATAAAAAATTAATTTTTGGCGCAAATCAAAATATTTTTTAGAAATTTTTACATTTTCAGAAAGCTCCTCAAATTCTATAGGGGTTCTATTATTTGTGTTTTAAATTTGGATGCAATTTAATAGCTCAAATAGTCAATTTTCAAAAACTAGTCTATTTTGATAAAATGGGTCTCGAGGGCACAAATAAAGAGATTTTTCTAAAATTTTTACATTTTTGGAAAGCTCTCTATTTTTTAGTAGGGGTATCTATTTTGAATTTCTATTTTTGTGGCCAAAATCATATCAAAAAAATTAGATCTTGTTGACTAGGTCAAATGTAGTGCAAAAAAATTAAAATTTTATGATGGGTATGCACTTATTTTTCATATGATTCAATGCATGATATGAGTTTTCATTTGGATTAATTTATGGTTATTATTTCTCCTAAAAATTGATTTTTAGAGCTAACCCTATGGTTTTCATAAGTTGAATATATTTTGCATATCTTGTTTGCTTGTTTGCTTGTTGGAGAGTTCGTCACTTGCTTGCATGGAAAAGCTCAACAAAAATTACTAAAAATCAAGTAAAATCTACTAAGCACATTGTGAGGATCCCAAGTATTCTCCTTCATCTAATAATATTTTGATTTGGGACTTAAAATAAATCTCTTATGTGTCAAGCTTGTGTGCATCTTTTCATGCTTTTGATCTATTTCTACACACTTGCATAATTGATACTAGGTTGTGAACCCTTAAGGATTCATTAAGTAGTCTTAGAATACTTGTGATTGATCTTGATTTCTATCTTGGGTTATTAGACTCTCTAATCTGTCAGCCCCTCATTTCCGCCCCGTGGTTGCAATCTCAGCGCCATAAAGGGGAGGGGTCAACAGGACAGAAGCGTTAAGTGTTCCACTTGGAAACCCTTTTGTGCTTTTAGGAACTCACTTGTTTTCTAAGTTGGGGACTCATTTTTAGCTTGTGTGAGGTGTTAAGTGTTCCACCTTGTGGACTCATCTCATATTCTCTTTAAGTGTTAAGTGTTCCTCTTTCTACTTTTTGAGTACTTTTGGTAGATTTGCTTTCGGGAATATATCTATGCTCACATAGTAATTAGGCCCTATGAACACTATTTGTGATTCTTGAGAGATTGGATTCCTAGCGAAATCCTTCCTTGATGATGGAATCCTTGTAGGTAGGGAGGATACTTAGTGCATTTCACATTCAACTTGGTTAGTGAGTCTTCTCTTATTGATCGACACATTCTCTCTCCGGAGAGGTTGATAGATCACGTGGGGTTGATATCATGAGCTTTGGTGAATCAAAATTGGTTAGTGTGTCTTCTCTTATTGATTGATACATTCTCTCCCCGGAGAGGTTGATAGATCACGTGGAGTTGATATCACAGACCTTGGTGGAACAAAACTTTGTCTTAGCATGTCGGATTAATCTGCTTGCTTTGTTTGGGTTAAAAGTGAAGAGGTGTCAAAACCTTGAATCTGGAGCCAAGTCCCTTTGTGGTATAAATCTGTGAGTCACCTTTAGAGAGGGTTAACTGTAGCGGACAATCCCTTCACAGGGAAAACTGTGTTGATAGAACCTCAAGCGGTAATATCCATTTTCACCATGGTAGTGACAGCTGCTATATAAATGTCCTTGTGGAAGAAATCTCCATGGGTATGGTTCATTGTTGGGTTGTCAGATCTCCCTAGCAGCTCTTGAAGATTAAGTTCTCGGACTGTGTCAAAACCCTGGTGCACCAGGATTGGAGTTCACCCCTTTGAATCATAAAAGTTGCAGAGTCAAACCATTACTAAAAACCTTAGAGAGGCCAATTTTTCACTTTCAGGTATATGTGTGTTATTGCAAAACTTTTTAGAACATACACAATTAGTACTCTCAGGGATTAACACAATTTGGTCACTTGATTGTTCATGCGCAAGGTTGCTTTTGCCCTTGTTCATTATTTTCAGATGTGCTTGGAATCACTTGCTTGCTATTCTGCATGTTTGTTTATCTACTTGGCTATTAAAAATGATCAAATCTGGTATAACCTTCAAAATTTGGACAGTACAATTTACAAACAATCCAGAACTGAAAACCTTAAATTTTGCAAAAATTGACGTAAAATTCTTTCTGGAGTCAAAAGTCATTTCAGGAAGTCAAAAGTCATGTGACTTTTTGTCAAATGTCATTTTAGTATTGCCCATCTGTCGTATGATTGAGAACCTAGTGTCGTACGAGTTTTCATGCTAGCAAATCCAAGGAAGTCAAAATCCTGTTAGCAACTATCGTATGATATTTACAACTATCGTTTCATTGCTACCCAACTATCATACGAGTTTTACAACTATCATTTCATTACTACCCAACTGTCGTATGAGTTTAGCAAACTGTCATTTCATAGACTACCCAGTGTCATATGAGTCTGCAGAGTGTCATTTGGAAAAAATTGAGAGAGTTGTCAGAAATTGTCAAATTGCAAGATATCCAATGTTTCCAGCCTAGTTCCAGAATCTGTCAAAAATATCATTGTGTCAGGAATAGAGTAGTAGCTATTGAGCATTCTACCATTTTCTAAGTTTGATCTTTTGAATCTGATCTAGTCTTCTGTTTGATCAATTTGAGTCCTTTTTATCTCGTGTCAAAAGCTTGTCATAACTATCAATCTTCAATCAATCTTCAAAAATAGACTAAGTGTTGAGAACTCATGTCTGCTATCTTTTGGGTGATCTATCCCATACATCTAGGGCACAGTTTCCTTCATCCACATCTCATCAGATCTTCAAAACTATCATAATCTTGACAAGGTTGCATCATCTGATTTCCTCGAATCAAATTGTTCTTTAGTTGTCTTCATCCTTTTCTTCTGTTTCATTCAAAGTTAATGGTGGAGATCAGAGCTTCTTCACACAAGAAATCAGAAGAAACATCTCAAAACTTACTTTTGACCAATACCCCAGGTCCAACTCTTGAACAACTCATCAAGTCAGGTATCTATGAAGATGATGGTCTCGGTAACTTTCGATTGAAAACTGGTTACATACCTCCTTTATCAACTCACATAGGTAATTAGCAAACTCCTCCTCAATCTGTTCCAGGGAGCCCAAAAACTCCTATCATGTCTCAAGCAGGGACAAACCATGATTCTCTAGGAGGAGGGTCCCAAGGACACCATTCTCAACATAATGCCGACCAAGAACCTACCCCCTCTAAAATCCATCGATGTCAGAATGATGATGAATTCCAGAGAATGATGAGGCATTTCTTGAAAGTGGATAGAGAGGCATACTTTTTACAATTAGCCTAGGAAGGGGCTAAGCTTCCTCCCAACTTTAATGTTGATGATATAATCACACATGAGGAAGAAAATCCACTCATAGCTATGACAAAATAGATGCATGCTATACAAGTTGAATTTAACAATCTTAAGAAGGAGAAGGAACCCAAGGAGTTCTCCATGGAGGCCCTATGTCCTTTCCCGTTTGACAAAAACTTGTATATGCCACCATTCTCAAAAAGAGTGGAGATGCCAAAGTATGACAAATATGATGGACACTCTAATCCTCAAGATCATGTCAGAGAGTTCTGTATCCAATCCATGGAATTCATGCATGAACTGACTTATCTAATGCATCTTTTTCCTAGATCCTTGGGAGGAGCATCCATTCAGTGGTTTTCAAGATTACCTTCTACGATCAAAACTTTTGAGGAATTGATTAAATTGTTTTATCAACAATATTCCTACAATATTCAACATCTGGTCACCATGATCGATATCTGTAACCTCAAGCAATATCCAGGGGAATCATTCCTAACTTTCCTCAAGAGGTGGAGAAAGAAGTTCTCTCTCTATGCTAGACAAATTCCCGAAATGGAGAAACTTGAAATCTTTATCAATAACCTTGTTCCAGAGCTCAATTATCCATTACAAATGCAAGATCATGTATCTTTTGATAAAATGGTGGATAATGCAATCAAGATTGAGAAAGTACTTGTCAAGAAAGGAGAAATCACACTTCAAAAGGACAAGTCTGAATCTGGATCTAGCTCAAAAGATAAAAATAAGAGCTGGAATAGAAACAAAGGTATCATCTCTGATGGTGTTGTTGACACTATCCGCACCCCATCAAAGGCACTAACCTAAAATCTCACCCTTGCCACCAAAGCCATTGAAGCTTCAGAGCAAAAATCTACTAAACCATCTCCAAAGAAGCCATTCAAATGATGGGATAATAAATGAAAGTTTACTCCCCTGGGAGAATCTTTGGAATCTGCCTTGAGAACCCTGATAGCTGATAACATGATCTCTTTACCACCAATCCAAAACCCTGATCCAGATCCAAAACCATATTGGTGGAAAGATAATGCATTCTGTGCTTTCCATCGGACTAAAGGCCACAGAACTAATGGATGCTTCCACTTGAAGCATACCATTCAAGACTTGATAGATCAAGGGGACATCATGATCGATAATCCTACCAGCAATAATGATCACACAGTATTTACAGAACCATTTCCACAACATGGCAAGGGAGTTTCCACTTCTCGGCCTAACATGGGGGCAAAAGTCAACTATGTCTACCCTGGAAACAATGCTGTCATCAATATGGTTGAACCATATCTCTCTGAGAGCTGCAATGTCATCATGATTGTATGAAGAGATAGAAATCATTCCTCAGCTAATGTGGTTACCAGATCACAAGCTCAGGCTCATCTGAAAGGAAAAACACCAAGCTCATCTAATGTCCCTAAGTTACCTTTCAATCTCACATCTGCTTCTAAACAGAAGGTTGCCTCGAAATCTTCCAATCCAAAGGATACAAGACCTACATCTTATAGCATCATCCAACAACTCTAGCATACCAATGCCAAAATCTCTATGTTTGAGTTACTTCGAATATCTCCAGCTCACAGAGATATCCTAGACAAAGCTTTGCTCGGCTCTAATGTTCCTGATGATCTAGATCTAGACAGGTTCCAGACTATGGTTGGTCATCTAACATCTCCGCAATATATCTCCTTTTCAAAGGAATATGACAACTCCCTAAGTCAGCCAAATAATCAGCCCTTGCACATAGAAGTCTTGATCTAGAACCGTCGAGTCAAATGTGTGTTGATAGATGGGGGTGTAGGCCTCAACATTTGTTCTTACAGCTTAATCACACAATTGGGATTCTCAGAGATGGCTATTGATCCTCGAAAGAAGATCACCATAAAAGCCTATGATGAACAAGAAAGAGCTTCTAAAGGCACCATTGTCTTACCCATCCGAGTGGGTCCGGTCATCAAAGATACCACATGTCAAGTGCTTGATCTACCATTGGCTTACAATATCCTTCTAGGGAGACCCTGGATCCATGAAATGCAAGCCATCCCTTCTATGTACCATCAATGCTTGAAATTTCCCTATGAAGGGGTAGAAGTTACTATCCCAGTAGATCTGAGTACAACTTGCAATACATTGAAGGAAAGTGCCGATAAGCTTGTACCTAATAACAGAGAATCTTCCATCAAGAAACAAAATGTGGCTTCCACATCCAAGATGGAAGACATTGCTAAAGAGATCAATATCAAACAAAATGGGATGGGAGAATACACTATAGAGCCAATCTTGTCTCTGACATCTCTCCCAATCTCACCTAAGTCATATGGACAATCCTTGAAGCAGTCTAAATCAGAACCTAAGGAACCTATGGAAGCATACAAAAGAAATTTTGTGGCGGAGCAAGTATCCAAACAAGAATTTGAAGAGGATGAAGCTGTGCTTGCATGGCTATACAAAGATGATTCTGAATCCAAAATTGTTCAAACTAGTGAATCTGTAGCACCTAAAATCCCTTCTAATTCATATGGTCCAGGAAACAAATTGATAGCCAAGATGGGATATTCCGGTCAAGGACCTCTAGGAATCAGAGGAAAGGGTCTTGTGACACCCATTTCACATATTGGTAGAGCCAACAAAGATACTGGTGGCTTAGGGTTTAAGAAGAAACCCTATCATCTCAAAGGTGGTTGTTCTCATGTCATAGAACAAATTGCACCAGGAGAACCCCTTCTTAAGAAAGAAGAAATAGAACCCTTTGATGATGATTCAGATAGCTCTGAACTTATCCCCTATGAAAAATTTCCTAAAGAGATCAAAGATCTTCTTGATGATACAGATGATCCTATCAAAAGAATTAATGTAGTAGAAACACAAGAACCTACTGTAGCGCAAGAGATGGTTGCACCACAAGAACTAGCTAATCTTGAAGGCAATCAAATTGATCAAGAAGAAGGGGGTAGTTATTTTGACACTAATTCCCATGAATATGAATTCAAGTCAGAGACTGAGGGTAATCCTTCTTGGGGTATTCATCCTGATTTCACACATTTTCTAAGATTTCCTAGAGATCCTAAATTAGAAGCTGAGTCAAATGACTATGAATGGGGTGCCATTCCAGAAGAAGATGAGCTTCTAATAGAGAAATATATTGATGTTATTCACCAATATGTATCTCAACCCAACGTAGGTCTAGAGTGAAACAATGAACTTAACGTGTCGGATCCACCTGCTGAAGAGGACTCCCATGATGATGTTGAGCCTATTCACAAATTGAACATTTTGAGCTGTAATATCACCTTTGAACTTGAGCATTGGGTTAGGACCAATGATGACATATCCCCATCTGTGAACACCATATCCCAAGCCTTTCCCGCTTTAACTATCCAACGCCCTGATCTTATCGACCAAACTTCCACAAACCCAAGTCATGGTGTTTACACCTTTTCCAGTGACTATGCCCTTGCTTGTTACCTCAATGCAGTTGAGCCTATGAGGACTTCCATTAGTGAACTGAGCATCATCATGACCGAGTCAAACATCAAATATCTTAGTCAAAAAAAGAAAAAGAAAAAGAAAAAGAGTTCTGAGGGTGAAAACCACTTTGTGGCAGTCTTAGAACCTACAAAAGTAAAAAGAAAAGATGTATCTAAAGGTGAAAACCTCTCTGAGGCACCTAAGGATGAGATATTTGATGTCCTTTCGAGTCATTTATAGGATAGATCTCTAGTTCTGATTGAGCCAACTCAATCCATCAATTTGGGTACAACAGAGGAACCACAATTGGTACATGTAGCACAATCTCTATCAGAAGAAGAGAAATAGAAATTCACTACATTCTTATCAGACAAAAAGATCAACTTTGCATGGAAATATTCAGATATGCTAGGATTGGATCCCAATCTCATTATGCACCATCTATCCATTGCTCCTGGAGTAAAACCAATCAAACAAAAACTGAGAAAGATGCATCCTCATGTTGCACTCTTAGTCAAAGCAGAACTAGAAAAACTCCTAAAAGTTGGATTCATCTGTATCATAGACTATGCTGAGTGGATCTCTAACATTGTACCTATTTCAAAACCAGATGGTTCAATTAGAGTGTGCATGAACTTTAGAGATGTGAACAGAGCATGCCCTAAGGATGACTTTCCACTACCTAACATTGATATGATAGTGGACATGACTATGGGCTATGAAATGTATTCCCTTATGGATGGTTTTTCTGGGTACAACCAAAACAAAATTTCTCTAGAAGATCAAGAGAAAATAGCTTTCACATGTGCGTGGGGAACCTTCTATTGGAATGTTATGCCATTCGGACTCAAAAATGCTGGAGCTACATATCAAAGAGCAATGACATCTATTTTTCATGATATGATGCATAAAACAATGGAGGATTACGTGGATGATACCTTGGAAAAATCCATGATTAGAACTGAACATCTAATAGACCTGAGCATGATCCTAGATAGAATGGAATAGTTTAGTCTCTGACTAAATCAGAAGTGTGCTTTTGGTGTCACTTCTGGAAAGCTCTTAGGATACATAGTTTCAAAGAAAGGCATTGAACTTGATCCAGCTAAAGTCAAGGCTATAATAGAGATGCAACCTCCCACAAATATTAGTCAAATGAGGATGTTGCAAGGTAGAGTACAATCCATCAGATGGTTCATATCACAGCTAGCGGACATATCACAGCCTTTTACAAAAACATTACATAAAGGTGTGACCTTTGCTAGGAATGAAGACTATGCAAAGAATTTTTATCATATCAAGAATTATCTCTCGAATCCTCCTATCTTAATGCCTCCTATTCATGGGAAGCCAATAATATTATATGTCTCCACAATAGATACATCACTGGGGGCATTGCTAGCACAGCATGATGAGAACAAAAAGGAAAGAGCCATCTACTATATAAGCAGAACATTGGTGGCGTATGAAAAGAACTATTCTATGATTGAGAAAGCTTGTCTCGCTATGATCTTTGCATCATAGAAACTGAGACATTACATGTTAGCTCATACCACTCATTTGGTAGCTAAGATTGATCCACTGAAGTACCTACTAAGCAAAGCTGCCCTCACAGGTGGACTAGCTAAATGGGTCATGCTCTTGAGTGAATTTGACATTGAATATGTTGAAAGAAAAGCTATCAAAGGATAGGTCATTGCTGATCAATTAGTTGAAGCACCACTGTTTGATGATACACCCATGCAAATGGAATTTCCCGATTCCTCTATCATGCACTTCTCTTCTAGAGAATGACAGTTATTCTTTGATGGCTCCTACACACAAAATGGATCTGGAGCAGGCATATTGTTCATCACTCCTCAAGGATACTCGATACCCAAAGCATTCAGACTAAAATTTCCTTGCACAAACAATATTGCTGAATATGAGGCACTTCTCAATGGTATGAAAATGGCAATACAGTGGAGAGTTACAGAGATGCACATCCATGGAGACTCACAACTTGTTATCCACCAAGTCAATGATGTGTATTAAACCAAAGATGAAAAACTCATTCCTTACAAGAGAATGGTAGATGATTTAAAGAAATACTTCATCTCTATCACATTTGAGCAAATAACCATAATGGAGAATAAGGCTATGGATGCAATGGCAACATTATCTACTCTCTTACAGCAGCCTGAACATGAACTACGCTATGAGTTCCTGGTGGAAGCCTTATCCTATCCTGCATATGACTCCCTTGAAACCCGCATGATCTGCACTGTTGTAGATTATGACTCATCTCTCTACAAAAATTTGTTCTCCTATCTCCATGACCAAATCATCCCTGAGTCCTTTAACCACTTTGAGAAATGAAACCTTATCCGATCTGCATCCTGATATGTCATCATTGGTAATGATCTGTACAAACAAGGTCTAGATGGTACACTGCTTAGATGTTTAGAATGGGAAGAGTCTCAACGTGCATTAGAGGAAGTCCACGAGGGTATATGTGGGTCACACTCAAACAGTTTAACATTAGCTCGAAAACTTATTAGGGCTGGGTACTATTGGCTTGAAATGGAGAAAGAGGCTATTAATTTTGCTAAAAACTGTCAACAGTGTCAAGTACATGGCAACTTGATTCACACTCCAGGAAGAGATCTAATTCCCTTTACTACACAATGGCCTTTTCAACAATGGGCATTTGATCTCATAGGTGCTATCCATCTGCACTCTTCTAATGGACATACCCATATAATCATAGCTATAGATTATTTTACAAAATGGGTAGAAGCAGTTCCTCTAACACAAGCAACAGGGAAACAGATCTCTATGTTCATCCTGAACTACATCATTTGCAGATATGGGATCCCTCACTCTATAATCATAGATAATGGGGGACAATTCAAAAAAAAGGATCTAGATGACTTATGTGCTAAATTCAAGATTACACAACATTGGTCTTCTATTTACTATCCTCAAGGGAATGGACAAGCTGAGGCTTCAAACAAAAATCTCCTAAAGATCTTGCACAGAACAGTGAATAAAATAGGAAGAGACTAGCATCTCATGATCAATCCATCTCTCTGGGCATATAGAACTAGTATCAGAATGCCTACAGGGGCTACACCTTTCACTTTAGTTTATGGGTCTGAAGTGGTACTGCCTATTGACGTTGAAATCCCATCACTTAGAATCAGAATGCATGGACTTGTCACTGATGAAGACTACAGAGTGTCCAGGTTACAAGAACTGGAATTACTAGATGAGCGCAAGCAAGCAGCGTATGATCATCTCAGAGTGTATCAGAAAAGAATGTCTAGAGTCTACAACAAGAAATTCTGACACAGAGAATTTTAGGTTGGTGATCTAGTCTTGAGAGAAAATCTTAAAAATCAATCACATCGAGAACGCAAGGGGAAGTTCAAACCCAATTGGCTGGGTCCCTTTGTTATCATTGCTACTTTTGGCTCTTGTGCCTATCAACTCTCAATGACTGAAGGAGAAAAGCTCTGAGAACCAATCAACGTTCTCCATCTGAAGAAATTCTATGCCTAAGGCATTCAATCTATGGTTAAACGTTCTGAAAAAATCTTAAAAATCAGAAAAAGTCCTGAAAAAATGAACATCTTGGTGAAAACCTAGCAATAGGCACCTTGATGATTCACAAAAAAATCAAAAAATATCCAAAAATTAAAAAAAATTAAAAAAATGAAAAATACAAAAAAATGAAAAAGAAGAAAAAGTGCCTTGGTGAAAACCTGGAAACAGGCGCCTTGGTAGCAAAAATAGAATCTCTGCCAAGATGGTGAAAACCTAGCAAACAGGTGCCACTTGTTCCAAATGCTTCCTCTATCAGTGCAATCTTGGTCTTTCCCAACTTTCAGTCTTGCTTTAGTTTGTACATATCTCCCGGTTTGTTTCTGCATTTCCAGTTTTCAATAAGTCAGTCTGTACACCAACCAGCTCAAGCGTCTGTATCCTATCAATGTTTAACACTTGGGGGCAATCAATGTCATATCTTATAGTCTCCAATGTATCTTAGACATGTCATATCCACTCAGAGTCCTTTGAAGCTTCATTTGAGTCAGTCAAGTCTGTCTTGTCTCCAGAAAGGATTTTGCATCTACAACAATGCAATCAAACATCAAAACTCAACTGAAAACAATCTATGCTTTTTACATGCTTTTATCTCCTTGTATGCTTACTGATCACATTGAGATTTTTGCATATTGTGTCCCTTCGAGCTCTTCGATGATGTCCTTTATAGGATTTAGAGAGTGATGATTGGGGGCATAATCTTTTCTTTGTTTTCTGCTTGTATGTGAAATCTAATAACTTTGGAAATTTTGGATTGAAATGGTGTCTGACTATAAGAGCCTCTATCTTGAATTGGATGGCCATGCGTACCTCAACCATTGATACCTAGAAAATTCAAGGAAGTTTGATCTAACTATTGTCTTTTTGAAGTGAATTCTTTCTCCTACTATGAAACGCGATCTTGCCTAAGGATGTGAATGATAAAGGGTCACTATGGGTAATTCACATTGGATTTAGAATGATCTCTTGACTGTTTGATGTGTTTGCAACACAAGGCGTACTCAGGTCACCATGACGTGTATGTTTTGATGCTTATACAAATTGCTATATCAAAATGGACATGATATTCAGGTCATCCTGGCATTTGTGCCTTGGTGCTTATATCTAATCTGACATTCCAAAAATAAAATCAATATTCATATATCCATGGTTGTTGACCAGTGGGTGTTGTATTGATTCTTGCGCATACAAATCGATATTCATATGTCTATGGTTTCATGGCTAGTGGGCATTGTATTGATTTATCAGGTTACCTAAAAGTTCAATGATGATAACAAATTGACATATGATCAGTGACTAGGTCCTAGGTCTTAGGTTGCATTTCATATTGCATGCTTCTTTGCATTTTTCATCTTTGCATGATCTCACAATGATTAAATGAACTTCAATGCTTAAATGATTCTTCAAATCGCATCTTCAAGAGCTGAATCTCACACGAAGGTTCCTCCAATGAAATAGCAAGTAGAATCCTTTTTCGGGATCAAAATTGAAATCTGAGATCATTTATCTTATTCACTACTTGCATAATCAACCTTCCATCATCACAGAAATCCATAATTCAACTTAACTAATTATCTTACATCAAACTATCAAAAAATTCATCTTGGTCAACCATGGTCAACTCATGTTCAAACCTAGTCAAACTTGGTCTTTTGGGACCTTCCAATGATGTAGAATGCATTCTCAAATGTGTTTAACCACTTCTCAAATCAATTAACATGCTTCTGAGCTCTCAACGCTGACTTTTCTTGTCAGATTTCAATTTTAATCCCGAAGGGGGCATGGTATTGCATATCATTCAAAGTCTGTAATCAAATTTGAAATCATATCTTTGTTTATCTATCAATATCTTTCATCAGTAATCAAGACAAACAATCACGTCTAGTCGCTGATTCATCAAAAGTCCTCATCGCTCTGGGCAAATCTATCATCACTTGGGGCATATTAGATTCATCAAGATCCATATCAATCTGGTATTTTCCTAATCTTGTAAACTGTATCAGTTTTTGCAACCATCGGATCATAGTGTTCTTTCCTTGGTTCTTCGGCAACTAAAGGATTCGGATGTGATACTTGCTAGTTCTGCTAAGACAATCGATTCTAGAACGGGTCACTCACTTCTTATCAATCCTAAGGTTCAGAATCAGGCATTTTGACACTTTTTCGCAATCATAGGTTCATTTGCTACTACAGTGAACATTATCTTTGGTCATTCAGGACCTATTATCGCCATATCAATTCAATATCAATCAAATCCTATCTCAATATCTTTCAATCGGTTTCTATCTTGAGATCAGTTTATCTTTTGAATCAGTTTCATATCTTTATCAAACACAGACTATCTTTGAACCACTGTGCTTCGCACAGTAATTCAAAGAGGGGCAAAATGTAATACCCCAAAAATGGGCTATAAGTTCATTAATATCCTACATCTTCAATTCGAACGAAATCAACATCAAAGTCCTAATCTAAGGCACATCTAAACATCATCGAATCATAATTGATTATCTTAAATTCTGCATCGGGGAATATTCCTAGTAATATTCCTAATTATCATAATTATCTTTAATTTTATAATTATTTGGCAATAAATCACATTTATCCTAAAGTTTGATTAATTGAATATTTTCATATTTAATTAATTAGATTTAATATCTTGCCACTTAATTGTGTAATTAAATTTAATTCTATCTATTATTAATTGTATTATTTAATTTTGACAATAAATCCAAATATCCTATGAATAATTGATTAAATTCTTATTTAATTAATTAAAGCAAGTTGTCATTATTTAATAATATAGTTTTTAATAAAAATTTGATTAAATAATTGATTAACCCATAAATCAATTGTTTTATTTTTAAAAGCAGTTAAGTTGGAAATAAATCACTTTATTATTAAATTAATTCATAAATAAAACATGCACAATCATAAAAGCAAACAACTATCAATTATCAATTAAAGCTAAACTCTATTTTGAGTTAAAGCTTAGCTTTTGCATATTTTTGTGAGTTAATTATCCTTTATTTAAAAATAACTCAAAAATCAACCTGAGTTATTTGAGTGATTTATGGCTTTTTTTCATGCACCTCCAAAGCTTTGGATTTCTATAAAAACAATGCTCAGCTCTTCATAATTCATCTCTCAATCATCTCGCAAATTGCAAACTTACTCTACAGGAATCATAGCATATCAGATTTGGAGAATTTGCACAATTGGAGCTTGAAAGAATCAACTTGCGAATTCAAAGCTTTGTGAGATCAATTTCAATTGCATAGTTTTTATATCTTAGCATAGAATTTCATAGTTTTCATATCATTGTTAGAATCTTCATTGTTAGATCATTTAGCATTCATTTCATATCAGTTTTCAATAGCATTCATAGATTCATATCAGTTTTTATCATTCTTATTGCATAGAAAATATCAAAAATATAGATTAATTGCATTCAATTTCATATCCATCTTTTGCATTCAAATCCTTCATTTAGATGTCGTCTAGGTCACTGATCTCGATTACAATCTGAGAACATTAATCTCGCACCTACTAGAAGGCAGTAAATCACTTGGTTAGATAGTTTTCAATTTTGCATGATTTTGATTTTAGCTAACCTCTAATGTTTTATTGAAGTGTTGTGTTTACAAATCAGGTACAATTTTCACACACACAGGAACAAATCCTCTCTATAAGCCTTAAGATCATCATAGGACCAAGCAAACACATGTCTATACTTTCTTAACAAACTAACAATATCAGATCTAATTTTAGGGGTTAACCTTTTACCAATAAAAATTTCTTTAGTAGTATGTTCATTTCCTAAATTTATCTTTTCCACTTCCTCTATATTAGTATTTTCCATTTTAAACCTTATCATTAGAATCTTTACTATCAAACATTTTTTCTGGTGTAACAAGCCCCTTAGGAATTTTATTAGTTTTAAGTTGAATTACATCGTTTCCAAATAAAATATCCTTTTCATCTATTGTTTCAACATAAGCATTTAAATCAATAAGTTGTTCTTTGTACCTTTCTTCACATGCAAGGAACTTCATAATGTCTCTATCATTATCAAAGATTTTCCAATTATGAACATTATCAGGTATTGATGGCCTTGGTTTGATCTCTACCTGTGCAATATCTTCACATGGGATATCATTATGCTTAACTGCTAGCTTAGCCATGAAATCAGCAAGAATATTCTCAAATCTATCTATCCATGTTATTGAAAAAGCATCAAAAACTTCTATGGAATCCCACACTTCATTCTTGTACCTCTTTAGGGTATGATTCTTAGTAATAAACTTATCCCTAATCTGAGATACAATTAATTCAGAGTCACCATAAATAGAAAGAATTTTTCTACCATGCTTACTTGCTATTTTGAGACCTAGTAGGAGCACTTCGTATTCTGCAATGTTGTTAGTACATTCAAATGCTAACAAAAAGGAATATTTAAAAGATTTCCCATTTGGGGATATAAATACTACACCTGCTCCATTACCATTTTTACTACACGATCCATCAAAAAACATTTTCCAAATGAGATCATTATTTTCCTTAGCACATATTTCAATAGGACTAGTATTTTCAATGGGATTTTTATGAATTATTACCTGAAAATTCTCCATGTCAGTGTGGTAGAAGTGCGTAACCTAGCTTGGATCAACATCTTCAATGATGTAAGTAGATCTTGGTTCTCTATCGATCCTTACAACCCTATCATTCACTGGGATAGAAGCATAAGATAGATCTAATTGAATATTTCCACCTACTAAATTAGACCACTGTCTAGATAATAATAGTCCATAACTAGGTGGTACTTCTAAAATAGTAATGTCTATTTTATAAGATTTTTCAAGACACAAAGGGAACTTAAACTCAACATTTTTCATTATTCCAATAACTAGAATTGACCTATTATACATAGCATAACACTTTCCATAAGTAGTATCCACATTCATTCCTAATTCTTTCATTACCCCATGAGGCATAATATTAACTACTACCCTAGAGTCTAACATACAATGCTTAACCAATTTATTATTTATTAATAAAGTTAGAAAAAAAGGATCTACTTTAGTAGCATCTTCACTAATAGAAGTTCCTAGGTAAATAACTGGTAATTCTTCATTATCTTTTTGTTCCTTTGCATCTTTTTTAACAAAATCATTTATTAACTTGATCATTTCATTCCTGCAATCAGTTAATTTAACTATTTCCATTAGAGGGATAGAAAGTTTCACCTGAGATAATGCTTGAGACATAAATGAAGTATAGTTTGAAATTTCCTTACCATTTCTCTGTTTGTCCTCGAGTTTGCTTATCTTCGATGTTTGATCAACATGCCTTTTAGGGGCATCTATCTTTGCTTGCTTTATCTCAGCATTCTTGTTTGAAATTTTGTACATCCTTGCTGCTTGTTCATTTCCTAAGTTCACATTCTTGTTCCTCAAGTGATAGTTGCTAAGCACTTGTTCCATCGCTGCTACAGTGTAAGCCTCTCTTTCCTCTCTTGTTGTCCTCCTAATAACTGGACCTTTATCATTATCTGAGAATACTTATTGCTCTTGTTGGTACCCCAACCTCCTATAGCTTTCATCTGGCATGTATTCCCCATCTGAATCATCACTATCTCCCAACTAAAAGGGTGTGGATGAAAGAGCATTTATCACAGGCCTCTCTTCATATCCCTGGTTTTCTTCCTCCAGAATATTTTGTGCTATAAGGCACTGATCCTGAGGGTGAGGCATTTTACAAATTTCACACCACAACTCATCCCCTATGAAATGATTATTTTTCTTGAGAGGATCTGGAGTGTCTGTCTGCTTTTTTAAAGGTTTTCCATCTTTCCATTCTGTATGATAAGGCATGTCCTGTAACCTGTATCTATCAAATCTATTGAAATTTTTGTCCTATCTTCCTGCTTGAAAATGACTTTTGTTTGGTTGTAAAATCTTCATTAAACTTACTAATTCATCCATTTTATCACTTTCACTATTCTTTTTCAAGACTGCAGGATCGAATAGCTTAGGATCACTTCTTTTATCAATTCTTTTGGTAAGTATTCTATTGTTTTCAATATTCAATGCTATTTTGAAGGTCTATTGTAAAGTTGTTGGTTTATGAGACCTTATCTCATAATTCATCTTGACATCAAAAGATTTCAAATAAAAGGTAATTAAAAAAGGGTCAATAGGGTGGATATCTTTTGGAATCTTGTTCAACACCTTGTTAAATCTCTTATTAAATTCCTTTACTATTTCATTTACATTTTTTAAATCATGAGTTGCAAAGGATGGATCTTTGTGATTCCCAAACTCCTCAATAAACTGATCAACAAAGCTTTGCCAACAGGTTATTGATCTATCTAGAAAATTTTGATACCACTCATCTGCACTATCCTTGAGTGAAAGAACTAACATTTTCATGCGCACATCTTCATGAGTGATGTCAAATTCATAAACAATGTTTTTTACATTTATGACATGTTTTTTCAGCTAACTGGGATCCATCGTCAGTGAACTTGGGAATAGCAGCCTTTAATTTGTTAGGTATAGGGTCAGGACAACAAGTAACATTTGAAAAACCCAATGGTTTATATCTTTCATTTACTTCTTGAGATCTAGCATCAAATAAATTTCCATAACTGTTATTTTGAACATATTGATTTTGAGGAATAAGGTTACCTCTTTGCCATTGGTTTATATTACCATATTGACCATTGTGAGGCTGCTGAGCCATAGTCATTGGGTTTGGCATTCCTCCTCTATGTTGTTGATGTTGTTGTGCAAGATTTCCAGGTTGCCGATTTGTGCCCATACCATATGATTGCGCATAATTTTGGCCTCCACCTGGATAAATTCTACTATGCATTGGCTGATGAGGTACACCACCATTTTGCAGATTATATCCATTTTCATAGTAATGTCTATCAATATTTTGGTACTGCGTAGTTCCTCCAGGATATTGTGTATTCAGATAATGATGTTCATTATCATTATTAATACCTTGTGCATAATTTTGGCCACTATTTGGATGTGTTGAACCCTACATTTGGTGTGCATAAATTTGTTGTGTAGGATTTCCCCTAGGCTGATAAAAACTAGTATACTTATTCTACACCTCATGATATTTAGGGATAATATCTGTCATTTTATAATTCACATCTGGTTCACACTTATTATATCCTCTATGTTCATCAAAATTTTGATTCTTTTGGTGAACATATTCTGGTATTCCATGATTACCATTATGCATATTATTCATATCCTCTGTAAAAGTATTAGAGACCTGTGCACCATCCTATCTCTGTGTACAATTTCTTGGATATGCATATTGTCCAATATTTTGACCATGATTGTATTTATTTTCATTTTCAATATATTGATCATGTATTTCATTTCTCCCCTCATTAATGTTTTCATTATAAAAATAATTATTCTGCTGCGGATAAACATCTTCGCTTATATTTTTAAAACCAACTTGAATATTTTTATCATTGTAATTATTTTCCTTGTGCTTAAACTGGTAAAAATTACTTGACTGCAAAAATTCATCATTCAATTGGTCATTATCCCTTTTTCCTTGACAATAATGGTTTCTATCTTTAATGTCGGCTTCCACTATCATATTGTTACCAGCTCTATGCAAATAATCTAACTTGTATTCACTTTTATCTTTATTTTTAACTTGCTAGTCATATTTATTCCACCTGAACTACACATTATTATTATTATTCCTCTTAAAATATCCTTCTTCATTTTGCGCAAACTTGGAGTTACTCGGCTGCATATTAAAATTATTATTGCTTAACTCATTTTGTATATTTTCTTTCACATATGGCCGCTCAAGCAAATTTCCTGGCTGTCGGACTTGGTTTTGATAATTCATATTGCCATTTTGCTGCTCATAAAAATTGCTATTATCTTGAACTTTATTATCAATATTCCTTTTTACATGATCCTTCTTCTGTGCAAATGGATGGATATTGTTTGGCTACATAATATATTTCATACAAGGCATACCATGCTAATGCTCACATGAATCTCCAGGCTGGTGCATTTGCTGATGATAATACACATTATCATTTTGATTGTGAGTACTAATATCACCTTCCTTCTGCGTAATTTTGGGATTATGCAACTGCTCATGATGCATATTTTTTAACCTCTCTTCATGATACACATTATGTGTATTTAGCAACGTATCAAATTTTCCATTATATTTTTCGTTGTGAATGTTTTCATCATACAAACTGTAGACTGGGGGCGTGTACGAATAGCTTGCTGCAACTCACAATTTATGTTGTGATTCATAGTATTGTCTCCTAATGCACATCCCTCACCAGGTTGTGTTTTATTTTTATGAAAGTCATGCTGCTAGTGGTCAGTTTCATAATCTAGTTCATGTCCTTGACAATACATCTTTCCACCTTTATTTCCAACACTAATATGCCGGTTATAAATGCTATCATCCTGCTAGTTTTTATTTTGCCCATCATATACATTATATATATTAGGCAGTTGTTTATGAGTGTTCTTGTCTTGTGTAAAGTGTTGCATGTTATAATTTACATAACATTTATCCTCATCCTGTTTACTCAATACACTCACACACTGCTGTTGCACAGGCTGGCACATAGTGTCATTATTTTTATCTTCACACATATCTCCCTCTTGGGAAAATTTAAATCTATATGGCTGCTCACATTGTTGTTCAAAACTTTCAAACTTATTGGCTCCTATATCATTTTGTTCATGCGAATGCCCATAATGTTGAATTTTATCGTTATACAAACCATTACACTGGTGAAAATTATTTGCAAAAACATCTTTTAAAAGATTTCTATCCTCCTTTTGCATAATTTTCTAAATATGCTTTGGCTGCATATTATTTTGTATACTTCATGGTTGCTGACATGTGTCTTTAAAATGTTGTTGATAATGGTTATTCAACAATGTGTTATTTGTATGCCGAGGCAATTGATAATACAAACTATCACAATGTTTATTTGCTTGACGATTTTTCAAAACATTAACATTTTCCATTTTTTGCGTGGAGTAATGTATAGGTTGTTGCTGATTACAAATTTCACCTTCCACATTATGAATATTTATATCACTTTCCATATTGTCATAATATTTTTCACATTGATTTTGCTCAGAATTTTTCAAATTATGAAAAAAATGGCTATTATTTTCCTTCTGATATTTTGAACTTTCAGCATACTGGGGGTGATCAATATTATCAAATAAACTATATGTTTTTCTAGGCCTTTTTTGCAATTTATTCAAATCCCATACATCATCCTCATTTTTAGCATTTTTATTATAATAATCACCCTTTTGCTGATTGGAAATGTAATCATGTTGATCATTATTTAATAAAATACGCATATCATTTCTATTGTCTTTATAATATGCTTTATTAACATTTTTATTTCCTTGTATATCTATGTAATGTTTCTCATTATAATTTTGATCAAAATTTTGACCAAGATGACCATTATTTTCCTTCTGCTACTATGAACTTTCACCATACTAGGCCTGACCATTTCCACCATCATCAAACAAACTATAAATATTTCCAGTATGTGTAGGATGTCCTTGTACATCATTCAAATTACATTCATTATTCTGATAAATCTCAACCTAGTGACCAGGGTGTGTATATTGATCATATTCTTGGAAAATCATTTTATTGTTTTGATCAGGGTGTTCACTATCATTGCCTTTTTTCCAATGACTTTCACCTCTCTGATCATTTCCATTCCTTCTTCCTCCACTATTCTGATTGCCACGAGAACCATCATTCCTTCCCTTCTTGTTACTTAGATTGCATATCGAATTATCAAAAACTTTGAACCATTCACTATCGTCTCCTGTGGTTCTCCCTTCTTTGTTTGTTTCAAACGTAGGATTGGTAGGATCATTTTGAGTAATGTGACCACTATTCTTTCTGTGAGGGGGAGTATACTTTAGTGTTCTAACACTTTGATTTATTTCCCCTTCATCAACCTTTTCTCCTTCATTGATTTGTTCCGATCCTCCTATACTTTCTGGAGGAGTAACGATATCATCAATCTGCAACCAAAAGCATTCCAAAATATCAACTAGTTGTTTTCTAAAATTCTTTGTGAATCTTTTCTTATCGAGGATAAGTTCATCTAATTCTCAGATTGATTTTTGTATCTGAATGTCAACTCCATCATCTTCTTCCTCATTTTGGTAATTGCACTGATTTACATTTGAGTGAAAATGATTTATATTTCCTTCATCACTCTGACGGTTAGGACCGGGAAACTATTCGCAAGCAAGCTCTTGATCATCCTTGTCAGGCCGCTTCTTAAGAGACACATACAACATTTTCTTCTTCAATTTCTTACTCCTCCTATTTGATTTCAATTCAGTGAATGACTTGTTCTTTAGGGACCTTCTCCCTAACATAGGTTTCACTTGATACTCTATTCTAGAGTCACCACCTCACTTCCTATGAGGAATCAATAACTGTTTTGAATCCTTCTTCCCAGTAGAGTCTTTACAACACTAACCAGAGATTCTGAAACTAACTTTCACTAATAGGTTATCCCCAGCAGAGTCACCAATTTGTTGGTGCTCAAAAATGCTGATCATTTTGAGACCAACTAACAGGCACAATAGATGCCTCTGCAATTCTGGTTCGATTGAACAAAGGTTGGTAGGCCTAAATTGAATATACTATCTAACTACACAAACTACATGCGTAAACAACAAAATCTCTTCCAAAGGGGGTTACTGATCCTTGGAAGATAAAGTAACCTAATATTCAGATAGCCAGATATTTAGACTAATGCTATGAATTAATGCTAAACCTAATTTAATGTTTTGAAATAGGATAACAGATAAGATATAAAATGTAAGTCACAAATGAATAAAAATGACAATTTCAAATAAATGAATAGACCAGTGCCTGATACCAAATTGAAAATAGATTCAAACACATTAAATACTACATGTAACTGGAGATGGTTTTAAGATAACTCATTTCTGCAAAATGAGACCATCACCCTACAAGCTTCTATTAAAACAAAATTTACAACAATTTATACAATAGGTCCTATGGTTTTTAACTCAATTTAAGAGCCTGAAGAAAATAGTAACAGGTTCCCAGACCATGCTACCATTATTCAAATTGTAAAAATTAGTTATAAAATAATGCATAAAATAGACAACACAATAGGATACCCTGACTAAAGAGTAATCCAAGAAACCAATTGAACATAAAAACTATATAATCAATAAGGCATGAGTACTTATCAGATATCCGTGCATAAGATCTTGAGACATTAAATTCCAATTCGTGAGAAGTAGCTTTTTTGCCATGATAGAATTGTATTGTTTTTGTTTACAATATGAACTATTATAAATATATTTGCCAATGGTTCCCTGTGAAAGGACATTCCCTTTCACAGGACCTAATCATATCAACTACCCTTGAAATATACAAAACAAACCATAACAATGGTTGTTAGGGAAATATTTCCCATACATTTAACCTAATTATTTTTACTTTAGGTGTCTCATGTATAATAAACCAATTTTTTAAGCTCCTGCACAAAACACCTTAACATTAGATAGTATTGAAGAAAAAATTATTACATTCATACTATATAAACATAATCTATAAAAATATTTAATTATTAATTTACGACATAACAAATAAACATTAATAAAATCATAACATCATTCACACAAATGTTTTTTGATAAATAAAAATAATGCCAATAAAGTCAAATTAATAAATAAATATTCAATCATAGATATTTACCCCATTTAATCAACACATATGAAAACGTATTCATTTCAAACATAGTGCAATGTAAATTATAACATGGAAATATTTCAAAAGAAACAGTAGGGTAAAAAATTTATATTCCACCCTAATGAGGAGAGGAAAATGATCACCCTAATAATCAAATCATTTCACTTAGGGTTAATATATTAAATTTACAAAATAATTACCCTAATGCTACAAAATATTTCTAATATAAAATAATATTATAACCATAAAAATACATATAGTTTTGAGAATCTAAAAATCGCACTTTCTAAAAGAAAATCTAAAATATACATACTAATAAATCAACTAATTCATAAAAGCTATAAACAAATTAAAGTAGGGTAAAATTATTAATACCCTTTTTACCCTAAAATCAGAATAAAAGGAAAAGGTGAAAAAGTTATATTTAGGGATTTGAAACTAAGAAGTAAATATCAGTTAATCACTATTCAAACCCTAAATATATATGAAAAATCAACTTACATTACACACAACTAAAATTCAATAATAATGCAATAACACTAAAATCTTTTCACCTTAAAAAATATTAATGTTAAAAATATAACCAAGGTGAAAATATCAAATTACATGTAAGGATATGAAAATTAGAAAGTGATATGAAATTACATCAAAACCCTAAATAAATCAATATCTATCAAAGAATACATTTACTTCATCATATATTTTTAACTTTTAGGGTAAAATGTAAATTAGGAATAAAAATAAATATTAGTGATTACAACATACAAAAATTCTCTCTAATAAACAATATTTATTTTAAAGGAAATAAGATTATCTTAAATTTATACATTTATTTACATACACACTCTCGAAGAATAATATAGAGCAATTGGTAGGGGTAGGGTCGGATAGTTAGGTAGGAAAAGGAATGGGTCGAGAGGTCGAGTGTTCAACTCCCTCTCCCCATTCTTTTTCCTAAAATAAGAAAAATACATAAATACATAAATAAAGTAATAATCACATTATTTAATTTAAAAAGATAATTAGGGAAGAGATAACTCCCTGTAAGAGGTTGTCTTTATTTCTCACTTGCATATAAAGACCAAGATAAATAAGTATTTTCTCCTAACCCTCTCGAAGAAAATAAGTAGACTAACTGGTTAGGGGGTAGGAGGGTAGATATGTAAGAAAAAGGTCAGCTTGAGAGGTTGAGTGTTCAACTCCCTCTCGCCACCTTTTGTTCAACCTATTTAATTTTTATTTTTAGAATTATTATTATCTAAAATAAATATGCATAAAATAAAGAAATTTACAACCTAAAAATAAAAAACAGACATGCCTTTTATCCATTTTAAATTTTTATCAAAGGAAATCTATAAAATATGACAAATATGTATTATACTTCCCTGACGTCTTGTTTCTTTAGGAGCTGAAATTTTTGGTGTCAACAGATGGCTCCAGTATTGTCTAGTCCAATTATGTCATGAATCAATTGACTACAAATCTTCATAGGCTGCTCTCCTATCCAAATAAATTGATCATACAGTCTACTTAGTATTATCTTAAACCATTATATCTCGTTGAATTCATTTAAGAGGGTTAACTTTATGATGGATTGGTCATTCAGGTGTTTGAATTCATGCTTCATTTTTCCATTAGATTCTATTATCTCATCTATTTCCCTATATATCTCTGCATCTCCTATAGTTTCATTCTTACAATGAATGTATGCCATAATATCCTCTATGTGCAAAATGTTGTATGGTGTTTGTGAAAATGCTCCTTCAGGGTCATCCTCATAGGACTTAAAGGGATGTCTCTTAAAATTATATCTTGGCTTATGAACAACATCATATATCATAGGTGCATCCATAGCTTCTTTTTAGAGTAAATAGTCTAAATACCTTGAATACGCTAAATTCTATAACTTCTTCGAATGATCATGCAATGTAGCTACTAGGTGATTGATATGCTTCTTGACTCTACTCTCCTTGGTTGCTTCTTATCAAATAGTGAAGAAATGAGATTCCATGAGGTCTTTTATTCATTTCCAAGTGAGTAAATGCATTTATTATAGTTAGCTCAACTTCACACATTGGCAAGTCAAACAAAAAGCTTGCGCTCATAGGATATGAATCTTCAAACACTGCGATCACTAATATAGACTCCATAGTGTCTATATACACCATATCTAAGCTCACATGAGCTCATTCCACATAATTAGGGGTTGGATATAATATGTTTTCTTTATCTAATGCTCCCCCTAAGGTCATTCTTGACCTTCTAGGTTGATGTAGCAATGTTAACATTATGCAAAGACACAATAGAATCTATTGTCTCTCCCTAAAACAATGACTTATTGAAATATTTTACCTTCCATATATTACCATCATCTTCATCTTCTAGTTTCCTAAAATGATTCTTAAATTCATCCATGTATTCACCAATACTTTTACCATTGTCACCAATATTCTTCTTTATAACCATAGAAGGTGATCCTCTTCTTTTGTCCATTCCATTATACCTGCAAAACTTTGCTATATGACCTTATTTGTTGCATTTGTAACATGTAGGTAGTCTTCTATCCTAATTAACCTGTAGTTTACAAAACCTTGCAGTATGCTCAAGGTTGTTGCATTTTTAGCATGTGATCTTGGCTGGTGATTCTTCTCTAATGTAATCTTGTATGTTTTTTGACTAATCAGGTTTCCTACATTCTTCTTTCTTGTGTCCATATGCATAACAGTTATAAAAATAACTAGTGAAGGGTCTAAAAGGGCCTTTACCTCTACAATCTTTTTTCATGTGTCCAAGTTTGTTACATCCATAGCATCTACATCTGAAAGGTCTAGTCTGATCTCTAGGTCTCTCAAGAGTAGGTCTTTCTTCAATATTTTCTTCATGTGATTCTTTATGAGTTTTAGAACAATCTCCTTTAGGTTTCTATCTTTCTCTTTGTTCATCAATCTTATCACTGCTCATATGTAATTTCTCAATATGTAACTTGGCTTGAGTGAGTTCACCTTTAATGATCTGATTGTATTTTTCTAATTCTAGGCATGTATCCTTGTAGTGATCAAGTTTAATTTGCATGTTCCCTCCTTTTAGAGTCTCTTCAACTTTGTATGTTGCATCCTTTTCATGTTGAATCTCTTTAATCATCAGAAGATTAATTTTTTATTTTTCTTGCTCAAGCTTCTTTAATTGGTCTAATCTATCATTGTTTGAATCCTCCTTGATCTTTTCCATAAGGTCTTGCCTTTGATTTCTTGAAAGTTCAATTTCTTCCTTTTGTTTCTTGAGAAAACCTTCTGCTCTTCTTAATTTGAATTTCAATTCACCATTCTCAGCCCTTTCTTTGTCTAGGTCATCAATTGCTTCTTCAAAGTTCTCTTGAAAACTTTTTGAATCCATTTTGATCTCCCTTAAGCTATTAAAATTTCTCTCCAAGGGCTAATAGCTCTGATACCAATTGTTAGGATTGAGTAATACTGAGAGGAGGGTGAATCAATGTTACAACACTTATTCAAATTAAACCAATTCCTTATAAACCATATGATTGTAGAAATCAAAAGAACATAAACAAATAACACATAACTCATAACAACATTATTTGTTTTTGAGGAAACCCTAGCCAAGGGAAAACCCTAATGGGGATGGTACCCACAAATATGCACTACAATATAATATCCCCGTGAGGAGATCTAGCCCTATTAGGAGCTGAGTATTACATAGTACATTTCCTTGTTAGAGGAATATAAACCTTGTTAAAGGTATACAAAACCCTGTTAAAGGTATACTAAGCTTACAACTCTTACAACCAATAATTCAACTACAAATGTATTCTCAAGAGTGAACAATAAAAGAATCCTCTATGCTTTGATAGTTCTAGTTATAGTTCTCAATAGCCTATGTCAATCTTTGATCTTGCAATCTTCTATCAACCATTATTGATATTCCAAATTTGCATCCATCTCTCATCCATACATCACTTTCAGAAAACACTCTTCATTTATATGTATTTTATCATCCAGTCAGCTTGAAAATACAATACAAAACATATTAATAAGTAATGCAAACAATAAATAATAATTTGGCAATCTTGTATTACCAAAGTGTCAGAAATATACAATCTTTATCTAACTTAGTACATTACCATTCCATCCTACATTCCCTTAATCATCACATCTGTTCATGTGCAATGTTTCACTATTCCTCTGTCTTTGCATTCCTTCGTATTATTGTAACTTACTGATATCAATACCAAAACACATGCAATCTTAACTGAAGGTCATACATATCTCAAAATTTCTTCCTCTTAGCTTGTAAGTCATTATCTTGCATATACTATCTTCACTAATCAAAATAGTTTTGTAGTACTCTGTAAATTCAATTTCATACATAGTTATTTTCATGAATGTCTTCAACATTCATACTTTCTTCATGCAATATCCATACCATATGTGTTTACATAAATGACAACCCTCAAGTGATCCATAATGCTCTCAAAACATCACTTGCCAACAAGGAGCCACAATTCTTTGCCAAGTTATCCAATGTCTTAACATTAGTCTGAATTATGTCCACCACATTTTGTACATACTTAGAAGGATTTATATAGTAGCAATATATTTTATTCCCATGTGTAATAAAAGTCCTAATGCTAGAGATGGTGGTATCTAAAATCCCTAGATCCCACATAATTGACTTGCATACCTCTACAAATTTCTTCACCATGAATTCTTCTTCAACTTTTATAGTTGCAACCTTCTCCAATGATGAAAAATTATTTTCAAACTCATCCAAGACTTTTTTCAGTTTATCAATTGAATCATTCCCTTGAAGAGAAATAGGAATCAAAAGAATTTTTTTGAAGGTGTCAAGGGCCCTATCCAAGACTTTTGCCTTTTTCTTTGTCTTCTTTTCTGATCTCTCCTTAGCTTTAGAGAAAATACATTATTGATAATTGCATTAGCTAATTTTCATCCATAATATCTAAATATTCACTGCCTTTCAATTCCTTCCCTAAATCACTTGCTAACAATGGAATAGCATGTAGTTCTTCCTTAACCTTAGGTTGATCAGAACTAGGAGCTAATTCTAGTTCCTTTTCATCTTTTCCTTCTTCTTCTCCTTTCTTTCCTTCACCCATTATCTCTTTTATCTCTTTTTCAACCAGTGTTCCAAGATCTATTATTTTAAAATTATTTTCATCTATCTCAAGAGAATTCTCTTGAAAAGGATCATTAAAATCTTGTGATGTATTCAAATATATAGGTATACCTACCACAAATAAGTCTCTCTACTACACTGTACTATAGAAATTTTTAGTACTTTCATCCTTAGACTATTCTTCTTCTACTCTAATAGATTTAGATGATTCTCCAATCATTATAGCTTTTGATTGGGTCCCCTTAGAAAGATCATAATTTTTTGGTTCTTCTTCAAGTAGAAACTTGTCTATTTCCTTTTGTGTATCTTCTTCTACTTCTTCATATTTCCTTGCCATTATTTTGATCAATATTGGTTTTGTCCTAAATAAAGGTTTCACCTTTTTCAAGATTCTTTGAATCTCTTTATGAGAGATAACAGGATGCATATACTCTATTTCCTTTACTTAGATCTTACTTTCTTATTATAGGGCTCTCTTCTTTATAACCTATAATCTATCAAACATATTCTTTGGTACATGCTCCCTTCTAGTTTAATTGGATTCTTTTTTAAAACTAGCATGTGATTTATTAAAATATCTTCAATTTTGAATTTATCAGCATCATCATACCTCTCATAATATCTAGGCAGTTGATTCAGTTTCCCTTCTCAATTATCCTTTTTCCTAATACCTTCAAGTTAGGTTTCCATAGTATCTCTCAACTGGATTTTCTTGTTCAGTGGTCTTCTTTTCTTTCTCCTCTTATTTTTCTTGTTTCTTCTTCTTCATAGGAGATTCTTCCTTGGGTGGAGTAACAAAGGTATTTCTTTTCAAACTGGGTCCTGAGCACATCATATTGGGTCTAGAGGACCTTGTTGTCCTCGTAGAAGCTTCTTCTCCCTTTTCTTTAGTTTTGACTATTGTAGTCCTTTGCAATGTTCTCCTAGAAGGGGTAGAAGATTTACCTTGTTTTTTTGTTACTATAATTGATGGTGATGATGATGAAGACTGACTAAGATCATAGGTATACAAGATTGTAGAAGGATTAGATTAGTTATTATCTTTTTCATGAAGAGTGGTCCTCTTAATACCACAAACACATAACAAAAATAGAGACACAACAACAATTTGTAAGAATAGAAAATGAGCTTCTTATTATTTCCACAAATGTGGAATTACAAGTTTTAGAATTACAATATGAAAAGTCACATGGGCATTTTCGTTACAATATTTTGTAAGACATAGCCTCCAATAACTACACAGAACTGCCCTAGAAAACACTACGAGCCTTCCTTATATAGGAAATTTTCCATCGCCTAGGAAGGTTCTAGAATTTGAGTCATTAAGGCCAACCAACCCTAGAATTATTTATTTTTCATTTTTATTACATTAGAGTTGAGTCAAACAACTTTTAGAACTAAAAAATAAATTTTGAAGGATATTCATTTTCTTCCATTTTAGGTAGCGCAACTTCTGGAGACCATAATTCATCACCCATTGACCCGATCCACTATTATAACCCCATTTCAAAAATGGCATGAAGTTCTCTACAAGACCTAACTAGTGAAAGCTTGATAGCTAAATTTTTGACCCCATTCAGAGCCTCTAAAGCCTTCAAAACTGAGTTTAAAGTTTTTGTATGCTACTGCCAATACCAAAAATTTTCAATATCTTCAAAACTAGACTTGATCTGGCAATGAAACTTTTTTGGCAAGCTGATATGACCAAAGTGAACCTCTAGGGAAGAAAACAGTGCATTCTGAGCTCAAACAAAAAAAAATACTAAAAATAGTAATTTTCAAAAAATAGTAGCTCTGCACAAGATAACCCTTATTGAAAAGAAACTGGAAATATATTTGGGTGATGCAAGATTGGCCTTACACCTAGGATGCTCTTGCATGAGACACCTAGGGTAATTTGAGAAGTGACCCTATGATAACTCAAGTGTGTAGAGCAAAAAAAAGATGGTTAACCTCCTTCCTTGTCAACCATGATGAATCTTCTACAGGTCATCCTTTCCATTTGACCAGATATTCTTTATATGTCCTATTCCTTGTGCTTCTTTCAACATGACTATTTAGTATATCCTCAATCTCCTTGGTAGCTAAAGTAGTTTCTAAAATACTCCACCATGCTTTTGTGATCTCATCTTCAACACCCCCTTCTTGATACTCTATTAGATCTGAAATGTTAAGCACTCATGAAATATTTAGCTCAGTAGGAAATTCTACCTCATAGGAATTTCATGAATCAAGCTTCTTTAGTATCTTACATAGCCCAAAATTATTCATTTTCAACTTGTTATATATATCTACTGGAAATCACTCCTTCCACAAATGAATCATGACTTCATCCCCAACTTGAAATTTTTTATGCCTCCTCTTCACATCTACCTTAGCCTTATACTACATATTCATCTTGGTAATGTGCTTCCTCACCTCCTCATGGATGTTCTTCAAATGTTCTAGAAAATCCTTAGCTTCAACACTACTTATCTCTCATTTGTATATCTTCCTAAATTCAAAAGCATTTATAGGACTACTTCCATATACAATTTGGAATGGTGATTTACTAGTTCTCTTGTTGATAGAATAATTTTATGAAAATTATTCCTTTGGTAAAATCAAATCCCATTCCATAGGCTTATCTCCAGCCAAACATCTAAGAAAATTTCCCAAACTCCTATTCACCACCTCTATATGTCCATCAGTGTTTGGATTATGTGATGAGCTGAATTTCAAATTTCTCTTTCACTTCTTCCACAATGTGCACCAAAAATATCTAACAAACTTAGCATCTTGATTTGAAAGTATGCTCGTTGGTAAACCATGTAGTCTCACCACTTATTTGAAAAAAAATTTCACCACATGAACAACACCATTAGTCTTCTTCCAGGGAATGAAATGTGTCATCTTTGAAAACCTATCAACTACCACAAAAATTGAATCATGCCCCCACTTAGTCCTTGGTAAACCAAGAACAAATTCCATACTGATATCCTCCCATGTCTTCTCTAGTATAGGTAATGGCTAATACAACCTTGTATTTTTCTTTGCTCCTTTTGCTATTTGACATACTCTGCAACTCTATACAAACTTCTTGACATCTTGTCGCAACTATGTCCAGTAATAATTCTCACTAACCAGAACAATATTTTTATCTCTACCAAAATGTCCAGCAAATCCTCCATTATGCTTCTCCTTGATATCATCCATTCGCAATAATGGAAACATGTACTTGATTGTGATCTTGTGATGCAGGAGCACCTTGGGTGTAAGGGCAATCTTGCATCACCCAAAAATATTTCTGGTTTCTTTTCAATAAGGGCTATCTTGTGCAGAGCTTCTATGTTTAGGAATTTACTATTTTTAGTGAGTTTTTACTTTCAGCTAAGAATGGTCTATTTTCTTCCCTAAAGGTTCACTTTAGTTATATCAACCTGTTGGTAAAATTTCATTGCAAGATCAAGTCTAGTTTTGAAGATATTGAAAATTTTCACTATTGGCAGCAGGGTACATAAACTTTGAACTAAGTTTGTTGGATATTTCTTGCACACATTTTTTAAGAAGTTAAAGACCCATTTGAAGTTGATTTCATCACATCATCCATAGACTAATGGAAAGACAGAGGTGGTGAATAGGAGTTTGGGGAATTTACTGCGATGTTTGGTTGGAGATAAACCAACGAGATGGGATTTGATTTTACCACATGTAGAATTTGCATACAATTTTTTCAACAAGAGCACTCACAAATTACCATTCCAGATTGTATATGGAAGTAGTCCCAAAAATTCCTCTGATTTGACGAAGATAAAAAAAGGAGGGATAAGTAGTGATGAAGCTAAGGATTTTGCAGAACATTTGAAGAACATCCATGAGGAGGTGAGGAGGTACATTACCAAGATGAATATGTAGTATAAGGAAAAAGAACATGATAAAATGACCCATAAGGAATTTTAGGTTTGGGATGAAGTCATGGTTCATTTGCAAAAGAAGTGATTCCTGGTGGGTACATATAACAAGTTGAAAATGAAGAAGTTTGGGTCATGTAAGATACTAAAGAAGCATGATTCAAGAAATGCCTACGAGGTAGAATTTCCTACTGAGTTGAATATTTCACTAGTATTTAACATTTTAGCTTTGACAAAGTATCATGAAGGGTATGTTGAAGATGGGGTCACAAAAGCATGGTGGGGTATTCTGGAAACTACTTTAGCTATCAAGGAGATTGAGGATATTTTGGATAGTCATGTTGGTAGAAGCACAAGGAACAAGACATATGAAGAATATCTAGTCAAATGGGAAGGACAACATGTTGAAGATTCATCATGGATGACAAGGGAGGAGGTTAACCATCTTGGTTTTCCTCTACACACCTGAGATGTGAATCTTGTGCATTTTTTCTATTTTTAGGAATTTACTATTTTCAATGAGTTTTTCATTTGAGCTCAGAATGGTCTATTTTCTTCCTTCGAAGTTCACTTTGGTCATATCAGCCTAACTGTAAAATTTCATTGCAAGATCAAGTCTAGTTTTAAACATATAATTTTTTTTTGGTATTGGCAGTAGGGTACAAAAACTTTGAACTAAGTTTTGAAGGATTTAGAGGCTCTAAATAGGGTTGAAACTTTGGCTAACTAGAGCTTGTGAAAGTTATGAGTTGTAGAGAAGTTTGCACCATTTCTTAAATGGGGTCATGATAGTCAATTAGGTCAATGAGTGATGTCTTATGGTCTCCAGAAGTAAGGCTACCTAGAATGGAAGAAAAATGAATTTCATTCAAAATTTCTTTTGAGTTCTGAAAGTTTTTTTGAGCTGAATCTAATGTAATAAAATGAAAAATAAAATAATTTTAGAGTTGGTCGGCCTTAAGGGCTAAAATTTCTAGAACTTTCCCGGGTAGTGGAAATTTCCTATATAAGTAAGGCTCGTAGTATTGTCTAGGGAAGCTTTGGGTAGTTCTAGGTTTTTATTCGAGGCTTTGTCCTATAGAATATTGTAAGGAAAATTTCCATGTGGCTTTGCATACTGTAATTCTAAAATTTGTAATTCCACACTTGTGGAGATAATAAGAAGCTCATTTTTTGTTCTTGCAAATTGTTGTTGTTTCTCTATTTCTATTATGTAATTTTGGTATTAAGGGGAGGACCCTTCATCATCTTGTTGATAGCCCTAGAATCCATACACATCCTTCATTCTCCATTCTTCTTTGGTTCTATACTATTGGTACAGCACATGGACTCAAGCTCTCTCAAATCAACCCCTTCTACAACAACTCATGTACTTCTCTATTCAAATATTTACTTTCTACTAGTGTCATTCTATGAGCTACATTATTTGGAAAAATTACTCCTAGGATCAAGTCCATCTAATGATTGGTCTTCCTTACTGGTGGTAATCCATTAGGTACATTATGGTATACAATATCTTGAAACTCATTCAACAAATTTGCAACTTCTATAGGTACATCTTCGACTTCCTTTATACCATCTTTTGGAATTAAAGGAAAACACATATGCTCATGCCTCATACCCTCTAGGAATTTTCTTTCATCAATAAACTTATTCTTGCATTACTAGATACTTTTTCTTCTATGTACTTCAATGGCTTTACATTATGTCGCAATCCATCCTTTGTTAGAGAATAGGTATTTGTATGACCATCATGTACATAATGCCTATCAAACTACCACAGCCTACCCAACAATATATGACATGCATCCATAGGTATGATATCACATAGTACCTCATCATGGTATCTACCAATCTTGAACTTCAATAGGCATTTTCATTGACCATGACCTTGTGGTCATCCTGCACCCAGGAAATCTGGTATGGATGTTGGTGTTTCTAACTCTTGAGTTTTAACTTCATGACCATCCCTTTTGGTAGAAAATTTTTAGTGCTTCCACTATCGATAATTGCATCACAACAGTTATCTTCACACCTACACCTTGTATGACAAGCTCCTCCTTTTCTCAGGTTCATTCTCACCACTCAGCAAGGCTCTTCTATTATCTAGGACTTATCCTCTTTCAGTATCTTTAGAATGTGATGATTTGGCATCTTCATCCATATGTGCAACTCTAGCCTAGCCTTCGGTTATCCAATCTATTCTTCCTTGGCATTGAGGACATTCATATGCCCTATGACCTTCTCCATAGTGAAAGCATGTTCCACGAAAGCCTCATCTTCCTCTTCCTCTTTGTTCTCTATTATTATGATCATGGAAATGATTGAAATTATTTACACTCTGATTTTGACTTCTACTAGCCTCATCCTTCTTTTTCTAATCTTAATTTTGACCACCATAAGACCATCCACTGTATCTTCCACCCTAACCTCTTCCACTTTGCCTGCTCTCAAACTTCTTGTTTATCTTTTCCTCTACTCTTAGGGTAAACTAATATGCCTCTTCAATACTATTCATTTAGACAAAATTCAACTCCTCTTGAATGATCCACCTCAACCCATTAAGGTAATATGAAAATTTCTCCTTATCAGCTTTTGCATGGCCTATTCTAATGAGGACTCCATAGAACTTTTCTATATACTCCTGAATAGATCTTGTTGCTTTCTTTAACCCATGCATTTTCTTTAGTAGATAAAGATCATAATCAACAGGAATGAACTATTGCTTCAATTTATCTACCATCCAATCCCATCTTGTGATTTTCTCCTTTCCTCTTCTATTTCACTCCAATTGAATCTCTTACCTCCATATTTTCACATGACCCTATCAAGATCCCTAATATCTTCATACTTGAAATATTCTTCTAATTTATTGATCCAGTTTATCAACTCCTCTCAATTAATATTTATTTAAAATGTGGGGACCTCAATCTTTGGTTTTTTCCCAATCTTGGAAATGGCCCAAAAAATCATTTCTTCCTCTTGGTTCATAATTTCACCTTCTCCTTCTTAATCAAAATTTCCTTCTTCTTTGGCTTCATCCTTGCTTTCATCTCTAACTACAAGATTCATTCCTCTGTGAATCTCTTCTTGCAATGATCACACCTACCTTTGGAGGGCTCTAACCTTAGGTGGCACTCTTCCAACTCTTCCACCATGTTCCCTTCATGGAGGAATCTTTGTGCTTATCATTGAAACCCTAAACCATGGTCCTTGTGTAAACTACCTCACAATCAATGATTTGTATATACACTCAGGAACTCCTGCTTTGATACCACTTAATGAAGGGTGCTCCTCTTAATGCCACAAACACATAACAAAAATAGAGACATAAAATCAGTCTATAAGAATAGAAAATGGGCTTCTTATTATCTCCACAAGTCTAAAATTATAAATTTTAGAATTAAAATATGAAAAGCCACATGGGCATTTTCATTACAATATTCTGTAAGACAAAGCCTCTAATAACTACCCAAAACTGCCCTAGAAAACACTACAAGGCTTCCTTATATAGGAAATTTTCCACCACCCAGGAAATTTCTATAATTTTATCCATTGAGGCCGAACAACCCTAGAATTATTTATTTTTCATTTTTATTACATTAGAGTTGGCTAAAACAAACTTTTGAAAATCAAAAAGAAATTTTGAAGGAAAATCATTTTCTTCTATTTTAGATAGCGCAACTTCTGGAGACCATAATTCATCACCTGCTGACCTAATTGACTATTATAACCCCATTTCAAAAATGGTGTGAAGTGTTCTAAAACATTAACCTACTGCAAGCTTGATACAACCAAAATTTTTGACCCCATTCAAAGCCTCTATAGCCTTCAAGACTTCTTTTAAAGTTTTTGGACCCTGCTCCCAATACCAAAACATTTCAATATCTTCAAAACTAAACTTGATCTGGCAATGAAACTTTACTAGCTGGTTGATATGACCAAAGTTAACCTATTTTGAGATCAAGAAAAAAATTACTAAAAATATTAAATTTCAGAAAATAGCAGCTTTGCACAAGATAGCCCTTATTGAAAAGAAACCATAAATATTTTTGGGTGAGGCAAGATTTCCCTGACACCTAGGATGCTCCTGCATAACTTGTCATTGTTGTCAAGCAATTGATTTCTAATTTATATTGAGTTTCCATATCATTTAGAGTATGATATAAGTTGAATGAGTTAAAGAAGAAGAGGAAGTGAAATGTTGAGAAGTTGAAGAACTTAATTGGGCAACTAATACATATCAGACTATGATAAGGTTATGTTAATATAACTATTTTCTACTAAACATTTGATTAGATCAAGTCAATAAAGAAGATTAGTCAAGTTGGTAAATAAAATTGTTTTGGTTACCGAGATAGAAAAAGTCATTCGGTAAAAGGAAAGTAAGTTTTGGTAAAGAGAAAAGAATTCAAGGCATCAAGTAGAAGGTTTTAGTTACCAAGCCAAGTAAACTAAATTTTGGTTGAAGAAAAATAAGTTATCCATCGAGCAACGAACATAAATTAAATACAAAGATTATAATGAAATTTAATGATGAGCTATGATGAGGTAGAAGATTCTAAAGATAAGGAAGAGATAATTGAAGATATCTATGATCATGAAAGTTCAATGTGATTATCTATAGTTTAGATCTAAGTGACAAAAAGTGAAGGTACAAGTTCTAAGAAAGTTCAAGTTCTGAGGTGATGAGAAAATGTTTTATCAAGCTCTAAATTCATTGAATTAAGTAATGAGGATGATCGAACCATTGAAATTAATCAAAGGAAAATGTAATAAAGGAGAATAAGAGGCAAAAAAGAGTCTATATAAAGGATAAAATTGTATGAAGAAAAGGCTGGCAAGTTGAAGGGTTGATGATGCAGTAGTGGCAAGCGGAAGCCTTCAAATAGTGAGCAATGGTAAGTTTTCAATCCCTCAACACCCAAGGTAAGGAGGGTCAAGTGCTAAATACCTATCATAGGTATAGTAAAGAGGCTTAGAGAAGGTTATCACAACCCTACAATACAAGGTAACCTAATCACTAGGCTTACCAAGGTCCTAAGCACTCAAGCACACAAGTTCACCAAGAGATCTCTTCAAACCAAAAAGTGATCAAACCCCATGAAATGGATACCAAGACCAAGGGTGGCCTAAAAACACTACTTTTTCCTATTTATGTCTTATCCTTTTAGTTCCAATTGTTCTTTCATTCAAAAGAAATCCATAACACCAAGATGCTTCACAACCTAAGGATTTGGCTTGTATCCCTTCCTAGAGTGAATTTTGAACATAAGTTTGAATGTTCCCAAACGAGATAGACATTTGGTTAGGGATTTTAATAAAATTTTTGGGTTTACAAACCATGTCTTAACACCAAGGAATGGAAGTGAATGGAAGTCACTGCTGCTGCAATATTAGACCAGGCTAATAGGTCTAATCAGGGCTCTAAATGCACTACAAGTGCTATTTCTCCTATGCCAAAACAAAAAATAAGCATGGAAGAATGTGTGGACATGTAAAAAAACTTATAATCCAAGGTTTTAGGCTTTGATGAATCCCCAACAAAAATCTAGGATGTGTCCTAGTTACTTGACTGGTGCACACATAGAGATGTACACCTAGGGTCTTGTGGCAAACACACCTCCCTGCAAATCCACACTCGTAACCTAAAAAAGATGAAATTACATTGGAAAATATTGTATTCCACCAAGGGGCATCAATTTTCCATGGTGGAATGGGACCAAACAATCAGGCCCTATTAGAAACCCTATTTTTAAGCCTCAATTCTAGGCACTCTTACTAAAACCCATATATCTTCCAACCTAGGTTAGATCAATACATAAAACCAAATGAAAATGAAAGAAGACTAAAGGCTTCAACCTTTGAAATCACTGTCTCATGCCCTCACATCTGTACATGTCCATACAGTGGTCTGAATCATGAAATCTACAGAGAAAGTTTATGATTTTATTGATTTTAATTGCCAAAATACATTGTGTTATCCTACCACCCACCTGAAAGGGCTTATGTAGGTACTCCCAATGGTTATAAAAATTTTTTGAACCAACTAGCCATTTGGGAGTTGTGTTTACAATGTTGGACAACTATTAAGAAAGTTGCTCGAAAGTTGCATGACAACTTTTAGAGCAACTTTTGCCTAATTTGCAAAAATGCAAATCTAATGACCAAAATTGGTCCTGACCTTGATTTGATGATCCCTAATGGATCCAAACATAGAAAAGGATGAAAATACTTAAGACTAGGGTGTTGGATCATAAATGACCACTAGTTAGACCAAGGGCTCATAAAATGCCAATCTTGGAACTAGGGTCTTACAAAGAGATCCAATGTCTAACCCTTATCCTAAGCATGAATATAGGCCTCTAAGGACCTTAGTGTCAAATCCTAGCTTCCATAGGAATTATTATTTAATCTAGAGTAGGTTCTCCTACACCATACTCCCCTTGAATTTTAAAACTCAAGTCCCTACTTGAGCATAACTACTCCATCGGAGTGCCATGTTGCTTGATTTGATCTTCGGTCAGCCATGTAGCTTCTATGTTGGGGAGGCCCTTCTATTTGACTAAGTACTACATGTACTTCTTAGTCTTGGTCTACCTTAGTATCTTTGTGTCCAAGATTTCTTCTAACTCCACTGGTTTTCTTTATGGAATATTGGTAACATAGTCTTCATCTTTGGTGTCCTCACCTTGCTCATTTGATGAACTTGCTACAGCTCTGTATGGTGTGAGGTCTGCCACATTGAATATAGGAGAGATCTATAAAGTTGGAGTAAGGGAGATCTCATAGGTGTTGTCACATATTTCATTAAGTATGTTGTAGGGACCTACTTTATTCATTTTTAATTTGGAGTATCTACCCTTAGGTAGTCTCTCCTACTTTGAAATGGACCTCTCTCCTTCTCTTGTCAGAATTTTCTTTGTACTTCAAGCTAGACCTTTGCAAAGTTTCCTTCACTTGCTGCTGTACCTTTGTGATGAGCTCTACTAGTTCTTGGCCTTGACCAATAGTTTTGAAATTAGAGGGAAGTTCCATCAGTTCCAATGGTCCCTTGGGGTGCAAACCATACACTGCTTGGAATGGAGTTGTATCGGTTGACCTATTTATAGAGTCATTGAAGCAAAATTATGCTTGGGGTAGGATTGTATCCCAACTTTGTGAGTATTGCTTGGTTAGGCATCTTAGGAGATTTCCTAGGGACCTATTTACTACCTCAGTCTACCCATCTATTTGTGGGTGATAGGTAGAGCTATAGGTGAGATTTGTGCCTAACTTCTTGAAGAGTGTCGTCCAAAAGTGCCCTTGGAACTTTACATCCCTATCTAATACAATTGTCTAAGGTAAGCCATGAATTCTAACTACTTCTTTGAAGAAGAGATTGGCTATATGAGATGCATCATTTGTGCTCTTGCATGGCACAAAGTGGGCCATTTTTCTGAACCTATCCACTATGACAAACACACTATCAAATCCTTGCTTGGTTTTAGGTAGTCCCATGAAAAAATCCATTGAAATGGATTCCTAAGGCCTTGAAGGGATTGGTAAGGGTTGGTAGAGCCCTTGATTTGTTGACATCCCTTTATCTTGTTGGAAAATAGCACAAGACTCAATAAACTTCTTAACTTCATTGTTTAGCTTGGGCCAAAAATAGCTCCTCTTCACCATGTTTGTTGTCTTGTCAATGCCAAAGTGTCCTCCTAGGCCACCACAATGTTTTTCTCTGATTATATTTTCTCTCATTGAACATTTTGGTATGCATAATTGTGCTCCCTTGAATAGAAGCCCATTCTGAATCATATATTCAAAAAAATTAGTATGATATTTGCCTTCCATTTTTGTACAAATCTGATATATCTCTGAAAAATCAGGGTCATCCAGGTATAAGTGTTTGAGGGACTCAATTCACACACTTTGTAGTTGAACTTCTTCAACTATACCAATCCTCCTACTTAGGGCATCAACAAATTTGTTTGCTACACCCTTTTTATGCTTAATGTTGAAGGTATAGGCCTGCAATTGCTCTACCCATTTGAGATGCCTAATTGAGAGTTTTTCTTGTGAATTGAGGAAGCTTAATGCATGGTTGTCAGTGTAGACTACAAATTCTTTTGGGATCAAATAGTGCCTCCATTTCTTGAGGGCTTAAACCATGGCATAGAGCTCTAGGTCATAAGTAGAGTACTTCCTTTTGGCCTCATTCAATGTCTCTGAAAAGAAAGCAACTACCTTACCTTCTTGGCTTAGGACAACACCTATAGCCAAATTGATTGCATCTATTTCCACAGTGAAGACTTTGTCAAAATCAGGGAGGACCAAGATTGGGTATTGGGAGACTCTATTCTTCAAGTATTGGAATGCATCATTGGCTTCCTTTGTCCATGCAAACTTAGTCTTCTTTCCACCTTTGATTGTTTCAAGCATTGGTGCACACACATGACTAAATTTTTTGATGAACATCCTATAGAATGTTGCAAGCCCATGGAAGCTCCTTACATCACCTTGATTCTTTGGTGGAGGACAATTAATGATTAAATCTACCTTCTCAGGATCCATCTTGAGGGTACCTTGTGAGATCACAAAACCTAGGAACACAAGTTCCTTCATCATAAACATGCACTTTTCCAAGTTAATTACCAATTTGTATTGATGGAGTCTTCTTAGTACCTGTTCCACATGATCAATATGGTCTTCCTTGCTATGATTGAATATTAGTATGTCATCAAGGTAAACAAAAACAAATTTTCCAATAAAACCTATGAATATCTCATTCATAAGCCTCATAAAAGTGCTAGGGGCATTTCCTAAACCAAAGGGCATTACTAACCATTCAAAAATACCTTCAATAGTCTTGAATGTTGTTTTCCATTCATCTCCTAGCTTGATTTTGATTTGATGGTAACTAGACTTCAAGTCTACCTTGGTGAAGTAGCGAGCACCTCCTAGTTGATCCAATAGGTCCTCAATTCTTGGCATGGGAAATTTGTACCTTATTGTCATTTTGTTTAGGGCCCTGCTATCAGTCCATAACCTCCATTTTCCATCTTTTTAAGGGGCCGAGACTAAAGGTATGACACAAGGACTGAGACTCTTTTGGATGAGTCCTCTTTCCAACAATTTAGTGACCTATTTTGCAATCTCTGCATGCTGCAATGGTGTCATTTTTTATGGTGCCTTATTAGGTAGGGATGAGACTGGTATGATGTCTATTTGATGACTAATGTCCCTAATGTGAGGGAGGCTAGTGGGCAGGTCACTAACAGTGACATCTTTATACTTTTGCAGTAGTTTTATGGCTTCATTTGGTATGGGCTCCCTTTGATCAGACTTGATGTTATCTTTGGATTTTGAGATCAAGACAAATGGTTCAATATTAGATTCCTTTAAGGTTTTCAACATCTCCTTTTCCCCCATGATGATCACAGTGGGTTCTTTTTCAATTTTGCTATCCGGTAGGAGCTTCATAGTGAAGGTCTTCCCATCTTTGGTGATGGAGTAGGTGTTCTTCCTACAATGGTGTATGCAATCAACATCAAATTGCCAGGGCCTACCTAGAAGGATGTGTGAGGCATCCATCTCAACAACATCACAAAGGACCTTGTCCTTGAAGTCAGAAATAGAGAACTCTATCCAAGCTTATTCTGTTACTAGATTTTGTTGGCCTTTGGTTAACCATGAGACATGATAGGGGCAAGGGTGTGGCTTCTTAGGGAGGTTTATCTTTTGAACCATTTCACAAGATACAAGATTTTTAGTTGAATCAGAATCTATAAGAAGATTGCATACCTTTCCATGACATTTGATCTTTGTCCTAAAGAGATTCTTCCTTTGTGGAGGTTCTTAGGTTTGTGGTACTTGAAGGAAGACTTACATCATCATCAAGCATACTCCTTCTTCTGGTTCAAAGTCTCTAGCATCAACATTGTCTTCTTTCTTATCTTCTTGGACAAGTTGTGCTCTCCTCTCACCTTGGTTATTGTTGTTCCTCTTCTCAGGGAATCTTCCTACATGGTGTCCCATTTGGTTGCGATAGAAACATTTCAATGGTCCATCACCTCTTATTGAATTTTTCCTTCCTCTATTGAAAGGTATTCTTCCTCTATAGTTTCCTCTTGAGTTAGAGTCACTATTTTCTTTGTCTCCTTGGTCAGGGGTCTTGTTACTAATGCCACTACTTTGTCCCTTGTTCCAAGAGTTGCCTTTGTCTCTAAAGTTCTTCCCACTATCATTACTCTTCCCTTTTCCAAAGTCTTGTTTTCTTTTCCATTTTTCCTCCACCTTGAGTGCCATTTGATAACACTTATTGACTGTGGTAGGGTAGTGTAGGCTTAGTTCCTATTGAATTGATACCTTCAAGCCATTCATGTACCTTGCAAGATTCTCCTCCTCATATTTTTCCATGTTGGTCTTCATACATAGTTTTAGGAACTCTTCAGTATAAGAGCCTACATCCATGTCCTTTTGTTTTAAACTTTGTTTCTTCCTATGGAGTTGTACCCCATAGTCCTCAGGTACATATGTCTCTTTGATCAATGCTATCATCCTATTCCATGAATTGATCATATTCTTCCCATTCTTCACCCTCTCTATTTTGATGAAGTTCCACCAAGTTAGGGCTTCTCCCTTTAACTTGGATCTTGCCACCTTTACCCTCTATTTTTTAGGGATGTCCTCACATTCAAAGAATGTTGTCAAAGCCTCTATCCAATCCAAGGCTAGATCAGCATTCATCTTGTCATTGAAGATCTAAAAATCTATCTTCTCCTCCATGGTTATCCTTCCCATGGATTTCAAGGCATCTATGAAAGGACTTTGTTCTATAGGGATATGTTGATCAACATCATCCTCTTCTTCTTCACTCCCTTCTTCATTTTTAGACCCATCTTCTTTGTCTTTGTCTTCAAGCTTCTTCTCAAGCTCTTGAAGCCTCTTGGTTAAGGCTTTATTTGCAGCCTTTTTCTCTCTCACCATCTTTTCCAACTCACTATTTGTGACCCTTGTAGGGATCTCCTCATTCTCAGGTTCAGACCTAGCTTTGATACCACTTGATGCATTAGTGGCAAGCAGAAGCCTTCAAACAATGAGCAATGGTAAGTTTTCAATACCTCAACACCCAAGGTAAGGAGGGTCAAGTGCTAAATACCTATCAAAATTATATTAAAGAGGCTTAGGGAAGGTTATCACAACCCTACAATACAAGGTAACCTAATCACTAGGCTTACCAATGTCCTAAGCACTCAAGCACACAAGTTCACCAAGAGATCTCTTCAAACCAAAAAGTGATCAAACCCCATGAAATGGATACCAAGACCATGGGTGGCCTAAAAACATTTCTCTAGCCTATTTAGGTCTTATCCTTATATTTCCAATGGTTCTTTCATTCAAAAGAAACCCATAACACCAAGATGCTTCACAACCTAAGGATTTGGCTTGTAGCCCTTCCTAGAGTGAATTTTGAACATAATTCTGAATGTTCCCAAATGAGATGGAGATTTGGTCAGGGATTCTAATACCCTTTTGGGGTTACAAAACATGTCTTCACACCAAGGAATGGAAGTTAATGGAAGTCACTGCTGCTGCAATATTAGACCGGGCTAATAGGCCTAATCAGGGCTCCAAATGCACTACAAGTGCTCTTTCTCCTATGAAAAAACACAAAATAAGCATGGAGGCATGTGTGGACATGTAAAAAAACTCATAATCCAATGGTTTAGGCTTTGATGAGTCCCCAACCAAAATCTAGGATGATTGTCCTAGTTACTTGACTGATGCACACATAGAGATGTACACCTAGGGTCTTGTGGAAAACACACCTCCCTACAAATCCACACTCCTAACCTAAAAAATAATAAAGTACATTGGAAAATCTTGTATTCCACCAAGGGGCATTAATTCCCCATGGTGGAATGGGACCAAACAATCAGGCCCTATTAGCAACCCTATTTTTAAGCCTCAATTCTAGGCACTCTTACTAAAACCCATATATCTTCCAACCTAGGTTAGATCAATACATAAGACCAATTTAAAATGAAAGAAGACTCAAGGCTTCAACCTTTGGAATCACTATCTCATTTTATCATATTTTTACCTATCCGTACATTGGTCTGAATCACAAAATTTGCAGAGAAAGTTTATGATTTTATTGATTTTAATTGCCAAAATACATTGTGTTATCCTACCACCCACCTAAAAGGGCTTATGTAGGCACTCCCAATGGTTATACAACTTGTTTGAAACAACTAGCCATTTGGGAGTTGTTTTTACAATGTTGGACAACTATTAAGAAAGTTGCTTGAAAGTTGCATGACAACTTTTAGAGCAACTTTTGCCTAATTTGCAAAAATGCAAATCTAATGACCAAAATTGGTCCTAACCTTGATTTGATGATCCCTAATGGATCCAAACATCAAAAAGAATGAAAATACTTAATACTAGGGTGTTGGATCATAAATGACCACTAGTTAGACCAAGGGCTCATAAAATGCCAATCTTGGAACTAGGGTCTTACAAAGAGATCCAATGTCTAACCCTTATCCTAAGCATGAATAGAGGCCTCTAAGGACCTTAGTGTGAAATCCTAGGTTCCATAAGAATGCTTGTTGAATCTAGAGTAGGTGCTCCTACACTAGTTGATGAGTCACTGACTGATGCTATGAAGAAGGAAAAGGTTGAAATCTGAGTCAGAAAGATGAGATTGATGAAGTATTGAATCCAATGGGAAGTGAATGAATGAAATGAAGACAAAGAGCATAGAAGGGATTTGATTAAGAAAAAAGGTAGTTGGAGATTCACATATCAATTTATTCAGTGTTTCTTATTAACATTTTTAATATAAAAAACTCTTAACCGAGTGGACCTAACCGTCTCACTATAAATCCTTACAAAAATATGACATTCTAGAAGACTATTTGAAGACCTTTAAACATGAAACTCCTAACAGGGTGAAGATCTTAATAGATCTAAGGAAAATACCCTAACAGGGTCACATTTAATAATGTGCATTGTAATCTCTAATCAGGTTGAATTTTAACTAAGCATACTTCACAAGAGTATATCTTTTGTGGGTGACAATTCTCATAGTGGATTTTTTCAAATTGGTTTTCCACGTTAAATACTGGTGTTATATGTGTTGAATTTTATAGTGAATTTTATTTTTATTGATAAAGTTAATTTATCTATTTTTGGTTAATATTGAAGTATGTTTGAGTGAGTTGACACCGAGTTGAAATAGAGAAAGTTTTTATGTACAAAGAATCAAGGATTGTTGATTCACCCCCTCCTCTCCGTAATCCAATAATTGGTATCAAAGCTAAGTACTCGAAAGAGATAAGTTTGAAAGACTTAAGTAAAATATCCAAAGATTTATAGGAGAGAAGTACCATAGTTAAATAAGGAGAATTTCTCTACATGGAAAAGTAGGATGAGGCTATACCTATATGGAATTGGAGAATCTACACTCAACCATTTGGATAATGACTACACTTCACTACCTCCTGGCCCCATGACACTTGATCGGATGAGAGAAAAGCATGAGCACATCTTGGTAATGATTAAAATTGCTTCTTCCTTGATTGATGTTGAGTTCAATGACATAAATGACTGTATTACTACAAAAGATATGTGGGATAAAATTTCACTTGTTTATGGAGGTGATATGCATGTAAAAAAATAAAATTTTGATAGTCTTAGAGGAAATATTGATGAGATGAAAATGAAAGAAGAAGAGAACATTTCACAATATAGTTTTAGAATTAATGAATTTGTTAGTGCTATCAATGGTGTTGGTGGTGTTAGGAATGGGAACACTGAGAGGGGGGGTGAATCAGTGTTCATTGTATTTTATCTTAACACTTAATCTTTAAAGTGAACTTAAATGCTTAAGTACTAAAATGAACATCCACACAAACATGAAACATGAAACATGAAATCAACACATAACACTAATATGGTTACGGGGAAACCCAAATAGGTAAAAACCCTGGTGGGAATTGACACCCACTAATATTTTATACTAGTGTTTTATGATCCTTGTTAGAAGATCCTTAACCCTGTTAGGAGTTTCTTTACAATGTATTAAGTACAGTAGACCTTGTCAAGGGTTAGACCTTATTAGGAGTCTTTTACAATAGTCCCTATTAGGGGAGTGGACGCACTGTCCTAGAGCTCACTTCTCAAGTGGTGAAGGCTACAACCTTCTGATCTTAGATACACACTATATATGTTGGATGAACTATCACTATGACACTTCTTGTCTAATCAGTTCCTTTGATGTGTTGATTCTTTGACCTCTTGCAAAGCTCTCATACATATTATAGACTCTTTGCATACTTCTTCTCTACTTATCACAACTCTATCTCCACTCCATACCAATTACAATGGGCACATCTCATATTTATATGTGTATACAAAACAAATAACTAGGACGACCCTTTAATGAATTACATACAATGCTTCCAATTGAATTGGCTCAAGCATGTTTACAAACAAACATATTTACATTTTGGAAATGTAATGCCCACCCTAGCATATTCCTATGTTAGACTGATAAGACTATTGCTTTGACACTTTGGATTTTATGATGGACTATGATTATTATTTAGTTAGCATTTTATGAGACATTTGAGCATATATATTTGGTTACTGCAGTTTATTTGGAAATATTAAATGAGCTATAATTTAATGATGAATGGCTAGAAATGAACTATCAGTAAAATGTTTTACATTGTTTTGGGTTATGATGTTTTATTATGATCTAACCCTACTGGCCCTATTATGGTTTGATGTTCACTGGTTGATGTGAGTGTAGGATGAGGAGGAGCAGTTGTATTTACTCCTATGGGAGATCCACATGATGTCGCACTCTCCCTCCTTGTTTTCCACTGTCTATTTATATTTATATATTTGTATATGCATATCATGTGGATCTCCCATATCTCAAATCCAAGCAGATTATACAAGGAAACATTTACGAACAATAGCATAGTTACAACATAACATTGAACAATGCATAGAAGAATAGAGATACATATAGAAGCATTTGAACAATAGTTTCAATTCCTTCATCACCTTGCACCTACTGAGTAACAAGGATCATGTAAAAGAATCTAACAACATTTAGCAAACACATTACGGGAGAAGCATAGTACAATAGGCAAACACACAACAAAGCTACCACGAAGGACAAGCCAATCAATCCTACCTCCTACTTCCCCCATCTTGTTGTATATCATTTAGGGAAGGTGGGTAACTCGCAAGAGGGACTATATCCAACATAGTAGGAATGATAGCCAGTTCCAAACAAGGATCCTCTTGAGAATCACTATGTTCAACACTAGGTGTAAGAGTTAATTGTGATGAAAGCATATTAGGTAAATAAATGTCAATGTCAATAATCTCATATTCATCATTAACATCATCAGTATCTTCAAGAGTATCTTCTTCATCCAAATTAATCAAAATAGGATCTAAGATATGAATAGAATCATCATAATCATGCATGTGAATATCATTATTAGTAACAAAATCTTCTAACACATTATGTATAGGTTTATCCGAAGAAGCTAAAGATCTTTTAGCTTTAGCATGAGCATGACACTTTTTATGACGTTCATTAGCAGATCGGTTACGTTTTGATTTATTTGAAATAGGTTGAGAACTAGGAGGAAAAATCTTAGGATCCTTTATAGGTTCTCTAGGAAGATTAATAGGATTATCAACCATAGGAGGAACAATCATAGGATCTTTGATAGGTTTGGTAGAAGGAACTTGATTAAGAGAACTAGAAGCCATAGTTAAAGGAGGTATCAAAGGTGTAGGTAAAAGACCATGATTAAGATCCATAGGAGGTGAACTTAATTCAAGGATTTTATGATGTTTATAAGCTTGATATGATTGAAAAAGATTATTAGGTCTAGGAGGACATGAATTAGGTAAGGAAGGCCAAAAGAAATCTAGAGCAACACAATCTCTAGGCCTAGAAGGTTGATATAGACTATGATTGATCATCTTCACTTCACCATCATGAATGAACTTAAGACACTTATGGATAGGGGAAGCAACAACATGCATGGTAGTCAACCAAGGTAAACCTAGCTTAACTTGAAATTGATGAGAAGTAGGAACCACAACAAAGGTAGTGTTCACAATTTTTCCAAAAAGCTCAACCAGAAAGGTAATAGAACCAAATGATGGATAAAGAAAACCATTACAAGTTTGAATCCACACATTTGATGTATCATAGAAGTCATGTTGTAAACTCTTCATAAAAATATTTTCTTCAATGATAACATTGACTAAGGAGGTAGGATCAACAAAACAACCATGAGTAGGTATCTGAGCAATCCTAGAAGTAATCTAAAGGGGACCATCAGGAGCCTTCATGGTCTCAGAGTCATCAAAGGTAATGAAAAGTTCCTGAGGTCTTTTATTCTCAAATTGTTGTTGAGGTTTAGGTTGAGTTTCCATTTTAGGTTTAGGTTTTGGTCGATGTTGAGAGTGAACTTGAGGTTGAGGGTGAGGTGGAGATACAAACTGATCAACATGCTCCACTTGATTAACAACATGATTGAGACCATCCATCTTTGAATCATACACAATTTTCATAGAAGATGGTTGAGCAATAGTATTAGTATCATGTGTAGGTAAAGGGTTCATATAAATTTGAAGGTTTTGATTAGGAGGAGAGATAGATTGATTCCCACTACTATCCAGATAATCAATAGATAAAACCTTAGACTCAATTAGATCTTGAACCTTATGTTTTAAAGAATAACATCTCTCAGTATCATGACCATTCTGATGATGATATTGACAAAAAGCATTTTGATCAAAAGATTTAAATGCAATCATAGTAGGTAAAAGAGGTCGAATAGGAGGTAAAGTAATCATATTAGCAGCTAACAACCTATTCATAATAGCATGTAAAGTTTCAGAAAGAGGAGTAAATGTATGATTTAATCAAAAAGTAGTGGATGCAGAAGTGGCATTATGAGATGCAACAACAACCTGATCAGCAACTGCATTCTCTTGTTTGTTTATCTTGACATAATTATTGAATTTTTGAAACTTGTTTGGATTAGGAGCAGTATCACTCTTATCAACTGGAATAGGAGCCATTGGAGTGTTGCTCTGGAATTGACTCACTTTTAATTCATAATGATGAAGGGCTGCACAAAGTTGTTGAAAAGAGGTAAATTCAGTAAGCAGAATCTTATCTCTAATGTCCTTTTGAAAATTTGAAATAAACATATGTTGAATATGAATATCAAGAATAGGATAGGAAATTTGAGCATGCAAATGCTTAAATCTACCAATAAATTCAGTCAATTTTTCTTTAGCACTTTGTTTACAATGCATTAAATCAGTCAATGACACTTGCGGGCCAATATTATTTTGAAATTATTGAATAAAGGCATTAGAAAGTTGTGGGAAGGAATCAATTGAATAAGGAGGCAAGGAACAATACCATTGTAAGGCCTTGTCACGAAAGGTTCTAGCAAATAGTTTGGCTAAAATCCGATGGGCATGAGCATAATCACTACAAAGGATTTGAAATGTTTTAACATGATGAACAGGATCTCCTTTTCCATTATAATTCTCAAGATGAGGCATCTCACCTTGCTGAGGAATAGGAGTATGAATAATACCCTGGGACAAGGGACTTACCATGTCACATGTAGGAATACTAAACTTGTTTTGAGTTAAGCAAGCATTTTTTTGTTGTAAGGATGACACAGTCTGAGCCAAACTAATGATTGTGGAATCATTAGAGGAAATAGGAGTAGCAACGTTAAACACACTAGGTAAAGTTTAAGAAGCTGCAGGAATAGAGGACACAATTGGAGGAACACTAGGAACTACAGTTGGAAGTCGATTGGAATAAGTAAAAGGAACATTATGATATGAAGGTTGTGATATATGAAGGGACATAGGAGGAACACTCATAGGAATAGAGGGAACTGTCACAGTCACCAAAGAAGGAGTATAGATAGGAATACTAGGTAAAGGATTAGAAGGAGGTTCAACACTAGTGATAGGAGGAGTTAACCCTAAATGTTGAGCTTCTTGAGCTAAAGGTTTAACATTGGAATGCACAAGATGAGTAATACCATGTAAGAGGTTAATACCTTGATCACTATCATAGAGAACTTTCTTAAGAGCCTCTATAGCTTGAATGGAATCTTGATTATGGTTTTCTTGAAGAAGCCAATTACCCATTTTATCAAGTTCAGTGGAAATTTTTTGGACTTGTTCAGGAGGAACTCTTAAAGCGTCATCCTCATCATGAGATGAGTGAGAAGAGTTTTAATCCATAGTAGGATTGGAATCATGAAGAATCAAGTTATCATTGAGGATCCTAAGGAAAGGAGAAGAAGATTTAGGATCAAAGGCACCCATGAGTCTATGACTTCTTCTAACCAGAATGTTATGAGTAGGACTAGTGATAGTAAAGCTCATAAACTAAGGTAATGCAAATGAACTAAACTAAGAACACATAAAGCCTGAATATGAAATCTAATTAGCATACAAGATCAATCACAAAGGACAAATCTAATACTAACAAGATAAAAGGAAAGCACAATAAAGCATCTAATTTCAGAAAAGAAAAGAGAGTAAGTATGTCGAGTTCACCAAAATGAATAGTGAAGGTGAACATACACAATAAAACAAAGGGAAATATAACACCAAAAAGAAAGAGAGTAAGCACGTCAGGTTCACCAAAATGAATAGTGAAGGTGAACACACACAATAAGACAAAGGGAAATCTAACACCAAAAAGAAAGAGAGTAAGCTAGTCAAGTTCACCAAAATGAATAGATGTAAAATGGATTCACCTCTATTCAAATGTAAAGGGGGAAAAATGAGATCTATTCTCAAAACCCAAATTCCCCAAAGAAGAGATTGGATTTGATCAACCAAAAGGTTAATGCACAATCAAACCAATTTTATGGAAAAGAGTAGGAAGAGAGAGAGTAAATCCAATATTTTCCTAATGTGGAGGGTTATGTTTAGAATATAGAATAATTGAAATACAAGTACTAACCTCAAATTAGGGTAGATCTGGAAAATGTTGAATTCTGATGTTTGTGTGCACTTTCAGGAAAATCTAAAACCTGTCTTGGACTAGAAATGCCAAGATAGAGAAAACCCAAAAATCTTTCCTCAAGATGGCTCAGCTCAGGTTTGACCCTTATAAAAGGTCAAATACCACATTCTTTATTTGAAGTCTGATTTGAATTATGTTCACAGATCCCAGAAGTTTGCCAAAAAGGGTATCTAAATTCACTCTCAGATTCAAAATTCTGCACCTATACCTACAAGAAAATGGGGGGTTTTTGTTGTATAGGGGGTTTGCCTTGGTCAAACCCCAGTTTAGGAATTAACCTTGAAATTGAATTGAAATGTATTGTGCATAAACAAAGTAATTGAAACAAATCACCTCGCTTATGTTGAAGTCCTTGTAGAGGATTCGAATCCTCAAATCCACAAGTAGGAATGAATGTAGGATGTAGGATGTCTCCAATCAATGGTATTTGATCTTCAACACCAATCTTGAATTTATCTTTGCATATGAGAAGGCTTGAATGAATGGAGAAGGATGGATCATCAAAGGGGGCTCCAAAGAAATTGAATCCTTCAATAGCTAACAATGGATCTCCTTGACGAATGAATGCTTGAACACTTGAATGCTTGAAGACTTGCTTGCACTTGAGAGCTCTAGATGCTTGAGATGTGATGTTCTCACAAAACTTGATGATCAAAATGAGAGAGGAAGGCCTCCTTTTATAGTGAACTAGGGCACACTCCTCTAGATGGGCCACCTTGGAGAATTAAATACCAATTAGGTCCTCACCTTTATAAAATATACCTATATTAAATGCAACTAAAGGATTTACCATTCCGAAAGCCGAAATGGCCGACCCAAAGGCAGGAAAATAAATTTCCTGAAAGCCCGAAGCATGAAAATTAAAGATCTTGAAAATTTGGAGAAAGGGGTCAATGTCGAGGTTGACCCTGACCTAGTCAAGGTTGACCTAAGACCTTCACCTAGTAAAGTTTGAACTAAGACTTTGACCTAGTTAGGGTCGACCTAAGACATTGACCTTTTCCTAGGTTGACCCAGAACCAAGTCAAGAGGTCCCAGGGATGCCCAGAAACCTAGAAACTGATGCCAAAATAGATAGAATGTCAGGAATAGACATAACATCCTATGATTACCAAGATGAAGGCTAGGAGGATCCATTTCTAAATCCTACCTAGAAAATAGAGCCATGGAAGAGAGAAATTCAGGAGAATCCTTAAGATCCTAACCCTAATTTCACCTAGAATGAAGAAATCAAGTGTGGGGAAGAAGTGGAAAGTGGGGAGAAAAGCCAAATACATTCAAAGACCTAATCAAGGTGCTTAACATGACCCCAAACCACCTACTCAGAGGGCTAAATGATCTTATCATGAAAGTGCTTCCATTTTAAGATGATACAGTCTGTAATTGATTTCTCCAAAAAAATTTGGTGAAAGTTTTTGTGAGTTTGTGAGCCTCTGGTTGGTGAAATCATCTATGTGAGGATTGCTTGGAGTTGATTGCTAGTGGAATATTTCTAGAGGGGTATCTGCTCAAGGATTGAAGTTTCATAGAGAAACTCCAGCCAAGGGAAGAGGATTCTCTGCAGGACCCAAGGTAGAGTCTAAATCGGTAAGAATCTCCATTCTTCCTCTTTGTGTATGAATGTGTTCTCTATGTGTTTTATTGCCTATGTAAATTTTAGAATGATTATGTTATACATATATATGTCATGCCTGTATTAGTGATTTGGAGTTTGGGATTATGTTTAAATATTTTTCCATGTTGTATGTATATGAATATTTCTGCATTTGTAAGAGGCTGTAGGGTCCTTAACATTCTCCTTATATCTCCTTTCTTATCCAGAATGTCCATGAGTTCATCGAGGCTTTAGAACTTCTGTTTCAACCCTACAATTTCATATCTATTTTTTCACCACCTTTCTTTGTCCAGATCTAGAACAAATTTGTTAGATAGATAGGATGGATTGATGAGCCATTTCTCAATGGAAACTAGGAGATCTCAAATGGGTCATGCTCAAATTAGGCAACCATAGTCCCCATAATGCCTAGTTTAACCCACAAGTCAGAGTTGATAGTCATATTTTGTAGTTTCTATTGGTTTAGTATTAACTGAGCCCAGTCAATTTAGTATTAGCTATGCCCGGTTGGTTTAGTGATAACCGAGCAAGGCTGGTTTAGTATTAACCGAGCCTGGTCAATTTAGTAGTAACTGAGCTAGGTCAATTTAGTGTCAACCGATGAAAGTAGTGTTAACCAACCAAGGTAGTGTCAACTGACCAAAGTAGTGTTAACTGACCAAGCAGTGTCAACTAACCAACCCAATGTCAACTGAGAAGACTGTATCAACCGAGTAGATTAGTGTTAACCAAGCAAAACAGGATTTATACAAGTATAACATTTAAGTATAAGAAATAATAAATTTTCTTATACTTTAAGTTATACTTGTATAAAGGAATTAGGTACCTTCTAGGATGATTGAGATAGGTTTCAGCTTCATAGGAGTTAAGATGCAACTTCTAATTTTGAGATTTCTTAAAAATTCAGACTTAGCCAAAATCTAGGCACATGAGATTTTCCTAGATTTTTGAAATAAGCTATAGAATGTTGTGTAAATGCATGTGGGAAGTTTTATGTCATATCTTATGAATTTCTATACTTGGTTTTGATTATAAGCTTTTGTCCATACCTTTTTTTTTTTGGTAGAATCCATAATGTAAGGTCAGGACTTGTTCGGGTGGCCTGAGTGCACCAGAGGGCTCCCTAGACCTATGAGATGGATCTTTTGAAAGTACTTGATGTTTTCAAGACTTTTGTGTGTGTGGGTAGGGGACTAGGTACCCTAGGTGAGTGGCTCATCATAGGTTTTGGAATCCTAAAGTGGTTTCCAGATGATCCTATGGGTGGGTAATTAAAAAGTGATAACCTAAAAATGAATTTGGGAAAGGGGGGAAACAAAAGATAATGAAAGAAAATATATTAATGACCACATATTCTTGTTGGAGTATCAGGACCATGGATAACTTCCAAGATGGATCCCTATTCATAAAGGGGGGACTGGGGTTACATGTCTGTCAGGAAGGATCCCAAAATCCAGGATATTTGATGACACTCACCTAGAGGGTATGCTAGGAACCTAACCCTTGTGATTAGAAAAGTGATATATTGTTATGTTATTTCTTTTAGATTAGGGTTTTGTGTAGCCTTAGATTTCTTAGGGCCTTGTGAGTATCTTGGTTCTATCTCCTAGCACGGGGGGGTGGAATCTCATCAGTTCCACATGGTTGGGTGGCAAAAATATTTCAAGGTCCTGTTTGTGGTTCGTGACTTGGATGTGTTCAAATTTATGTATTGATGCAGATATTTATATTTTGTATTATGTATTCATGAAAGGAAAGATGAAAAGATATGTTGTAACACCTTCGGTCCATTCATGTACCTATTATTATGAGATCTATTATTAGAAAGATGTAATTGAAAAGAAAAGAAATGTAATTAGGAGGGATAGTTCTAGGCTTTGTTTCAAGGGTTATTATTTGAAAGATCAAAGTTGGAAATATATTATGTCATGTTGAAATTATCTTTTCTATCTCTCCTATGTTGCAATGAAATAAAATGTTTATTATGCTAAGGTTAAGATTTAATTTTTAAGGAATAGTTATACAATGTGTAGGAAGGAGAAAAGAAATTAGTATATAAAGTAAGAAGTATAATTGTAAAAGAAATGTTATTTTATTATCCTATCTCTTAAGTTCTAAAATGTGAAAGTAAAGAAAGGAAATGAAATCCAATTTGGATAAGTAATGTAAATATGTTAGTAAATGAATTCATTAAGGGAGCCTTAAGGAATGCAAATGTTAACTAGTAGTGATGTAATGTTAGAAAAAAAATTGTTAGTTGCAATTTTTGGTCATAAAACCTGATTCCTTATGGGTTCCTAGGTGGGTTAATTATAGGAAACCTAATTAAAATAGGCATGCAGCCTTTACAACATTAGAATATAACTAAAAATCAAAATGCTAATAGTCAGCTGCTTACTTTGTTCTTCTCTGGCACACACCGGTTGTGTAACTTCAACTGTCTGTAACTTTGGCATACTTGCATATCTGATCATGTGCTCATAGAATAAGCATGAATATAGTCTAACCAACTTATCTTCTAGGGAACACACCATAACTTAGTTGTACACATGTGTGCCAATGCTTTGAGCTTCAAGTACTTTGTACACTATCTAGTCTTCAATACTTAACTGATTTCTGATCTTCTCATCAAGTGTCCTGACTCCAAACTACTATATGACTTTGTTTCCATAATGAGAACACTATACTAAGTCATATACACTAGTATAGCCAAATTTCTAATAGTCTCCTCCTTTTTCATTGATGGCAACAAAGGAATATGGCCAAGTTGCTAATTGTTCCTTAATACAATTTTTTTTTGTCTTATATCTCCTTTATACACAACTTTGTATCTTATATCTCCTTATACATATCTATAACCATATTCTATACATACTCCCCCTTTGACATTAATGATGAAGGTTCTTGAAAACTATATATATAACTAATTACTATGAGAGAACATCTGAATATGCTATCTATAGGTTTTGGATCTCCTTCTTTCAAAATGTGATCAATGAATTTACAATCTATAGATGGGCGCATAATGCATACTATATCTTCTCAATCTTCTCTAGATCTGTACTAGGACCTTGTGTTGTAAATTTGGCTGAGTGGGTTACATAGATGTTGTCATTATGGCAACATATGATCTACATGAAGATCACACAGGTCAGAGAGCTAGTATGTCAGAGCGCAATGCAAAATTATCTAAGTATGAGACAGTGTGTTTTTTCCAGTGAAGCCGAAGATAGTTCTGATTGGCAATGTTGATTGGAGTAATTTCAGTGTTTATGCACTTGAACATAGACTATATGATGACTATTGAAGACTCACCTTAGAGAGAAAGTGAGTATGACATGTACGGAAGAAGTTATCACAGTTTTACTAAAGACAGTGTTAAGCCGACATGACAGAATATGAAGACAATTGATAGAGTTAAGGGATTATTTTGTTTATCAAAATAATGACTTAACAATATAAAGGGATGAAATTATAGATTTTAACCCTTGGATAAAGATATTTTATAATATGATAGCCAACTAAAAGTTATTAATCCTAATAACTTGTATAGAGATATGTAAAGATGTAATTGTAAAGAAAAGGGAGTAATGAATGTATGTAATAGTGATAGTGAAAGAGTAGTGAAGAGATATTGATGCAAGAAGTATAAGGTTATGTACCTTGACCTACTCCTTGTAATCAATGAATTTTTTATATTACTTGTTTGGGCAGTGGACTCATCTAGTAGTCAAATTTTGTACTACCAACTCCTAACAAGGTTGAGGCTTCTAACAAGGCCTATAGTCCCTTAATCAGGACTGAGACACTATATGCATGTAATAGAATCCTAATAGGGTCAACATCCTTAACATGATACTTTTGATTAGTGGATCTTTGTGGGTACCATCCCCACCAAGGTTTTCCCTTGGCTAGGGTTTCCTTGAGAACAAATAATGTCTTATGAGTTCTTTTGTTTTATTGTTATGCATGTTGTTTAGCTTTCTATGTTATGCATGCATCAAGATAATCTATTATATCCATAATTGGGAAAAAGTAAAAGTTTGTAGAATACTAATTCACCCCATGCCCCTCAGTATTCCCTATTTCTAACAATTGGTATCAGAGCTTAGTTACTCAAAAAATAATTATTCACAGAAAGCCTAACAACTTGAGTAAGATCTCTATGGATATGGATCAGCTATAGAAGAATCTTGAAGAAGATCTTGAATAGATTGATATGCTCACTAAAGAAAGACATACTCTAAAAGGAAAATATGATGATGCAAAGAACCTCATTGAGAAATTGAAAAACAAGTTGGAAGATTTGAAATCTGAAATTCACATTGAAGATTGTGATGACAACTTAGAAAAAGAAAATGATATCCTTAAACATGAACTGAAGATAGAAAATCTGAAGCTAATATCACGCGTTAGGACCTCTAGGAAGTCCCCTTGACCCCTTTCGACACATTAGAATGCTCAAGTCTATCCTAAGGGGTCCTACGACCCCTTAGGAGACACTTCATCATTCAAATGTGTTGAAAGGGGTCATGAGGACTTCCTACAGTTTCTAGTACACCTTATCACATGTTAGGACCCCTAGGAAGTCCTGATGACCCCTTTTGACACATTAAAATGCTCAAGTGTGGTCTAGGGGGTCCTACGACTCCTTAGGATACACTTGAGCATTCAAATGTGTCGAAAGGGGTCATGAGGACTTCTTAGAGGTCCTAGAACACCTTATCATGTGTTAGGACCCCTAGGAAGTCCCCATGAACCTTTTTGACACATTAGAACAATCAAGTGTGTCCTAAGGGGTCCTATGACCCCTTAGGACACACTTGAGCATTCAAATGTGTTGAAAGGGGTCATGAGGACCATTAGGAATGAATGCTAGATGTTGGCATTCATTTTGTAGCAGTTGTTGTTGTATTCATGACTATGATTGTCATTGATGTCAACACATTGATCTTCTAGAGACTAGCGGAGAAGGACATAGTGTTTTGATTAGCGCATATGGGATATTGTAGTTGGAGTTATGTGATGTTGAGGTTATCCTCTTTGATATGTTATATGTCTATGGTTAAGAGCGTAGATAGTAATTCATTGATTCATGAAAGTTATGAGTATTTTGGTAAAAGTAGTATTCAAGTAGTGTTCCTAAGTAGTGGTTTGTGAAAATTGGATGATATCTCCAAATCAAGATGGAATCTAGTTTTGCATAGTTAAAGAGAAGTTTGAGACACATTGATGGTGATGTGGTTCACAGTGCAAACTTTGAGGTCACACGAGTGAAGAGATATTGCATTTGGAAGCTAATAGTTTTATGTAATTTTGATGTAGCATATGGGGTCCTACAACCCCTTAGGACACACTTGAGCATTCAAATGTGTCAAAAGGGGACATGAGGACTTCCTTGAGGTCATAGAACACCTTATCATGTGTGAGGACCCCTAGGAAGTCCCCATGAACCCTTTTGACACATTAGAACACTCTAGTGTGTCCTAAGGGGTCCTACGACCCCTTAGGACACACTTGAGCATTCAAATGTCTCAAAAAGGATCATGAGGACTCTTAGGAATGAATGCTAGATGTTGGCAGTCATTTTGTAGTGGTTGTTGTTGCATTCATGACTATGATTGTCATTGATGTCAACACATTGATCTTTTGGAGACTAGCAGAGAAGCAGATAGTGTTTTGATTAGTGCACATGGGATATTGTAGTTGGAGCTATGTGATGTTGAGGTTATACTCTTTGATATGTTATATGTCTATGGTTAAGATCATAGATAGTAATTTATTGATTCATGAAAGTTATGAGCATTTTGGTAAAAGCGGTATTCAGGCAGTGTTCCTGAGTAGTGGTTTGTGGAAATCAGATGATATCTCCTAATCGGGATGGAATCTAATTTTGCATAGTTAAAGGGAAGTTTGAGACACATTGATGGTGACATGGTTCATAGCACAAACTTTCAGGACACACAAGTGAAGAGATATTGCATTTGGAAGCTGACAATTTTGTGTAATTTTGATGTAGTGTATGGAAACTTTTATTTTGTAATTATGTGTCGACTCATTTGTAATTATTTGAGTGTGGTATAAAGGAAGGAATGTTTTTCCTTATTCTATGTATTTGAAATGTGAAAATAGTATGAGCATGATTTGGTTGCATGCGAATGTAAGCATGAAGTGAAGAAAAGAGCCTAAGAAATTGTGAAAGTGAAATTGTGAAGGAAGACATGTGAAGTACAGAGATTTGGGATTGAGATCTGGTGTAATAGTGAGTGCAGTTTGGCATAGTAAGGAGGTAACATATTTCATATTATTCTAATGAATAATATCAAGGTTATTTGGATAGCATGTTCAGTGATCTTACCCTGAAGCTATTTGGGCAGTGGGTCCTTCTGTCTTCCATAACTCTTAATAGGGTTAGAATCTTTTAACAGGGATTCAAAATCTTCTAACAGGGATTTATATGTACTGAATGTATTTCATAAGACTCCTAACAGAGTCCATCCTCTCACAAGGAATATTCATATTAGTGCATCTTTTATGGGCATCATTCCCACCGGGGTTTACTCTTTGATGAAGAGGTTCCCTAGTCAACATATCTGGTGTTATCGTGTCATTGTGTATGAATATCTTTGCATGGTTAGTAATTGCATTGCTTACATGGTTAAATTCTATTGAAGATGTTAAAATTTATAATTATCTGATAAATAATTCACCCCCCCCCCTTCTCATTTATCTTGGTGGACCTTACTTTCTAACAATTGGTATCAGAGCAGCAGGTCCTTGAAAGGAAAGTTTAATAGCTTAAGGAGATCGATGGTGAATTTCAGGAAAGAAAGCCCTAAGTTTGATAAAGTAAATTTTGACAGCTGGAAGGAAAAGATGAAGACACATCTATTGTGTTTAGGACCAAGCTATTGGTTGATTACAAAGAATTATAGGACTATAATTCAAGATGACAGTCTTGAAACAAGTTCTAAAGATGATGTAGATCTATTCATGTGTAACATACTTGCAAGAGAAGCACTCTTGATAGCACTTCCAGAGAATGAATATAGTTAGCTAAAATTTTTTAAGAAATCTAATGAAATTTGGAAAGCTTTACACTCTACTTTTGAAGGTGATCAACATGCAAAAAGAGCTAGATTACATAATTGGATATGTGCATTTGAAGATATTAGAATGATGGAAGATGAATCTGTTAGAAGCTATATTGGTACAATGTCAGAAATTATTGCAGGGATAAAATCTTGTGGAGGATCAAAGACAAAGAATGAAGTGATATGAAAAATTTTGAGGACATTGACTCATGTATTTAAGCAGACAACACAGATGATTGAACAAGTTATACCTTGTAGTAAAAACTTTATAAGAGAGACTCTCCTTGGAAGATTGGAAGCAGCAGAGATGAACCTGAGGTTATCAGGAGACATACCTAGAATGGAGACAACATTCAGTGCTCTTAGTATTCATCCTACTTTGTCAAGAAGTACCAATGTGAGTGGAGATTATGCCAGCAAGAGTAGATCTAGAAATGAAGAAGATAAGAAGATTGAAGAAGGTATTTCCTTACTTTTGAAAAGAGAACCAGATGGTAAGAAAATTTTTAAATGTTGGACTTGTCAAGAATATGGTCATTTTGCATCTAAATGTCCTAAGAGAGTTAAGAAGTATAGAAATAATTTCAAGCCTAGAAGATCTAAGGAATGTTATTATGCTAATGATGAAGATCTTGAAGCTAGTATAGAAAGAACTTTGAGTGAAAGTGATACTGAGAATAATGATGAAATAGGATTTGTAGCAATTAAAGAAGAAAAAGCACTAGTTTCCCAAGTTGAAAAAAAAGTTGATTGGATTATAGATAGTGGTTGTTCACATCATATGACAGGAGATATGAAGAAGTTCCTAAAGTTTAACAATTATGATGGAGGAGTTGTTAGAGTTGGTAACAATTCACCTTGTTTGATTAAGGTATAGGATCTATTACTCTTGATGGAAAGACTAATACTGATGATGTTTACTTTGTTGATGGATTGAAACATAATCTTTTGAGTGTTGGACAGTTAGTGGATAAGGGGTATTAAGTTTGGTTTACTGAGAAAACTTGTGTGATAAAGGATAAAGATGGAAATCTAATTGGAATTGGATCTAGAACTAGAGGTAATGTATTTTAATTGAATCCTACTGAGATGACATGCTTGATTACTAAAATTGATGATAGTTGGTTATGACATAGAAGGTTTTGTCATATAAACTTTGATAACATTGTGAAAGTGAGTACTACACTTGTAGTAAGGGATTTGCCTAAAATTATGAAGCCTACTAACATGATTTTCAAAGAATGTGTGATGGCTAAGCAGAAGAGAAGTTCATTTCCTAGTAAGAAGTTCACATTGGTAGAGAAGTTGGAGATTGTTCATACAGACTTGAGCGGTCCTACCAGGACTAGAGGATTCTATGGAGAAAGGTATTTTATGATTCTTGTTGATGATTTTACAAGAATGATGTGGATTGCATTTCTAAAAGAAAAATCTGAAGCATTTGGTAAGTTTAAGATCACTAAGAATAAAGTTGAGAATGAATCTGGAATGAAGATTAAATGTTTGAGATCTAATAGAGGTGGAGAATTTACTTCTAGAGAGTTTAACACTTTTTGTGAAGTGAATGGTATTAAGAGACAATTTTCAACCCCTAGAACACCTGAAAAAAATGGTATTGCAGAAAGAAGAAACATGTTAGTAACTAAAGCAACAAGAGCTATGTTATTTGAGAATGACTTGGTGAAGACATTTCGGAGAGAAGAAGTGAATACAATAGTATATACAATAAATAGAGTACAAATCAGAGCAGACACAGATAAGACACCTTATGAATTATGGTTTGGATATGCAGCCTCAGTTAAGTATTTTAGAATTTTTGGAAGCAAATGTTATATAAAGAGAGATGATGATATTGGAAAGTTTGATCCTAGAAGTGATGAAGGTATTTTTCTTGGATATTCTTTGAAGAGAAAAGCATATAGATGTTACAATAAGAGAACTAAAACTATTGTTGAGAGGGAAAATGTTAAAGTTGATGAGAAGTTTAAAATTTAGGAAAGAATGCTTGATTATGAATCTGATGAAGAAGCTAATCCTCAGCCTAAAATTGAAACTACTGAATTATTCTTTGAGACTGACAGTGAATTGTTGATTGAGAATCATACTGCAGAAGAAACTAGAGAAGAAACCAGAGAAGAATCTATAGTTGAAGCAAGATTTGTGACGATGACACCGAACAAGTATCTATCTAGACATCATCCTGTTGAACAAGTTATTGGAAGTTTGGACAAAGGAGTTATGACTAGAAATAAGGTACATTTATGTTTGATTTCTCAAATTGAACCTAAATCTACTAATGAAGCTTGTGAAGATGAACATTGGATTAATGCTATGAAAGAAGAACTAGATCAAATTGAAAAGAACAAGATATGGGAATTGGTTCCTAGACCTAAAGACAAGAATGTGATTGGAACTAAATGGGTATTCAAAAACAAGATGAATGAACAAGGAGAAGTAGTAAGAAACAAAGCAAGACTAGTATGTAAGGGATACTTACAACAAGAAGGAATTGATTATGAAGAAACCTTTGCACCAGTAGCAAGACTTGAAGTAGTAAGAATGTTTTTAGCTTATGCAACTTTTAAGATATTCAAAGTGTATCAGATGGATGTGAAGTCCACATTTCTGAATGGTGAATTGGAAGAAGAAGTCTACATTGAGAAAACTAAAGGTTTTCCTTTGACTCAAGAAGGAGATATGGTATGTAAACTGAAGAAAACATTATATGGACTAAATCAAACACCTAGAACTTGGTATGCTAGATTGGATAAGTATTTGTTGAAATTAGGATTTACTAAAGGAACAACAGATAGTAATATATACACAAAAGAAATTGAAAATGGATTGTTAGTTATAGTTATTTTTGTTGATGACATTATCTTTGGAGGAGAAGATGAAGCTAGTGACAAATTTGCTGATGAAATGAAGACTAAATTTGAAATGAGCATGATTGGTGAGATGAAATACTTTTTGGGATTACAGATAACAAAAAACAATGATGGTATCTTTGTTAGCCAGATAAAGTACTTGAATGATTTGTTGAAAAGATTTGGAATGGAGAACTGTAAACTAGTTGGAACACCTATGGTTACAGGACAAAAACTATCAAGAAAATATGAAACACCAATAGTTGAGAAAAAGAAATACAGATCCATGATTGGAGGATTGTAGTACTTAACACACACTAGACTAGATATACAACATTCAATTGGAATGGTAGCAAGATTTCAAGTTGAACCTAGAGAGTCACATTATGCAATAGTAAAGAGGATATTGAGATACTTAAGAGGCACAATGGACTATGGATTGTGGTATGAAAAATCTGATGATTTTACCCTATGTGCATATACAGATGTTGATTGGGGAGGTAGTGTTGATGATAAGAAAAGCACCAGTGGTGGAGCCTTTTTTCTTGGATGAAGATTGGTTTCCTGGTTGAGCAAGAAGCAAAATTGTATTTCACAAAGTACAATAGAAGTAGAATATGTAGCAGTAGCAAACAATTGTAACCAGATAATTTGGATGAAGCAGATGCTGAAGGATATTGGAATTAAGTTTTTTGAGCCTATTGTCATACATTGTAACAACAACAGCACAGTTAGTATGTCTAAGAATCCTATATTGCATTCTAAAACTAAGCATATAGAGATCAAGTATCATGTTGTAAGAGAGAAAGCTGCTGAGAAAGAAGTCAGACTAGAGTACATAAGCACAAAGGAACAGATAGCAGACATATTTACAAATCCTTTTCCTAAGGATACATTTGAGTATCTGAGAGGTATGCTTGGGGTTATGCCCTAGCCTACTTTTGAGTAATGATGTAGTTGATTGCATTTTTCTAGTGGTATATGAGCCCTATCTTTTTATGGATTGGATGTTGGTACTTCCTCTATGGGGGAGTATGTGTATCCAAGCTGAGTCATGAGGACTCTTGTGAATGTACTTTCTAAAATAGTGTCTTTTGACATTGAGTTGTTGTTGACATAGTGATGAAATTTTTGTCATTGATGTCAATGGGGGAGAAGTGTACATGAAAAACCCTATGTACCATCTGTTGGAGAGAATTGTATAGGAAAATGAAGCAAGATTTGATTGATGAAGATGATTTTAAGAATTTTCAGAGCATCAGTGCAGTAGTGTTGCAGTATTGGATTTTTGGAACATTGGATGTTTTTCATCTATGTTGCCATCAATGCCAATGGGGGAGATTGTTAGAAATGAATGTTGGATGTTGGTAGTCATTCTGTAGTAGTTTTTGTTGCATTCATGACTATGATTGTCATTGACGTCAACACAGTGATCTTCTGGAGACTAGCAGAGAAGTAAAAAGTGTTTTGATTAGCGCACATGGGATATTGTAGTTGGAGCTATGCGATGTTGAGGTTATACTCTTTGATATGTTATATGTCTATGGTTAAGAGTATAGATAGTAATTCATTGATTCATGAAAGTTATGAGCATTTTGGTAAAAGCAGTATTCAGGTAGTGTTCCTGAGTAGCAGTTTGTGGAAATCAGATGATATCTCCTAATTGGGATGGAATATAGTTTTGCATAGTTAAAGGGAATTTTGAGAGACATTGATGGTGATGTGGTTCATAGTGCAAACTTTGAAATCACACGAGTGAAGAGATATTGCATTTGGAAGCCGACAGTTTTGTGTAATTTTGATGTAGCGTATGGAAACTTTTATTTTGTAATTGTATTCCAACTCATTTGTAATTATTTGAGTGTGGTATAAAGGAAGGAATGTTTTTCCTTATTTTATGTAGTTGAAATGTGAAAATAGTGTGAGTATGGTTTGGTTGCATGCAAATGTAAGCATGAAGTGAAGAAAAGAGCCTAAGAGATTGTGAAAGCGAAATTGTGAAGGAAGACATGCGAAGTATAGAGATCTGGAATTGAGATCTGGTGTAGCAGTGAGTGCGGTTTGGCATAGTAAGGAGGTAACATATTTCATATTATTCTACTAAATAATATCAAGGTTATTTGGACAATGTGATCAGTGATCTTACCCTGAAGTTGTTTGGGCAGTGGGTCCTTCTGTCTTCCATAACTCTTAACAAGGTTAGAATCTTTTAACAGGGATTCAAAATATCCTAATAGGGATTTATATGTACTTAATTTATTTCATAAGACTCCTAATAGATTCCATCCTCTCATAATGAATATTCATATTAGTGCATCTTTTGTGGGCATCATTCCCAGAGGGGTTTACTCTTTGATCAAGAGGCTCCCTAGTCAACATATCTTGTGTTATTGTGTCATTGTGTATGAATATCTTTGCATGGTTAGTAATTGCATTTCTTACATGGTTAAATTCTATTGAAGATATTAAAGGTTATAATTATTTGATATTTGATTCACCCCCCCTCTTAGTTATCTTGGTGGACTTTACTTTCTAACAAGGACTTCCTAGGGGTCCTAGTACGCTTTATCACACGTTAGGACCCCTAGGAAGTCTCCATGACACCTTTCGACACATTAGAACTCTCAAGTATGTCCTAAGGGGTCCTACAACCCCTTAGGACACACTTGAGCATTTAAATGTGTTGAAAGGGGTCATGAATTCTTCCTAGGGGTCCTAGTACGCCTTATCATGTGTTAGGACCCTTAGGGAGTCCTCATGACCCCATGTGACATATTAGAACCCTCAAGTGTTTCCTAAGGGGTCCTACAATCTCTCTCTATCTCTTTCTCTCCTCTCTCCTCTCTCCTCTCTCTCTCTCCTCTCTCTCTCATCTCTCTCTCTAGGTGAGAGAGAGAAAGAGAGGAGAGAGGAAAGAAAGAGAGGAGAGATAAAGGTGAGCAAGACCTCTCTCTCTCTAGGTGAGAGAGAGAAGAGAGGAGAGAGAAAGGTGAGTGAGATCTCTCTCTCTCTAGGTGAGAGAGAGAGAGGAGAGAGGAGAGAAAGAGAGGAGAGAGGAGAGTGAGAGTGAGAAATAGTAAGCTATTGGATATCTGATAATATCAGATATCCGATAATATCAAATATCCTATTCTTTTCACTGGTGTTAAAAAAAAACAAGATTCTCTAGGTCCCTCGAGAGAGTCACGTGTTTTTCTTGAATTACAGGATTTGAGTTGTAGTGAGAAGACAAAAAACCACTTATTGGGGTGATTTTCTCTATTACCAAAGGTATTTCATCTTTTTTTGGGGTGATTTTCTTGATTACCAAGGGTATTTCATCTTTTTTTTGGGTGATTTTCTATATTAGTGTTAGGCCATTTTTTTGTCAGTGCAAAAATCCTATGAAAATGTCCTCTTTCCTTGCAAGTTTGTTTGAAGTGTCTTGCCCCTGGTAGTTTATGTTGTCACCAAGCTCTGGTCCAAATCACATTTCTTGAATCACATAATCCAAAAAGTTATTCGATTTTCAAGGTCTGTAGGAAATTGTCAAAATCTGCCACAGTGTCGAAAACCCACAGTGTTTTCGAAAACCCGTGATGTTTGAACCTTTTTTGCCCGCATAAAAACCCTTGGTGTTTTTAGCTTCCTTGTTTACCTTTGTGTCATGTTGAAAATTTTGTGTGTTTTTGATCTTTCATCGAAAACCCTATGTGTTTTCGACCTTGCATTTCTTCTTTTCTGTCGGTTCTCCTTGTTCATCTATCTTAACTACGCAAGTGTGACGATGTGGAGCCAGTTTCTTCAAAGCTGCAGAGGAAGGAGATCAACGGTCGGCATGTGATCACATGGAATATTATTTCCCCATGTGATCATGTGCTTGCCATCAATTTTGTTTGTTCCAAATGTTGCTTCGGTGAAGTGGGCCTGGTGTCAGAGGGGTGACAGATGGCATGACCTTATTGGCTGTCACATGGCCGCATGTCAGAATTTTCTGACATGCGATCATGAAATCGCTTGCCATCTATCCACATGGGTCTTGGCTCTTTGCAGTTGGTGATTTCTATTCCGTGGTCCCAGAGTCAGTGATGTGGCGGCTTTGGGTTGGTTGTCGCATGATTGCATAGCCCAATTTTTGGCTATGCGATCATGCGACCGGTTAACATGTGTCCATAGTGGTTACAGTGGTGGTTGTGGTGGTGGTTGTGGTGATGGTTGTGGTAGTAGTCTATGGGTTGCTGCATGTTCGCATATCCCATTTTCAGGCTATGAGATCATGTGATAGGGAACCATGTGTGCTGGGGCCCGTCTGTAGTTGTTTGGTGGTCCCGTTCGCAGGTGAGGTCATGGTGATCTCCAGTTGGTCCATGCTGGCGGGATGTTAAGGTTTGAACACGGGCCCAGGCTAGGGATTCTCACTGGTGATTTAATAGCTGGCAGGGTGTATGTTAGCAACTTGTCGCATGTTTGCATGAGCCATTTTTCTAGCTTGTGAACATGTGACATGCCCTTTTGTGGCAACGGTCTGGCATCGATGGTTATGCAGAAGGCAGGGGGAAATGGCATGTCACATGTTCGCATAGCCCATCTTCGAGCTATGCGATCATGTGACCAAGCATAAAATTGGAGCCCATTTCCTATGGTGGTGAGTTGTGACTGCGAAATTGCATGACTGAAGGCAAACAGTTAAGAAACTTAAAGCCTGCGAATGCATGGTGACCATTTATTTTCAAATTTGGATTTGCAATGACAGGAGGTACCCAAAATTTATGGTTTTCTAGCCATTTTTTGGTTGGTTTGGTGGCACTAGTGGTTGTAGCCCTGGCCCTAGCTGTCTATAGCTTGTTGCAACCTATTTTGGGTTCCCATGGTAGCTAGTGGTATAAAGGGTCAAAATTTTGACTTGTTGAGGGTTCCATTTTTATTTGGTTCCAGTGGGAAATAGAAGGCTTTGTCACATTGCATGTAAGCTAAATAGAATTCCTAGAAGTCTTTTGCAGGTTATTGAAGTGGTTTGATCTTTGTCTTACTTTGATCATGTACATGACTCATTATACTTAATGTAAGTTTTTCATGCTTCCAAGTCTCTCCTTGGTGTCATTCATATGAATCTTGGATTTTCTGATCCATTGCATAGTTTTCCCTTTGCACATGTTCTTGTCTTTAGTTCTTGGTCTAGGATCAGGTGAAATATACTTTAGAGGGGACATAGATTCAGTCTTGGTTGTCTACAGAATGATCTTATAAGTAGTGGATGGGCTAGAATATTTATATTTATGGCTGTGAGTCTTTGACAATAGTTGGTTCATGTTCTCATTGTTTGTATGTGAGGTCTGCCCAGTGGATAATGGCATTGATCAAGGGTTAGTATATTCAGTGGAGTCCAATGTTTGATGGGTTTTTGGCTATTTCCTACATGTCTTTATATCAATACCATCACCAGTAATACCCTTCACAAGACCATTTTATCTTACATAGTAGAGTTGATTCAATGAATGCCTAGTTAGCATTTAGCAATCCTTTACTATGATCTGCTTTATGAATCCAGAAGTATAGGGTGTGTAGTGAGTTTGAATTTTGTCTAGATTAGGTGCACCCACCTTGGTTTTGTAGAGCCAGAAGCAGAACGGGGCATATTAAGACCCTATAGTTGGTCCAGTTGCCTTGCAGAGCTTTCACATTTGGATTTAACTAGTCCTAATATCAGTCTCAAGGCATATTGGCAGCCATTTGTGCATAAGAGTTTTCGGACACCAACAATTAGCATAGGTATTTCATCTTTTTGTGGGGTGATTTTCTCGATTACCAAAGGTATTTCATCTTTTTAAGGGGAGATTTTCTCTATTACCAAAAGTATTTGCATCTACTTTTTGGTCTAACTATGGGGAGTAGTAGTCATTGAAAGCATAAATGAAAGAGGAGACTCACAAATGAAGATGTTGAAGTGTATAAAGAAATGGATATGGTTGCCCATTGGAATAAGAGACAAGGAATGTTAAATATGAATGAAGATGTCGGCATAGACCCACCTTTGAATGTGGTTTCAACTGAAGAACATGAATTTGAAGATGAAAATTTATGTTTTCAAAATGAGAATTTAGGTTTTGAAGATGAAAATGTAGGTTTTGAAAATGAACATGCAGATGTGGCCAATGGAAGTGTGGACATTGCCAATGACAATCCATGGATTGAATATGAAGGTATTGACAATGATAATGGTGCATATGAACCAAATCAATGTTACACATCTCCAAATTATATGAGAAATGAAGTCCCTTCTGAGGAAGAAAAAAAAACTTAAAAATTGAGACCTTCAAGAAGAACTAAATGGTTACTTGAAATTAATGAGAACATAATGAGCAATTTCAATGGCAAGAGATTAGAGAGAACCATTCGGTTGTGGGTTTCAAAACTTTTTGATCACTTTTTTAGGCACAAGATGTTGGGTGAGCAATGTCAAATGTTTGTGAAATTGTTAAAGATGTAGAAGATGAGACGTATACTAGTCAAATTGAAGATTAGTGTGAACAAGAAAAAGGAGCGGAATGCTATTATTGTGAGAAATATTTTTAGTGCTCTCAATTCCATTGGGAAGACTACCAAGGAAAAAGATAAGAGAGCTGCTAGGAGGGTTATTACAACCTCTTTAGTAAGTCATCATTTGAGCAAGGCTCGTTTGATGAGACAAACTTGTGTTGACTTGAATCTAAATCATAAAACTTTGGATAGAGCACTTGAAAGAAAAGAAATACTTGATGATCCTCTTCAAAATGATACATGGGCTTATGGTGGGAGACTTTCACGTTGTGATAAGAAGCTTACCAATCCTATGAAGGATCAAAATCAACTATTTTGGCAATCTAACTCAAGAGTGTCACCAAATGTGAAGGATGTCTTGGAGTTGAGAATTAGCATTCGAGACCACACCCCGCATCCCAAACATTATTTGGAGGTGAGTCAAACAATGTTATTCAAAAAATTTTGTGAGACACATCCAACATTGCAAATATCACAAAGAGCTTTTGAAGCCCTGAAGCCTTTTTTTTGTGTGCCTCTTAAGATTCAAAATACTTGTTGTTGCAAATATCATGTGGAGTTTTCAATGCACCTTGAATTGTTACGATCCATTCATTCTACTTTGCATAGTAGTGAAATGTTGGAGGAGTGTGGTGCAAGTGCTCTTCCAAAATCATCAAGAGACTTTCTAGATCATTTTTTATGTGCTAGAGATGATGGATGTTTCTTTTATAGAAAACATTGCTTAAATGACAAGTGCTCAGAGTGTGGTGGGCTAGTGAAGTTTGTTGAATGTTTTCATGAGGGCTGCGAACATGATTTTGGAAAGATAATTGTCCACAAAAAGGTATATGAAACCATTAAATATACATTAAAAAGTGGAGGTGAAGGCTCTAGATGTGAGTTGGTTACTAAAGAATGCAAGGTAGCTGATTTTATTTCAGATTTCAGGAAGAATCTTTTTTACAAGTATGTAAGGCATAGTCACAGGTCTTAGTGGTTTAATCAACAATTCAGGATGTGTAAGGACACTTTCCCAATTGGCACTATTATATCAGTTGTTGACTTTGTAGAGAATTATACATTGCAGCCCCAAAATGAGTTGCAAGCTCAATACTACAATTCTATTTAGGTTTTGTGCACATAACATATAGACATTCCCCTGATAGTATAGAAGATGACCGGAAGATAATCAGAGAGTACCATTTTTATATGAGTGATGATAGATCGTACTCATCTGAGTTTGTCCAACATTGCTTTGAAAACTATTTTGAGTGGGTGTAGGAAAATAATATTACTATGGATAGACATCTCATTTGGTGAGATAATTGAATAGGTCAATTAAAAAATGCTTGTATGTTTTATTGGTTATGTAGAATGCATGTAGAGAGAGGTGTACCTCATATTTGGAGTTTTTTTGAGGCTGGTCATAGAAAAGGGGAGCATGATGGAGCAGGTGCATGTGTAAAGAGAGCTCTAGTTAAGGAGCAACTAAGGATTTCAGGTGTAGAACTCATTGATGCTCATTCTATTGTTTATTGGTTTACTTCAACATTGTTACAGGGGGGGACTCTTAATTTAGCGGTGCATAGATTCTTTTGGTTGGTTGAGTTGGGCACAATAGGAGATAGGTTGGATTGTCAAACTATGCAAGATTCTTCAAAAATGCATTCATTTCAAAGCTTAGATGCTGGTACATGCACAATTTGGATATGAGAGTTGTCTTGTTATTGTCAGAGTTGTCTTCAGTGTGATTGGGATCAGTGTGAGTCAAGTGAGTGGGTTGATACATGGGTTCCACATTATCTTACTCCTTTATCTTTCATAGTCTCTGTAATAAATGATGACATGGATTATTCACTTGACTATGACCATCCTTCAGATCTTCTACATATAGGACATGATTTTACATTGGTTACACCAGAAGGGAATGATGAGAGATCAGATTACTGGTTAGCACGTTATGTACGAGGAAAGTAGAAACTTGCACAACTGATGACAGATGATGATATGTTCACATATCCAATAGGATCACATGTTGTTGTGGGAACATGGTTGCACACATATATGATTAGAAATAATGGCATTCCTATGTTTGAAGACTATGAGAAGCACAAAACCATTCTCATGTATTCACACCTTGTTATAGCAGCCAATGTTAAGTTGTTGAAACATCAAGGAAAACCAAAGAGAAAGGAACTTTGGACTATTAGTACTATTGATCATGAAGCAATACTGAATACTCTCAAGCAAAGAGATGACCCTTTAGGCACACTTCAATAGGTAAGTTCAACTCAAGTTAAAATATAGTTCTGTAATTTGCAGATTTAGATGCGAAAAGGGCACTTCTTATATTCTCTATTAACTTTTCTTCTGCCTTTCGAATGCTGGGATTGGAGCTGAAAGGAAACTTATTTTTTATATATAGTTGTGTAATTTGCATATTTAGATGTCAAATTGTGTATATAAAACCAACAATTGAATGTAATGTGCATAGTTAGATGCCAAATTTTGTATATAAAAACAACAATTGAATATAATGTGCATAATTAGATGCCAAATTTTGTATATAAAAACAACAATCGAATATAATGTGCATATTTAGATGCCAAATTTTTTATATAAAAAATTTGATGCAAAATTAGATGCGAAATTGGAAATATAAAAGAGCCCATGAGGTTGATTTGCAAATATTAAAAGCTCACATTTGTATCATCTTAATGCCATGTAAAGCACAAAAAACATGTTTCCTTACTATGAATGTTATATCATTATATAATTTGTATCATCTTAATTTTGTATCCCTACATTTCTATTATCTTAATTCCATTACATTTGTATTGTCAAATGATGTAATAGTTGGAGTCATTGAGTTAAAATTGGTCAAATGTGTCCAAAGTAAAATGATGATTCCCTGGTGAAGGGATAGTGTTCAAGGATTGCATCTTGGCACCGAATGGACTATGTCATTAGCTCTAGTTGGGTGGGTAAACACTAGCCACAACCCCATTTTGACCATTGAGTTAGCAGAACATTCCGAACCACGCCGGACTAAAGTGTCCCCAAGGTGCACTAAGCACGATTGGGCAGAAAAATTTTGAGGATCATAACTTGAACCCTATGAGAGGTATTGAAGATCCATGAGATGCTACAAGATGGTGTTTTCAAGGCCTAGAATAACCTCTCTCTATTCTGGGAGATTCAAATTTGTTTGAATTTGGCACGCGAGTCTCACTCAATGCCAAAACTTGCAGTGAGGGTCAATTGAAAGTTGCACCAATGGATTACTTCCAAAACATTCATCCCAACATCAAATGGACTATTCTATTAGCTCCTCTTGGGTGGGTAAGCACTAGGAACAACCCCATTTTCACCACTGAGTCAGCAGAACATTCTGGACCACGCTGGACCAAAGTGTCCCCAAGGTGCACTAAACATAATTGGGCAGAAAACTTTTGAGCCTTGTAACTCGAACCCCATGAGAGGTATTAGAGATCCATGAGATGCTACAAGATGAAATTTCCAAGGCCTACAATAACCTCTCTCCATTCTGGAAGATTCAATTTTTTTTGAATTTGGCACGCGAGTCTCTCTTGATGCCAAAACTTGTAGTGAGGGTCAGTTGAAAGTTGCAACAATGGATTACTTCGAAACCATTTGTCCTAACACCAAATGGACTATTCCATTAGCTCTAGTTGGGTGGGTAAACACTAGGCACAACCTTATTTTGACCATTGAGTAAGCAGAACATTCCAGACCACATCGGACCAAAGTGTCCCCAAGGTGCACTAAGCATGATTGGGCAGCAAACTTTCGAGCCTCATAACTCAGAACTCGAACCCCATGAGAGGTATCAAAGATCCATGAGATGCTATAAGATGGTATTTTTGAGGCCTAAAATAACCTCTCTCTATTTTGGGAGATTCAATTTTTTTTGAATTTGGCACGCCTGTCTCGCTTGATGCCAAAACTTGTAGTGATGGTCAGTTGAAAGTTGCACCAATGGATTACTTCCAAACCATTCATCTCAGCACCGAATGGACTATTTCATTAGCTCTGGTTTGGTGGGTAAATGCTAGGCATAATCACATTTCAACCACTAAGTCAGCAGAATGTTCCGGACCACGTCGAACCAAAGTGTCCCCAAGGTGCACTAAGCATGATTGGGCGATGAACTTTTGAGACTCGTAACTCAGACTCCGTGAGAGTTATTGGAGATTTTTGAGATGCTAAAGGATGAAATTTTTGAGGCCTACAATAACCTCTCTCCATTTTGGGAGATTCAAATTTGTTTGAATTTGGTACGCGAGTCTCGCTCGATGCCAAAACTTGCAATGAGGGTCAGTTGAAAGTTGCACCAATGGATTACTTCCAAACCATTCATCTTGGCACTGAATGGACTATGCCATTAGCTCCATTTGGGTGGATAAACACTAGGAACAACCCCATTTCAACCACTAAGTCAGTAGAATGTTCCGAACCACGCTGGACCAAAGTGTCCCCAAGGTGCACTAAACACAATTGGGCAACAAACTTTTGAACCTTGTAACTCAGACCTCATGAGAGGTATCAAAGTTTTGTGAGATGATACAAGATGACATTTTCAAGGCCTACAATAACCTCTTTCCATTTTGGGAGATTCCAATTTGTTTGAATTTAGCATGCGAGTCTCGCTCGATGCCAAAACTTATAGTGAGGGTCAATTAAAAGTTGCACCAATGGATTACTTCCAGACCATTCATCCTAGCACCAAATGGACTATGCCATTAGCTCTGGTTGGGTGGGTAGACATTAGGAATAACCTTGTTTTGACCACTAAGTCAGTAGAACATTTCGAACCACACCGGACCAAAGTGTCCCCAAGGTGCACTAAGCAGGATTGCGTAGTGAACTTTTGAGGGTCGTAACTTGAACCCCACAAGAGGTATTGGAGATTTGTGAGATGCTATAGGATGGAATTTCTAAGGCCTACAATAACCTCTCTCCATTCTAGGAGATTCAAATTTTTTTGAATTTTGCACACCAGTCTCGCTCGATGCCAAAACTTGCAGTGAGGGTCAGTTGAAAGTTGCACCAATGGATTAGTTCCAAACCGTTCATCCTAGCACTAAATGGATTGTTCCATTAGCTTTGGTTGGGTAGGTAAATGCTAGGCACAACCTCATTTTGACCATTGAGTCAGTAGAACATTCCAGACCACACCGGACCAAAGTGTCCCCAAGGTGCACTAAGCACGATTGGGAAGTGCACTATCGAGGCTCATAATTTGGACCCTATGAGAGGTATCAGAGATTCATGAGATGCTATAGGATGGAATTTTTGAGGCCTATAATAACCTCTCTCTATTTTGGGAGATTCAAATTTGTTTGAATTTGGTATGCTAGTCTCACTCAATGCCAAAACTTGCAGTGAGGGTCAATTGAAAGTTGCACTTAGCATGATTTTTTAACAAACTATCAAGCCTCATAACTTGGACCTCATGAGAGGGATCAGTGATCCTACAAGACCATGTTTTTGAGGCATTCCTAGTGTATTTGCAGGGGTACAGACAAAGTACCGATATTTTGTCCAAAAGACCAGTATGTTTTGATATGGCCAAAAGGGTGTTTAATTATGGAATTAGGCTAGTTTGTAGTCTTTTAGCCATTGGGAGTAAAAGGTAAGTCTACAAACCTTGAAACCACTTTAATAGATATCCTTATATACCTCAAATGATGAATTACACTTATGAACACACGTAGCACATAAAGCATACACATAAATTTTCTTAAGTCATGAAGCATACATGTAGCACATAATTATAAAGCATACAACATGAATTCACTTAAGTCATGCACGTATCCCATACATGTGAATTTAGGTTATGAATATTGAACTTGAATATACTTAAGGCATAAATTATACACAAGAGTACATACACACAAGCATATTTACATACTAACAATGAATAAATGAACACACAATTAACAAATTGGATCGAATATCAAGTTTCATAAATATATATATCAAAATTAATAATAATTATGTCCTCATGACTATATGTCTACATATCTAGATCCAATGTGGCATAAGCCATCCCAAAATATGTCATATAACATCTCAAAATAAAAAGTTCAACTACAAATATTTCTAGGACATCCTATTCTACTCATGGATCATCAAAATGGAGCCTCTTTGAAGTACTCTTCAGCTCTAATGGATCTTGCATTCAAACACAAAAGTGAAACCCCAAGTTAGATTAAAATTTAGAATCATAGTCAACAATAATAAATAAAATTTAAACTAAAATTGAACTCTCATATACCTCGCCTCTCTGTCTCCTCCCATGGGTAGGAGACCTAATATATATCCTAGGTAGCACATGAATAGTGCCACCAATGATGACTCCCACCTGTATATACTTACAAACATGAGATTGATCTACGAGTTATACTATTTAATGTTAAAAACTTGGTAGCAAATATATGTTTACAAAATAACTAAATTAAAATTAAAACTTACCTCTGTTGACCTTTCTTCAGGGATTGTTGGATGAGTCATCATCAATACAAACCCTTGCCATTCTAGCTCCCTCAAACTAGGAGTGACCTAAAAAAGTCAAATAGATACTTCATATTATCATAACTTGACCATATTATATATACTTGATAGAAAAATGCACATAAATAACTTTAGAAATGTACGTACTATGGGGCTATTACTTTGAATGGATATGCCTATGACTCTATCATGACGATAGGGTCTCACGAAATCATCACATGCCACTCTTTGTCAAATAAACCATGTAAATTAAAAATGAGTATGCACAATTGAAAAGTATACATGTATGCATAAACAAACTAAATTACTTAATTAAATTTCCTTTATCAACAGCTAAGACCTGCACCCCCTCACATTGCCCCCTGGTGGCAACTAGTGACACCTGCATTAGTATGTAAAAGATTATCATAAAAATTAGAAAACAATGTACATATACTATTATCATTAATTTAAAAGGAAACCAATGAGTACATTAAAACATATGTACCATGGAAGATTCAAGACCAAATGATATGGCTGAAAGCATGGACCCCTCCACCTGTGCCATCTCCTCCTCTATCATCAACTGAACATAAATGTAACACATTAAAAGACATAAGTGGGAAATTATTATAAAGAAATTCTACTAAAAATATGAATAATAAAATTTAAAAATAATGTAAAAAGTGAACGGTTTACCCTTACCATAACAATGGGAGTCCATGGCATTGTAGGCTCCTGATGCATATCTCCATGAGCTTCTTCAGTGCCTATAGTGTGTTGTGTAGAGTCATCCCCATCGAAGCTGAAACTATATGTATCACTATCAGTCAAGGGACCAAGACAAATATTCTTGCATATAACAAAAGTGTGGGCCACACAAACATGTGAGCTCATGGAAGTGCCAGAAGCATCAGGATGAGGAAGCAATGTTGTGCTCTACGTAACCAAAAGATCACTCAATGCGTGAATGGCCCGAATAGTCTATGAGCCAGCCTCAACAATAATGTCTGGATGTTGCACTGTGGGAGGTGGTGAAATCTCAGGAGGGGGGACATATGTGTGGGATTTCACCCATTGTGATGATGGCCTATCTTGCCGAGCACCTAAACCTACACCCTGGTTCTGTCTCATACTCCAATAATCTACCTTGTGATGAAGCACAAATTCAGCATACAATTTTCTAAGAAAATAAAATGGGACATCCAAATTCTTGTGAGGTGGTTTATCAAAAACCATCCACCAACGGTCCCAAAAGTTGTCACAAATTGCACTATTTGTGCACCATTTAATTGACAACTTGGTTTTTTTAGGGTCTACTTTTAGACCGGTTTTAGGATCCACAAAAAGATTAGCTATGTCATGTTTTGTTATATTTAGGTTCATGACTTCATCATAATCAAGCCCATCATCAAACTGGGCGTGCATGGAATCGCGCTAAAGAAGTGCAACATTATGTTGCTGTATCAGTTTCTCCATGTTTTCAATTATTGTGTTCAATGTCGTAAACATGGGGTGCAATGTGGGGATATTGGCATATGTGGTTTCCAATCCTCTAAGTTCATTTAGATTATCTCCTATTAGATCTTCTAAATAATGATGGTTTGTGACAGGTACATCTTCTCGAGGTGGGGGATTGTTGGGAGGTGGGTCTGGATTGTTTGTGGGATCATTAGGAAGGTTTTCTGATTCCATGTCTGATAGCAATGAAAAAAATATATATAATTACAATGAATTTTAAAAAACAATACAAAAACTCATTGCTACCCTAATTTTTATATAAAAAACTATATATTTATATTTAAAGATAACAAAAAATAATCAAACCAATAAAAAATAGAAGCTAAACTTACCTGGGAAATTTGGGAAAAATTGGGATAGGGGATATGGGACCAGATATCTGAAAGCCTAACTGTGTTCAACATTTTTGCAATGAAAAAATGTTGAACGCGGCTGGATACAATGATTTATATTCACTGGCAAATATCAGATATTCAATATGATCGGATATCTGATAATGCCTTCAGGTTTGGATTTTAGTTTGGTCAGGTGTACTGGCACCCAGGCCTACCAAAAAGTCAACAAATCTATTTGTGCGCTCTTTTTTGGGATGAGTGAGAATAAGTTTTTTTCACATCACCACTTTTTGGCATACCATGATCCTGCACATACCCAATATAAATAAAAGTATATTAAAAAATGTAGCTTTACTAATTCAACGAAGTCTTACCTAGTTTAAAATTTGATTATGTTAAATTTATATCTTGTTGCATTAAATTATATAAAGGAACTATGAAGAGACTTAGTTGTAATTAAAAATGAAACATTAACAACATACACATTAATGTTTGTACCATTAATATGCTTTCTGGGAGATTTTTTATGATATCACATATAAAGAGTTAATAATCCACCCTTCCCAAGCAACATTATTACCGAGCATATATTTATAGAAAAGCTTCCAATAACGAAGACAAATCCCTACTTTCAAGTGAAAACTTAAATGAAATACGTAGTTAAACTTTTTGAAAACATAATCATAGAAATGAGATTTTTTTTTTTGCGAGTACTAAATTAAAACAGCAACCAGACATTTACATTGATTCTTATCTACCTCTAAACATCAATCCTACATGTCATTTCCATAAAAGGATATATCAAGCTCCTTCCTCATAAATTTTTTAGCTCAATAGATAGGAAATATATAAATTAATCTACTATAATTTACAAGCATTTCCAATGCTAGGCTTTTCAACATAGCCTCGTTTAAACAATTATCACAAAGGCTCAAGGCCAAAAACTCAAATAACTTTTAGAAGATATAAATATCCATATTCCCTTTAATTTCTTTAAACTAGCAAGCTAAGCCTTGTGAAAATCTGCAAAACAACAAATGGACCATGGAGGCTCACCTCCCAACCTAGGCCATTTCAAGGCCACCCCCGAGCTAGGGGAAACAAAGATGGATATGGGTTTCAACATGCATACATCAAGCACATAACAAACAAAATCCAAAACCATAAACATCAAATTCCCTTTCCCAAGGCTAGCACCTCATGAGTCACCTTGGACCCATAGTAGGGATGAAGGTGGAAGCTACCCAAAAAGGAGAATGCCAAAATACATGAATTAACCAACCTTTAAAAAGGCCCAAAATTTTCTCATAACGCCTCCACAAGGCCAAAGATTCAACCAACAACCCTTCACATTCCACAAAATATCAACCCCCTTATGTCCCCCAATAACAATATACACAAGATGGCAACATGGATGCCCATACATCCATGCCTTATCCCCTTCCTTCTTGAGGAAAGACTCTAGACTAGATGAGTAGTCCCAAATTTTTCCCTTCACCCATCAATGCTCTCTTCCCTCCCAAGGGTGAGTTTGGCCTTGCACACCCAAAGAAAACAATGAAACAAAGAAAGGAAGATACACATACATGCAAAGACAAGAAGCCATGAATCTACATAAAGAACTATCATTTACACAACATAGAAAGTAAAAATATACACATAGCAATAAGGACATGATAATTCAAGATCCAACCTTGATCCAAGCTAATGGCAAGAGGGTTGAAATGAGCTTTCTCCAAATAGTGTCCTCCTTTGCTATGCAATAACCAAAATCCTCCAGAAGACCAAAACTAGATTCACAATCTCACAAACTCTCAAGTCTCCAAAAATTGGAGAGTGGAAAATTACCCTCAAATTTTCCCTCCAACTCCTTAAGAAGGAAAACCCTAATCCATTCAATCAAGAGGGATAAATTCAAACTTCAAAATTCAAAATGAGGAGTGGGTTTGGAATGCATCTCCAATTTTCGTCACTTTTCAAAAGAGAATCTTTTGGAAGGGCAAAAATAGCCAAAATACATCATAATGGTCAAAATTTGACCCCCAGCACATGGCACCACTATGTGGTAGTCTATTTTTAACCACCACTACCCGATATGGTCACTAAATGCCTCTCAAAAGACCACCTAAAGATTGAATCCGAAAATGAAAGAGATTCCCACTCATGGCCCCTAAAAATAGAGACCACTCACACACACTAAGCACTTGGGCATGCCAACTCACATGACATGTGTCAATTGACACCACAAATAAATCACATTACAACACAATACACATGGCATACCAAGTAGACTAAAATAAT
>BSBK01006202.1:80000-92500 GCA_027943335.1 Chamaecyparis obtusa | reverse complement strand
GTTGATGAATATTATTAATGGATCAAATAATAACATATTGATAGATGAAATAATAATTATTTCAGTGTCTACAAACTCCATTAGCTAAAATCACAACCAACAAAATATGGTGGTGGTAGTTGTAATAGGATTATATATACACCAAACAAGGAATGTATGAGCAGGATCCCTGGTATGTACGGATGAGAACAGGAAATAAAAGATAAAAACCAGTTTGTGTGCAATTTGTGATTTTGGAAAGGTCTTAAGAGCCTTGTTTTGGATTCCATTTTATTTATGCAATAAGGGCCCATTTGGTGCATGGAATGCCAAATGCCAGATATAGTCAATTCTGGAAGATGCTGTTGGCATTAAGCAGAATTGCCACTAGTGACAACACTTATTTGCATTCTGGGTGCAAACCGAGCAGACAGTGCAAACTGAGCAGACAGTGCAAACCGAGAAGACAGTGCAAACTGAGCAAACAGTGCAAACCGAGAAGACAGTGCAAACCGAGCAGACAGTGCAAACCGAGCAGACAGTGCAAACCGAGCAGACAGTGGAAACCGAGCAAGTTAGTATAAACCGATCAGGACAATGTAAACCGAGTAACATCTTGTCTACCGAGTCACCAATGCTTACCGAGTTCAATACCTACCGACGTGATCAGTATGAACCGTGCCTTCACTTCTACCGAGTGCATGACGATGCCGAGTAATGCAGTGGACACCGAGTATCAGAAAGTCACCGAGTCAGTTTGAAGGAACCGAGTAACCATATTTGGGCCGACTTAGTAGCACTTATGTTTATTTGTCAAGCCGACTGTGTAATTGTAATTGTAATTAATTGTTTGAGACTTGTATATAAACAATGTTGTAGAAATAAAAGATTGAATACAAGTAATGAAATGTATGAAGTAGAATATATGTGAAAGAGTAAGAAAGGCAGAAATAAGCGAATTGCAGAAGGCTTCAGAAGTTTAAGGTATAGCAAAGACAAATTCATCACAGAAGGTGATCAGTACATCAGCGAATCTCAATCAGCAATCCAGTTGCAAAGCAGAGATCTACTGTTCATTCTAACAGGTGAATCAGTACTAAATCCTTTAACCGGGTAGACTTAACAGTCTTTGTAAAAATCTCTTTACCGAGTGCATACTTCACTGTATGTTTGTAAATCCTTTAACAGGGTGGATTTAGCAATCCTTATTGCTCCTAACAGAGCAGATCATCAGAAGTGATCAAATTGTAAGCCTTAACCGGCCAACTTTATTCTGCAGTATTAAAGCTTTGTGGGTTTCATCCCCACCCCAATTTTACTTTCTTTTGGAAGGTTTCTGGGTAACCAAATCTATGTGTCATCATTGTGAATGCTTTTAAGTTTCATGCTTTCTGTATGCAAAGGTTTAAAAAGTAAAATACATGTTAAAATTAGAAGAAAATTTGGAGTTACTGATTCACCCCTCCCCTCTCAGTAACTTGGTTAATTCCTGAATATTTCCAACAATTGGTATCAGAGCTGCATTGGTTCTCAAGACAAAGCTTAACTAGCTTGAGCAAAGATCCAGGACAATGGAGGTATTCAAACTGAACAAGGTGATTGAAAATGAAAAGCTAGATCTGGAAATGGCCATAGCTAAACTCAAAGAAACAAAAGAACATCTTTCCCAATCCCTAAGAAGAAAAAAGGAACTTGCAAATTAGATGAATGATCAGAATTACATTGAAGAAAAGATTGAAGATCTTCTTCCCTCAAATAACTCAGATGAAGCAAACAATGCTATCAAAGAACTCCTAGAAAAGAATGGGTCTCTGCAGGAAGAAGTGAGAAATTGAAAAGAGAACAAGAACTACACTCTACAAGATTCTGTGAGATCTTGGAACAGAAAAACAAGTTGAAAGATGAATTAGATGAAAGAAACATTGAAGTCCAAAACAAAACCTTTCAGCTAGAAAATCTAATTGATCAGATCTCTCATACAAATGAAGAAATTCTGAATCTAAGATCAGAAATAGAAAACACAAGAGAAGAACTAAGATCTGAAAAGGAAATCAATCTAAGATTGATGGATGACCTAAACGCTGAAAAAAAAATCAATGAAGGAATGCTGAAAAGTCAAGAAGACTTGAATCAGCTGTATGAACGAAATCTTCATAGGCAAAAAGGAAAAGCAGGACTTGGATACAAAGAAGAAGGCGAATCCTCTAAGCAAGGTACTAAAAGAAATCAAAAACCTACTTGTAATCATTGTGGTAAAATAGGACATACTTCAAATAAATGTTGGAACAATGAAAAAGCAGAATTCAATGGAAAATGTTATAGCTGCAATCAACCTGGTCATAAAGCAAATGAATGCAGGGAAAAACCTAGATTCAGAGGTAATTGTCACACGTGCAACAAACAAGGTCACAAGGCATCCGAGTGCAGATCCAAGACATTTAATCCAGCAGAACAAATTGTGAAAGCAATGTTTGGATGGGACTACAACACCTGGTGTAGATGTCATTACTGTGGAGAATATGGACACATTGGCATGAATTGCATAAAACATCATCTAAGGAAAAGAGATACTACCGTAAGATGTTTCAAATGCACTAAACTCGGTCACATAGCCAGAAACTGCATGAATGCTAATGAAATTGAAGAAGGAAAGAAGAATGAAGCAACTAAGGTCAGGAAACAGGTGAGACAAAAATGGATTCCTAAAGCTACTGAGCAATCCAGTCCAAGTAATGGAATGGATGGCTCTATCGACTCAAATTAAATTTCCAAGGAGGCACTGGAACTGTACTCTCATAGATCAATCTCAAGCAGTTCCAGAACCAAAATTAAAAGAAAAGTCTAAATCAGCATGCAAGATGCAGTGAGATCACAGCAAGGTCAGTATAGTCTTCACCGAGCAAGGTCGGTATAGTCTTCATCGAGCAAGGTCGGTATAGTCTTCACCGAGCAAGGTTGGTATAGTCTTCACCGAGCAAGGTCAGTATAGTCTTCACCGAGCGAGGTCGGAGCATTATGAATTCTCAAAGTTCACCGAGTTGCGAAGTCTTTTCCATGCAATTAATTCTTGGTGGGTGACAGTTTGTCAGAATTCCTACCCTAATTTGAAATGAGCATTAATGACAGAGTTGTAAACAAAAAGCAAGTAATCGAACTCATTCTTCACCGCGAATCTTTAAGCACTTTGAGAGCAGAAAACTTCAAGGGCAACCCGACGATTTAATACTCTTGCGAAAGGAATTTTTTGTGAGCTACCATGGCATCATCCAGCACTTCAGTGAAGAAAGGATCTGATATGTTAGTTCAAGGGGAGTGGAAAGCACTAGATTTTAAGATCGTGCCCGCAATTGCAGCAACCCTAGATCCGAACGGAGCTCAATCTCAGATTCCTCCTAAGGTACTGCTTATCAATGATATCCGTAATCATTTTAACTATTCAATTCAAGAAATGGGAAACCTAGAACTAGACATTATGCGTGAGGAACTATGTGTGGATGGTACTTTGAAACCCGAGCACAAACATCTGGAAGATAAGGGTTTAGTCCACATTGCACATCTTCCTCGAAACTTTCGAGATAAATGGGTTAGGTACATTCTTAGCCGAGTACATGATGGCAAGATTTGGCTTGAGCAACCTATTGAGATCACAAAGAAAATGATTCATCAAGTTACTGGTCTTCCCATGTTGAACAAAGCTAAAACTACCAAAACCCTAGGTCGGACGGAACTAGAGAAGAAAACCCTAGCCGAGTGGGATGGTAGAGGCATGAAGGTTAGCAGCATTACCGATGCTGAACTGAAGTTTGGTACACATATCATCGCACACAAGATTTACAGTTCTAGTCGACAGAACAGTGTCTCCTGTGAAGCTGTTGACCTAGCATACAAAGTGGTCAAAAACAACTTGACATTTGACCTAGCAGACTTATTGCTGAAATAGTTCAACAAGAACATGGAAAGCATAAAAACTTCCAAAAACAATCCATGTAAGTTTGGATCCTTGTTAGTCTGTTTATTCTTCTATGTTCAGAAATTCTTCCCTTCTAAAGGAAAAGTTGTATGGAGAAAAGATGTGCCAGTGCTCTATGAAATAAATGAATACATAGCAGAAATGGGTGAAAACTTTGAAAGCATCATGGATAATTATTTTGAGTCTTTCAAAGAGAAAATGAATGACAGATTCCAGATTCCACAGAAGTTGGTGGAAGATTACAAAGATGACATCTATTTTATGGTAGATTGTGATAATGTGTATATTCAAGCAGTTAAACCGAGAACTGTATATGTAAAACCTCTTCCTTATGAGGTAAATATTGATGAAACCAAGAACATTATTGAAGCACTTCTAAATCAGCCTGTCAATCCCAAAGCCCCATATTTTGGAATATATGATGAAGCTAAGATGAGAATTGAACTAAGCATAAAGCTTCCACAGGCGGTAAACAAAGGAAAGAAAAGGATAGCTAAAATGCAAATGATAACCGAGGAGAAAGAAGAAATAGGTGAAAAAGAAGAAGAAAAGGATGAGAAAACAGAGGAACCAGAACCTGTAAAGAAGAAAGGAAAATTTTTTATCACTAAGGCATCTGTGCCTCCCACTGCTGTGTTTACAAGGAGAAATACAAGAGGAAAGGCAGACAAGGCAGAAAAGGCAGATAAAGACATAGTATTCAAAAGGCCTCCTCTAAGCCTTCAAGAAAAGCTCAAACTCTTCAGAGATGGATCAGGATCTGGAGTAAGTAACATAAAATCCCTGAGATATGAAACCAGATCGAAAGCAGAACAGAAGGAAATAGAAGATGCTGTTGTTGAGAAGATGGGACAGTGGAAATACTCTCCTGAAGAAATTACCCCACAGGTTCCAGCAGTTCTATTGAATCCAATAAAAATGAGATGGAGCAATGCAAGGCAAACTGTGATAGACATATTTGATCAAAACCTGAGACAGTTGATGCCGAGCCTGAATAATGATGAAGTAAAGAAGGAACTAAAAGAAAATGAAAATAAGATGACATTGAAGTTCAATACTTGTTTGATTTTGATCAACAATATTGAATCGGTTGTCAAGGCTGCAAAAGCCACATGGAAGAACATTTACCACCTTCACCAACCGAGCATTGAAACTGTAATAATAAAGGATATTGAAGATGACAGTGATGAGCAAGAAGAAGACACTGAGGTAGATGATACTGTAAGGATAGCAGCAGAAGTCATTGCATCCCTTCCTACATCTCCAGTGAAAGTCTCTACATCCAGCCCAGAGACACCTTCAAGCATGGTTGTGACAACTTCCACATTTGTCCAATCATCCCTAGCAACATCAGAGGCAGCTACCATTTCTTCTACCGAGCTGCAGTCTCCTATACCAGTAAGTTTTCCAGCTTTTGAATCATCAAGTGTAAATATTTTAAGTTCTCCAGTAGAAAGTATACCAGTGTCAATAGCCAGCCCTACTTTAGCTACTGTCACTACTACAAGAGCATTAAGTACAGATAAACCTAAGGCTCTACCGAGTATAACATTTTTGGGTAAAAATATAGTTGAGGATATAGACCTAGATGAAGAGATAGAAATTCCTACACTAGATTTTGCAAATCTCTCAGCAGACCAGATGCAGAATATAGGTGAGATCCTCCAAAGGAAAGCAAAACAAAATAAGCTTAAGGAGGAGAGAGACAAGGAGTATCAAATCATCAAAGATGCTAAGGACATTTTGTCTGATGCATTAGGCATTAAAGTAGACTCCTCCCAGCATGTTTTGTTACAATTGGCAGAAGCAGTTGAGAAATACAATGAGGACTCATCCGGGACAGAAAATTTAGTTGAAAGAGCCGAGAAGAGATTCAACAATAAAGTGCTTGAGCACATTGCTCAGCACATAGCTATCAACCAAGTGGAATTGTCTTCAGTTTTGTCTAACATAGAGTCTATCTATTCGAATGCTACCTCTCTTTTGGCCAGACTATGCAATTTTGCCGAGTTCACAAAGGATGTCAAAGATAAAATGAATAAAATGGATGAGGATATGAAGATTAGCATACAGAAGCTACAACTTGAACCAAGTTCAAGCTCTGCTCATCACATGAAAATTTCACATCTATCCAATATGCAGTCTGATCTATTGAAAGAAGACTCAAGGATCCGGTCCACACAGCTAGACATCCAACACATGATCCTTCCCATCATGAATACAATGTACAAGCACATTGAACATTCCAGAACATTGATTCATGACAATCAGTTCTCCATAGCAGATCACATGATTGAACTCTCTGCAGAAGTCCAAATTGCTATACAAACATGTAAGATTCTGCAAGAAAGCTGGGATAGAACCCTGGCACTAATAATGAAGGTACATTCTGATTTCTTATCAAATTTTGGATTCTCTCTGTAAATAACTTGTATATGCACCTTTGGCATTATCATCAAAAAGGGGGAGATATGTATAGAAGGAGAGATATGTATACAGTTATAGATTTGTATAAGAAACAGTTAGCACATTGAAAGGGGGAGACAATGGATAAAGCCCTTTAACAAAGACAAATTTTGAAAAATCAAAATAAAACTCAGCATGATTCATGTATATAAATTTTGGCCAATAAGTGTTTTTGTCACTAATGCCAAAGGGGGAGATTGTTGGCATTAAGCAGAATTGCCACTAGTGACAACACTTATTTGCATTCTGGGTGCAAACCGAGCAGACAGTGCAAACCGAGCAGACAGTGCAAACCGAGAAGACAGTGCAAACCGAGCAGACAGTGCAAACCGAGAAGACAATGCAAACCGAGCAGATAGTGCAAACCAAGTAGACAGTGCAAACCGAGCAGATAGTGCAAACCGAGCAGACAGTGCAAACCGAGCAGACAGTGCAAACCGAGCAGACAGTGCAAACCGAGCAAGTTAGTATAAACCGATCAGGACAATGTAAACCGAAGTAACATCTTGTCTACCGATTCACCAATGCTTACCGAGTTCAATACCTACCGAGTGATCAGTATGAACCATGCCTTCACTTCTACCGAGTGCATGACGATGCCGAGTAATGCAGTGGACGCCGAGTATCAGAAAGTCACCGAGTCAGTTTGAAGGAACCGAGTAACCATATTTGGGCCGACTTAGTAGCACTTATGTTTATTTGTCAAGCCGACTGTGTAATTGTAATTGTAATTAATTGTTTGAGACTTGTATATAAACAATGTTGTAGAAATAAAAGATTGAATACAAGTAATGAAATGTATGAAGTAGAATATATGTGAAAGAGTAAGAAAGGCAGAAATAAGCGAATTGCAGAAGGCTTCAGAAGTTTAAGGTACAGCAAAGACAAATTCATCACAGAAGGTGATCAGTACATCAGCGAATCTCAATCAGCAATCCAGTTGCAAAGCAGAGATCTACTGTTTCATTCTAACAGGTGAATCAGTACTAAATCCTTTAACCGGGTAGACTTAACAGTCTTTGTAAAAATCTCTTTACCGAGTGCATACTTCACTGTATGTTTGTAAATCCTTTAACAGGGTGGATTTAGCAATCCTTATTGCTCCTAACAGGGCAGATCATCAGAAGTGATCAAATTGTAAGCCTTAACCGGCCAACTTTATTCTGCAGTATTAAAGCTTTGTGGGTTTCATCCCCACCCCAGTTTTACTTTCTTTTGGAAGGTTTCTGGGTAACCAAATCTATGTGTCATCATTGTGAATGCTTTTAAGTTTCATGCTTTCTGTATGCAAAGGTTAAAAAGTAAAATACATGTTAAAATTAGAAGAAAATTTGGAGTTACTGATTCACCCCTCCCCTCTCAGTAACTTGGTTAATTCCTGAATATTTCCAACAGATGCTGCAATTTTGGAAGATACAAATTTTGAAAATGATTTCCAGAATATGAGATGACCTGTTTGGTTCACTCGGAAGATGACTAAGAAAATGCATAAGGAATTTTAATTCTATAATTTAATTTCTTTAAATTCATGTGTATACATTTGTATATATACATACATACATGTGTGTATATATACATATATGCACACATGTGTATATATACACCTACACACATGTGTATATGTGTATACATGTGTGTATATGAACACATATATACACATGTGCATACATGTGTATATATACACACATGTGTGTACATGTGTGTGTATACACACACATACACACATATACAATCATTTAAACATGGACAATGACTAAGTATTGTGACCTCTCAAATAAAGATTGAAGATTTAAACAAAGTTATGACATTTTTCTTACAATAGACAACCCTAGGAACAGATTTTGGCAAGTTTTAGTAAATTTGTCATAACTTTCCATATACTCAATAAAAAGGCACCAAACCAATTCCAAAACAAATTTAACTCTCCCTCCAAAATCTTCCAATATACTTCTAGATTCAATCAGAATAAACTCAAACATAAATGTGTCTTGGAACAACATAAAAATGTGCTACTAGATTCATAAAGACGTTCATGAAAATAAGATGAAAACTAGTTCCAAATCCAACTATATTATAATTGGATTTTTATATGAAGTCAAGCTAAAGGACTTGGTGAAGACACCTATACTAGTGTTAATATCAAAAAGAGTCATGTCTAAAGGAAAATTGAAGCCATGATAAAGTATCAATTCTCCTTACTAGAAAATAAAATCCATGAATCAATGATAGTCATAAATCAATGAGAATATGGTTAAGTAGCATAGATTTTATGAAGATGTCTTTTGGTTCTTGACTGTCCTGTACAGGGGTTTTGCAAGATCATGTTTCCCTTTTTTGTTCAAGCTATGTAAGATCAGCTAATGGGGATCGATGATGATAGGTTTTGAATGTTCATGATCCTATGTTCTACAATGACAAGGAAAGAGAAAGTGTTTGGGATCACAAAAAGGGATCCGCATAGGGAAAGCTAGGGAGGATAGGAGGGCTAGAAAGATAATTATAGGTTTCCACATGGCAATCAAGTTGTGGTTGACCAAGTGAATTTTGAGTGGGAAAGTCAAAACTCAAGGTGGAATTGATTTAGCAAGTAAGACAACATTTTTGAACAACTTGGAGTGTACTGATTTCAATTAACTCAATACTCATGGAAGGTAACCAGCTTTGGAAGCCTATTTGGTAGGTGTAGGCATGGGTAGGATGTATGTAGAAATGGTTTTCGGAGACAAAGTATTGTAGTGAAGTTTTTTTTATCAATAAAACTATATTTATTCTCTGTAATTTACTCTCTATCTCATGGTACAGTCCAGGAATAGTGAGTTCCTAGGATGGATTAAATCATGTTTGAGATTGGTTGTCAATGTAAAAACATTGTATTATTTATTTCTTACCTTTACACGCCTTCTTTTTACTATTTCATTGCATTTTGAATTAGGAATATTGGACTGGTATTCCTAGGACAGCGACTAGTAGGGTACAGTCAGTTTGGTAGTTTGAAGTTTTCTTTATGATTTTGTTAGTTCAAAGTCAAATCTAATATGGATGGTAGGAGGATAAAATAGAATACAATAGTTGTTAAAATAATGTGCTTTGGGCCACCACAAAATTCATGCCTACAATTATTATTATTATTATTATTATTATTTGCCTCAAACAAATGTATTGAGAAATCAACAAGTGTATTTTCCTAGCAAGAGTTAGAGAATCCAAATATAATAGCAAGCTCAAGAAAAACAATTTGAAAATATGAGAAATCTTGAAGTAGATGTTCAATAGTTTCTATATAACCTCTACATTATAGAATATACCTATGAGAGCTCTACCATCCACTTCTTTGAAGTGAATCCAAAGTTAAGACTTTACGATTAAGAGAGAGACAGAAAAAAATGTCATTCTAAAAGGAATGTCAACCTTCCAAATTTGTTTCCACCGCAACATATCTTTCCATTGAATAAAAAATAATATAGATTTACTTGACCAAGTTTCTTAATAAACTTCAATCAATAATCTTTACTACCACAAAAATTAGTCCAATATATTAAGTTTTGATATTCATGTATGTTTTCTAGTCAAAATATCCATATAATCATTCCACATAACTTTGTTGTGAGAAATGAAACCCAAAAGACTCCCTAATTTGTCCTTGTATCTAGATAATGGTAAATGCATGATCAATAGTTTATGGCATATCATAGCATATCATAAAATAATGTAGGTAAAGTATGAGGCTAGCCAAAAGAATAAAATATGTTGGGGGTAATTAGGATAAATTATCTAATTAGTTATATAAATGTTCTTTATTCATTTATTCTTTGAACATAGGAGTGCAATTTAGATTGAGTTTTATTCAACATGTGTTGTCTCATTCATTATAATATGGACACTTGTCAAACGCTCTTTTGATCTTCTTGTAGTATTTCTTTATTTTTGAGCACACAAGACAACAAAGTGGGGGGGAGTTGAATAAATTGTATGATAAAACCTTAAATTTTTTACTACTTCATATGTCAAAATATTTACTTCATGAATTAGCAACAATGTAACAATGAAAGAATAACAATTTCTACACAATTGCACAAGTGAACACTAGATTTATATGGAAAACCTAGCTAGGGAAGAACCACAATGAGAAAAGCCACAATATAGAATAATTTACATAAATTATTTTACATCTAAAACACAAGGAAGAAACTACTCCCTAAAATAATGGCTTTATGGTTATACCAAAGATATTTTAGTACTCAATTTTAATGATAAAATTTAGACGAGGCTACAACCTTAAAATATTACATGAAGAACAAAAAAAAAAATCCACCACAAAAAATGTGTACCATTAGCAACCTTTATCACACTACTTGAAACTTCAAACACTTTTGAATGTAGATACCTTAAGCTCATTTCTTTCAATAATCATTTGGCATTTTTCTCACACACTTCAAAATCAAACGCACTTCCAAAAATTTCTCACATTCTAAATGATTTGATCTTTCATTATATCCTTTGTATGCTCAAACATACTTTTCCAAGTCAGCCACATTAAAATGTATGAACATGAAATGTAAGACGACCAAATATGTTGGCCCCAAAAACTTATAGGATGAAGGGAAAGTGAAAGATAACCAACCCTAGAGATAAATGAAGCCCAAAACATATTGACACACTTCTAAAAGCTATTGTAAACTTCAAAACAAATCTACAATCAGTTTAGTTCATGCAAACAAACCTCTTATCCTCTTAATTATTTAGTTCAATCATCAAATAGTACAAGAATGGAATAAAGATGTCATCTTGACCATTAAGGAATATCATATGATATTAAACATTCCTTCAACACCATCAAGATATTGTCATATTAATTAGGCTAGTACAAACGTATTGAAACTAATAATTCTATCACCATATGCAACTAATCAACCAGTCTTTGAGATGCCTATCAATTAGAGTCATAGTTGTTGTTGTTAAGTTGAGAATATAAAACTTGAAGGGAAGTAATTTGTAGAAAATATGAGAATATTCCCCAAGTTGTAAGATGAAATTCTAAAATTCTTAGAAATGTAGAGAATATATTATCTTCTAAGATATGTGAGCACAACTTCCAAATCACATAAAGATATCTTCAAGAAAAGAGAAACAAAGAAAATCCATGAGCTAGATAGAGAACATGCTCAGTTTGACACCAGTCAAATGGAAACTGGTTTGCTTCAAGGATGAAGAGTTTTGGTGATGAAGTATGTAAGGGGGGAGCATTTATGAGGTTTTTATGCAGTTGTTTTAATTTGGGAATGAGTTTAGAGGAATGGTTCAACAGACCCTAGGAAGTGGGCCTCTAGGAGTGAGGGTTTAGTGGCTAAGGCCATAGGTGAAGGGTGGAGACTTAGTTTGTTGAACCAGTCCTCTTAAGGCATTGCGTAGCTTCCATCTCCCAGCTTTTTGATGATCCAAACCTGCATGATCAAAAAGAGCATCGCGCGGCTAGTAGATACCCATGGTGGAGGTGTGGGTTATGCCTGATAGTTGTCTATCAATATGCCACTAAGTCTTCAAACAATTTTAACCAATTTTCTCCAGTACTGTCGAATGTCCCAGAGACCCTCCAAATCTAATTGATTAGGTTAGATTGGGATCTATCTAGACTGCTTAAATAGTGGGTACCATCAGTGATTACAATCACCAAGAAAACTTTAGTGTTTCAAAGATCCACGTACCTGATCTATGACTCAATTTCAAAACCTTCCAATATTATACTCCTGTAGACATATTTTCCTTTCTTTGGCTAAATACATGGCTTATATTTAGCCTAGGGTTTTTTCTAGGAAGCAACTCAACAACCCATACAACTATGAGTGTTGGGTGTATTATGATACATTACCCTAATTTGACTTTCATCTAGTGGCATTAGATAACTAGTGGAGAAAATACAAATTAGGGTCGTGATTTCATGACAGGGCTGAGATCAATGGCTATGGTTTTGACCTGTCAGAGAATCACTTTGTTTTGATAGTGCTAACCAAACTCTGACAATTTGAAATCTGAGACTGCAAATACATATTTGTATTTTCTAACAAATGATAGACTATGAATAAAAACA